>CAJVGC010000060.1:11944279-12437417 GCA_910822075.1 Senecio squalidus | reverse complement strand
ATTTATCATTGAAATATATGAAATATGTTTATTGAATATTTTAAGCGGGAAAGTGTACAAAAATGGGAATTAATGATTTTGGCGCGGAAGCGCTGTCGATTTTCAGTAGATCACCGACCCATAACATAAACACAAAATATAATTCATTAAATCTTGGTTTTCATTAGGATTCCCGTGATTCGGTCCGTCTGATTACTCCTTACACGCGTAGCTCATCCTTGCAAACCGTGAGTTACATCCCCACTTATTTACTGTTTTCAATTATCTTTTGGGGGAAACAAGAGATCTAAATGAACTGTTATGAACTCTATTGAACATTTTTGACAAACTTATGCTTAATTAGTTTTATGGCCGATTGGCCTATGATAAACTAATGGTTCGCCACCTTTATTCGGCTCTTGATTCAAAACTATATTAAACTCATTTAATGCCACTCTCGGCACTCATATGTACTTTGATTGATCGTATAACTACCATGACTCTTGAGGAATATAACTAACCATAAGTGACTACTACTAGTTTAAAAATAACATCAGTGCCTAATTTTTCGTAACACACTATTAGCTTTGTTAAGTCGTTTAGTAATTATGGGTATCGATACTTAGGAAATGACCGTTCCTTTCTTAGGCGGCAGCTTAAGCACATATTACTCAATCAGAAATGACTCCCCGTTGTAGTCGGGGTAAGAGGCCTCACGGTTAGAAATTCGGTTTAGTGTGAACACTTAAGTTATATTATGCCAAGTAGTCGTTATACATGAATTCAATCACAGTTTACTTATCATGCGCGTATAGAGTTATACGACTTCCGCATCTATCTTTTAATCAACTGTTTTGGTTCGAACTATTCTTTAAGTCTTGTTCCACTTTTAGAGACTACTAAGTATAGATATACTTAACTCAAAACCTTTTTAGTCGAGGACTAGAAAACTGTAACTCACTCACTACTTTATTGTAGTTGACACTTTATCTCTTGTTTCAGGAAATTAAGTGTAAGTCACGAAATGCAATAGTTGGATGGGTCATGGAATGTCACGTGAAGTCATGAATTGGGAGAAGACCTATTTTAATAATATTTGGGGAATTTTGTTGAACAATTTACTTTGTATTTATGTTATGTACTCGTAAAATGCTTGGTTGTTTTCAAACTATAAACTTATGCTTTTATTGAAATGACTTGAAACCGTATGTTTTTATTATAACTCGTGTGATGATATCTTTGCTCTTCACATTCCGTGTTTCCGCTTTAGCGGGGTGTGACAACTCGCGAGTCCAAAATCAAATCCAGGAGTATCAAAGAGACGAGGCAGGAGAAGAGGCAATTTATCACTTCAGACACCACCAAATTGTGATCAAGTTTCACCCGTTAAGTTTGAAGAAATTGCGTCATCGAAAAGCGGAGGAAGCGATTCAGAACCAGAGGTCGAAGAAGTGTTTTGTGAAGACAAACCGGAACCACAACCAGCTATGGACCCTTTGGATACACCAATGAACCGACGGGCCGCAGCTGTAGCGGTGCCACCCACCCGAGGGTCGGCAATCACCACCCTGGAATTGGGTGATGACTTTGTTGTCAAGGGTCACCATCTCAAGATGATCCAGGACAACACGTTCGATGGGCGTTACAATTCAGATCCGCATAAACACATAGCGAAATTCAACGAGCTGTGTGAGATGTTCAAATATGGCCAAGGCAAGGGCGATCCTGTCAAACTGAGGTTATTCCCTTCGTCTCTCACCGTAGATGCGAAGGTTTGGTTCGAGGAGCTTAATGAAAATTCAATAACCACATGGACGCAAATGCGCGAGGCTTTCATCAAAAGATTTTTCCCACCCGCCTTGGGTAGGAAATTACTTCGAGACATCAGAGGATTCCGACAGGAAGATGGAGAGACTTCCACTGAAGCATGGGCTAGACTAAAAGAGATGCTGAGAGGTTGCTATGGTCACAGATTGGGCAAGGAAAACATCATTGAAATTTTCTTTTACGGATTAACCAAGGAGTCTCAAAACGAATTGGATCTAGCTGGAGGAGGAGATTTCATGTATAAAACCACCAACGAGGCATACAACCTAATGGAAGACAAGCTGGTCATTAGCCTATCAAGGGAGTATCGAGATGATGGTCGAGGCCGAAGAAACAGGGGACAAGTTTCTCAAGCTGAGAGTAGCCATGAAATATCCTCGGTAGTTCAAGAGGTCAAGACACTAGCGGATAGAATTGATAAGCGCATGGGACGGATGGAGAAGGACATGCACTTGGTGAAGAATGGATGTGAAGGATGCGGAGGACCTCACTATGCTAGTGAGTGTAATCAAGTGGAGGATGCCAGCTACGCACAGTATGGTTATCCTAATCGGGGGTCAAATTGGCAAAACCGCGGAGGTAACTACAACCGCGGTGACAATCGAGACAACGGATGGCAAAGAAACAACACACGTTCCCCACCACGACAAAGCACCGAAAAACGAAGATGAAGATCCAAGCATGAAAGATCTTCTGAAATCGTTCATCAACACCCAAAAATCAACCAATGAAGATGTTCGTAACCAATTTAAGTTTTAACTGAGCAAATCGAGCAAGGACAGAGAAATCAGCAGGCAGCACATCAAGATTTAGAGAGACGGTTCGATAGGATGAACGAACGGAACTCAAGTCGACCACCGGGCCAAATAGCAAGCAATACTCAACCGAATCCACGCCCACAGAACCAAGGAAACACTTCCAATAATCAAGCACCAAAATATCAACATCCCGGAACACGAGACGGAATGCCACCCTGTCCAAAACACAGAGATGAACATGTAAATGCAATCAATACACGCTCGGGGCATGCTTACGGAGGAGATCAAGCCGAAAATGGAGCAAAACAGACCCCAGGTGCACAGCACCACCCCAGGGGTGCGCAGCACCTGTCTGCTGAACCCGTTATTGATGATTTCGAGGTCGATGACGATGAGGACGAGGCACCACCAGTTCAGACCAAGACCACGACACCTGAACCAGTAGAGGAAGTTCCAATCAAAGCTTACAAGCCTCATGTTCCATATCCTCAACGATTACGAAAAGCAAGAATGAGGGAGCAGTACGGTAAATTTTGTGACATGATTAAATCTGTTAATATTAACGTTCCTCTTGTAGATTTGATTGCAGGTATGCCAAATTACGCTAAATTCATCAAGGAATTGGTCACAAACAAAGGAAAGCCATCGGAGGAGCAAGCCGGATTCCTAAACACAGAATGTTCAGCCTTGGTGAAGAACACGATACCACCCAAGTTGGATGATCCAGGGAGCTTTCTGATTCAGTGCAACTTCAGTAATACCTACATAGCAGACTTAGGAGCTAGCATAAACCTGATGCCGTACTCACTATATGCTAAACTCGCCATTGGAGTATTAAAACCAACCAGGATGAGCATTCGACTAGCAGACAGATCATTTCAGTACCCATTAGGAATTGCTGAGAACATGCTAGTGAACGTGGGAAAATTCACCTTTCCGGTTGATTTCGTGATTTTAGAGATGGATGAGGATGTCTCTGTTCCACTAATCCTTGGTCGACCATTCCTAAACACCGCTGACGCAATTATTCGGGTGAAAAATGGGCAAATTTCATTAGGGGTTGGGAATGAAAGAATTATTTTTAATTTAGATAGAGCTATGACTCATTCCTATTCTACTGATGAAACCTGTTTTCGGATTGATGTGTTTGATGAATTAGATTGGCAGGAAATTCTCGAGGTAGAAACTAGCTTGGAGGAGGAGTTGAAAGACGAGAAGATCGATGAAGTGGAGGTTGAAGTTAAGGAAGAACTGAAGTTGGACCAAAGCATGAGGATCAAATCTTCAATCGAGTCACCACCAACCGACTTGGAGCTAAAACAATTACCGGTACATTTAGAATATGCTTTTCTTGAAGGTACTAATTTATTACCGGTTGTTATTTCGTCATCACTTTCGGGTGACGATCGATTATTGACAGTCCTTAAGGGTCATAAAAAGGCCTTTGCTTGGCGCATATCTGACATACCCGGAATTAGCCCCGATTTTTGCAAACATAAAATAAATTTTAATGATAATGTAAAACCCGTTGTTCAAAGACAACGGCGGCTAAATCCGAATATGACAGATGTCGTTAAAAAGGAAGTTGTGAAGTTGTTGGATGCAGGTATTATCTACCCTATTTCAGATAGCCCATGGGTTAGCCCCATTCACTGTGTGCCGAAAAAGGGAGGTATGACCGTGGTGATGAACGAGAAGAACGAGCTCGTGCCAACAAGGACAGTTACCGGATGGAGAGTTTGCATCGACTACCGCAAGCTGAACGAGGCCACCAGGAAGGACCATTTTCCACTACCGTTCATGGACCAGATGATCGAGAGACTAGCAGGAAATGAGTTCTACTGCTTCTTGGATGGATTCTCAGGATACTTTCAGATCCCCATCGATCCCGAAGATCAAGAAAAGACCACATTCACATGCCCGTTCGGAACCTACGCATATCGGAAAATGCCATTTGGCCTATGCAACGCACCCGCCACTTTTCAACGGTGTATGCTAGCCATTTTTCAGGATATGGTGGAGAAGACAATGGAAGTGTTTATGGACGATTTTTCAGTTTTCGGAGATTCTTTCGACAACTGTTTGAAGAATTTAGATCAGATGTTGGGAAGATGCGAGGAAGCACACTTGGTCCTCAACTGGGAGAAATGCCACTTCATGGTTCGAGAGGGAATCGTATTGGGACACAAAATCTCAAAAGCTGGGATAGAGGTAGACAAAGCGAAGATCGAGGTCATTGCCAAACTACCACCACCGACGAACGAGAAGGCAATTCGGAGTTTTTTGGGACATGCCGGATTCTACCGAAGATTTATCAAGGATTCCTCCAAGATTACTCGTCCTATGACGAAACTTTTAGAGAAGGAGGTAGCTTTCAACTTTTCAGAGGACTGCTTACAAGCTTTCGAGATACTCAAGGACCGGATCACCAATACACCTATTTTGGTAGCACCGGATTGGTCTCAACCTTTCGAGCTAATGTGTGACGCCAGTAATTTCGCAGTAGGAGCTGTTTTGGGGCAACGGATCGATAAACATTTTCGACCTATCTACTTCGCCAGTAAAACACTGAACGAAGCCCAACAAAATTACGGAAAAGGAACTTTTGGCTGTTGTTTTTGCCTTTGATAAATTCCGCTCATATTTAGTGATGAGCAAAACAATTGTTTTCACGGATCATTCTGCTTTAAAATTCTTATTTGCTAAATTAGATGCTAAACCTAGATTAATTCGTTGGATTTTATTGTTGCAGGAATTTGACATCGAGATCAAGGACAAGAAAGGGGCTGAAAATGTCGCTGCGGATCATTTGAGCCGATTGGAGAACCCAAGTTTGGGGGAGTTGAAGGAAGAGGACATAGATGATGCTTTTCCGGGGGAAATGCTGGCCTATATCAGTAACACGGACAGCTACACCCCATGGTTCGCGGACATTGCGAACTATATAGTCGGAAAAGTCATCAACAAAGACCTAACCTATCAACAGAGGAAGAAACTTATTTCGGATGCAAAGTACTACTACTGGGACTCGCCATACTTGTTCCGTAGATGTGCTGATGGAATGGTGCGCAGATGTGTATACGGAGAAGAAACTCGCAAAATTTTGAACGAATGCCATCATGGACCCACCGGAGGACATTACGGACCAACGGTAACTGGGAAAAAGGTCTATGATGCAGGATTCTATTGGCCAACAATTTTCAAGGAGGCCTATACTCTCGTAAACACTTGTGACACATGCCAACGCCAAGGGAATATCACGAAGCGGGACGAAATGCCACAGCAAGGGATCCAAGTTTGTGAAGTTTTCGATATCTGGGGAATCGACTTTATGGGCCCGTTCAAACCCTCAAATAGAAATATTTACATTCTAGTTTCTGTAGATTATGTTTCTAAATGGGTTGAAGCTAAAGCATTACCGACTAACAACGCTAACGTGGTTGTTGATTTTCTTAAAAGTCTATTTTGCAGGTTTGGAGTGCCAAAAGCATTAATCAGTGATCGAGGAAGCCACTTCGCCAACGCTCAGCTTGCAAAAGCTTTGAAAAGATATGGAGTAAATCACCGGTTTGCAACTTCGTATCATCCTCAAACTAGCGGGCAAGTGGAAAATACAAACCGCGCAATCAAAAGAATTTTGGAAAAGACGGTCAACAATAATCCCAATATATGGTCAAGGAAGCTGGAGGACGCATTGTGGGCATTCAGGACGGCGTATAAAACACCAATTGGAACCACCCCGTATCGACTACTCTACGGGAAAACGTGTCATCTTCCGGTGGAAATCGAGCATAAGGCATACTGGGCATTGAAGCTCTGCGACATTGACATAGATTTAGCAAAAGATTTGCGGTTCTTACAACTTCACGAGATTGATGAATTACGGTTACAGGCTTACGAAAGTTCCTGCCTTTACAAGGAAAGAACTAAGGAATTCCACGACCGTAAAATTCGTCGTAAAGAATTCAAGGAGGGCGATAAAGTACTTCTATTTCAATCAAAGTACAAATTCAAGGCTCCTAAATTACGCTCGAAGTGGACAGGACCGTACACCGTCAAACAGGCTTATGCTTCCGGATATGTCGAGTTGTGGAGAGAAGGCGGAAAACCATTTATCGTCTCTGGGCAACGAGTTAAACTATACCACGAAGAAGATAATGAAAACGGAATGATGATTGAGGATGGATTCTATCCAATCAACGCCTAATAAAGAGGCATATCGAGTCAAGCTAACGACTCGGTCGAAAAATTAGCGCTTCTCGGGAGGCAACCCGGGTTTGTTTTTCTTTTCTTTCGTAGTTAATCTTTCATTTATTTTTACAAAAAAAAAAAAAAAAAAAAAAAAAAAAAAAAAAAAAAAAGATTTCAAAAAACGAAAATTTATGGCAAAAATCTAAAGTTATTGTTTACACATTGTTTCCAATTAGAAAATAATAAATAGTCTACTATTTTTTTTATTCCATCGTAACTTTTTTTTTTCCATTTTTAAGTTTAATTTTTATTTCGTCACCTTTTCTTTAGGATTTTTTTTTAACCTTTTACTTTTTAGTTTTTATTTAGCTATGCGTAAAAAAAAAAAAAAAAGAAGGTTTTTGTAAAGTTATTGTTTACCTTTCTCCTCTATTAGAGTTTAATAAATAGTCTATTATTTTTTTATTCCGTCGTAATTTGTAATTTTTATTTTTTTTATTTTATTTTTTATTTTATTCTTTATTTTTTTTATTTTTTTTCTTTTGTGTTTTTAATATTTGTTTTTAGTTTTTCTCTTTTAGTTTTTTTTTTTAGATTTGAAGTAAGTTCAACAACCGGTTTTGGGACTAGCATTCAGATCAGTAAAGCATTTTCACCAGAAATATTCGATATCTACAACCGGGTTCTATTTTCTTCTTTTCTTATTTTTGTATATTATTTTTCTTTTTAGATTTTATTTTTGTATAATTTCCCTTAGTTTTTTTTAGTCGTTAACACGTTAGGGACAATGTGTTACTTAAGTTTGGGGGGGTCATCGGGAAATTTTATATTTTATCTTTCGACCCTTAGCTTAGTTTCCATCGTGTTGAATTGTGTTCTTTTTGTACATTTTTGAGTCAGAAAAAACCAGAAAATCCAAAAAAATTGAAAAATTGAAAAAAAAACCAAAAAAAAAATATAACGTGTCTAGTCGGTAAAAACCTTAAACTGTAAGCATAACCAGACGCATTTTTACCCCAGTCGAGAAAATAGTGAGATTTTTGAGCCTATTGAAAGCATTTATTTTTAATGCTACTTTTTTCGTTTCTTTGAGTGTGCCGATGGGGATGACTTTAGAACTTGACATTGTTATACATTTCGAGACCACGTATGAGCAATTGCATTAGGGTAACTTAGTGTGATTTGGTACAACTTAGGGGCAAATTAGGATTAACCATTTGTTAGCCACTTTTCGTTTCTTTTTATATATTTTCCGCCTAACCCTTGTAACACTTATTTTTAGTGTTAGAAACTCTAGTTAAACCACTTTGCGCCTAAACCGTTTCGTTTCTAAACACTATTATATATTTTGTACACTCGCCTTAATTTCGTTTCTTTTTAGATTAGTTCCGAACTTAGATTATTGATTGCTATTATATATGAAGTGAAGTTTAGAGTATATTAAGGCATGGAAGAAAAGTATCGATTATTATTGCCTTGTATTATTATTGTATTTGGAGAAATAGTAGAAAAAAATATATAGTGATTATTAGCCTTTTGAGCATGTGTACTTACCACGAGAAAAATTTATTTTGTAAGGCATGTACTAGGCTAAAGAAAAAAAAAAGTGAAAAAGAAAAAAGAAAATCGGAATAACAAAAAAGCGAAAGAAAAAAAAAATTAGTTGTAGATTTTAAGAGAAGTAGTGTATTATGAGTCGTGTATTATTTACGATACATGCATATTTGGAGGAAAAGAAAAAGTATAAGTTGAAGGAAAATTGAGCAATCTAGTACGTTAGAGATTATATTTAGTTCGGATTTAATCTAAGCTTTTTGTATATTTTTATTTAACCCATTTACACTCCATATTATATATTTTCACATGTCTTTACCTGTACATTATTACCCGAATAAAAGTCCCCGTTTAGTTGTACCTAGACTCTAGTGGTGGAGAAGTGATACATTATCAAGCCTATGATAGAACATTCACCATGACTGAGCAATTGAGCGATTCTACAGAATATGTTACACACCTTTTAGATTAGTTTGAGAGATTGTGTGATTTACTTCCCATAAAATTCGTGAGGTGTTTGGTTATGTAATTTAATTTGGCTTTGATATATTTTTGAAAACAGTTTTTGCTTGAGGGCAAGCAAAAAGGCAAGTTTGGGGGGATTTGATATCGCATATTTATATAACTATTTATATGCGATATTGTGTCACATTTCATAGTAAACATGATGGATAGGATAGGTTTTTGCATTTAATCGTGTGGAAAAGTTGTTTTATCTATTTTATAGGTTTATATGATTGGGAAGTGGAAATGGTGGAAGAAATGAGCTTAAAAGACGAAAAATAGTGAAATATGACGAAGAGAACGTCGTAGTACCACCTCCACCGTTTTGATCATAACTTCTTCATACGATATCCGATTTAGGTGATTCAAATTGGAGAATGAAGAAGAAAGAGAGAGCTACATTTTGTAAAAATTAGAATATGGAAAAAGGAATGGGACGGCCGTCCTAATAGGGGGACGCCCGTCCCTCGCGAGTTTCAGACGCAGCAGTTTTTATTTTTAAATAATACAAATGGATAATTACAAGAAATTCTAATTCGAGTCGAATACGTTTTCTACACGGTTTTTGCCTATAAATACAAGGTTAATTCAACCAGATTTTTACCCCATATTTATTATTATTCTGAAGCTCTGGAAGTCGTTATTACGTTTAGAAGCAAGGTTCAAGGCAAGGAAGTTCATATTTTCGGCAATCGACGATCACGACACGTTCGGCGATTTTCTCCGTTTGTTCTTTTCTTGTTTTGCATTATTATTCCATTATGCTTTCTAACAATTTAATTGTTTTTTCAAACTTGATTATGAGTAGCTAAATTCTCTTTATGCTTGTTTGAACAACGGATCCTATTTGACGTTTAATTAACGTTTTTGGTTGTTTTATGTTTTTGTGTTTAACCGTCGATCCTTATTTGCTTAAATTTTAATATGTTATTATAGTTGTTTATATATAATTTGTTTAATCAACATTCTAGGTATTCGGAAGGAATCTAGATAGATTAGATAAGTTTTATGAAGTAATCGGTCGGTCTATAATCTATTTAAAATTATTAAGATTCAGAAGGACTTAGTAATAACAACTTAGGTAATTAAATTTAAGTGAGTAGGTCTAAGTATTAAGATTCGGAAGGACTTGATAATTAGAGGAGTTATTCGGAAGGAAACTCTATAAGGTTAAATCACTAAAAACATGCTTGATACTTATTGCTTGATTATTAATATTTATTAACTGTATTCGGAAGGAACGGTGTAAGTAGAGATAATTAAAGTTAGTAAAAGATTCGGAAGGACTTTTATTATATCCTAGAAGTTGAAAACAACAATCGATCTCGTAAAATTAACGGAAAATAGGTGAAGTGTCAAACAAGTGTATTCTCTTTATTATTTGATCTAATCAATTACTTTTCGCTCGATTTTAATTAATCACTCTTTTTACTAATTACTTGCAATTTTAGTTACGATAAAAAACCCCCAAATACTCTTAGTATTATTTATTCGAATATAAAAACAAATTAGTCCCTGCGAACGAACCTTACTTACCTTTAAACTATATTATATACGGATAGGTCCACTGCCTAGAAGTGTGAAATTACGTGAAAAAGTAGGTTTAAAATAAGACTAGATTTTACACATCACCTAGCTGCTTTCCATTGTACTTTCCAGTTGACTTTAGAAAGTCAGTGTACTTCTTTTTTATCTTCAGCTCTAGTCACATTCCTCCTTATTGTGCTCTTGCTTCTAGCCTCTTCATTCTTCTTCTTCTTCTGTAACAACAAATCATCCCTCACTAACATCTTTTGAGCAAGTTCATGATCAACTTTTTCTTGAGCTTTTCGTTTGAGTTCACTTTCAATCTGCTCCTGAGCCATTTTCTGTGCAGCAATTGCATCATCTTCCTCTTGGTTCTTTAATCTTTTCTACTCGGCTTTGAGTTTCCGTTGTTCTATACTTTCAGCATCCATTTGTCTTATCTGTTCATCTCTTTCCTCAACTCTTTTTCTTCTCATCTCAATCTCCTCCTCCTCCTCCATTTTCTGCTTACTTTTCATCTTTCCTTTACCTTTTCTTTTCCAATTAGGATTTTCTTCAGCATATACCTTTTGAATTACCTTCTTGGTCTGAATAAACCCCATTGGTCTGCTTTGAAGTCTTGGAGGAATGATGGGTTCTGTTGTCTCGGTAGTAGTAGGACCTGAAGATCCACCAGTATTAAAAGTAACTAGCTTCTCCTTAGGTCTACCTTCTGCAGCCTGTCTTTGTCTAGCAACAGAAACAACAATATGTTCCTTCCTTATAGCTTCCTACTTTAATTTCTCTTGTTTTAATCTCTCCAACTCAGTAGCCAATATGATGTCATCATCAGATAGAGGAGCTACTGGTGGATTAGGAGTAGGAATTTCACTTTCAGCATCACAAGTAGAAAGTTTACTTTCATCACCACCAGTAGTAACTTTCTCACCAGTAGAAACTTTCTCACCAGTAGAAACATTACCACTAGTATTAACATTCTGCTCTGTAACACCTAGAACCAAATACACTCTATATTTTCTTTTATTTATTTTTTTACAAAACATGTAATTAATATTCTAAGGTGTTACTTATTTCATCTCTTTAGTCAACGACAAATGTCCGTTAACATCTTAATTTACAATTTGGAGCGGAAGCTCTTACAAAAAACATTTTTAAACATTTAATCTCTACAGTACGGTCCCCTTCCCTTCTTCTTTAGCTTGCCTTGCCATAAAACTCGATTACCTACAAAACATACAATTAACATAATATATTAGCGTTAAGCTAGTGAGTATACCTTACGATTATGTTAATCACATCTAACATGACTACTTTAAAAATCTATTCTTTCTTTCTATACAAATACTTCTTTTCTCTTCCCGACAATCACATTGTCGTATCTAATACTTCTTCTCTTTCCCGACAACTAAATGTCGTATCTATCACTTCTTCTCTTTCCCGACAACTAAATGTCGTATCTATCACTTCTTCTTTTTCTCGACAACTAAATGTCGTATCTAACACTTCTTCTCTTTCCCGACAACTAAATGTCGTATCTAACACTTCTTCTCTTTCCCGACAATCACATTGTCGTATCTAACCATTCTTTTCACTATAACAATTTAACACATACTTCATACACATAATAAATAACATAACATAAACAACTACTATAATTTAATTAACCACCATAATATGAATAACAACTATAACAAAGCTTCTATGGTTTAATTCTCGTTATATACTCAAACAATATATACTTTATCATTGATAATAAATTATTCCAAGACTAATTAAAGTCTCATCTTTCTCTTCTTCTAACTATATAAAGTTGGTTCTTAATTCTTCTCGACTATCAAAGTCGTTTGCATACCCTCGCGGTATGTACATAGTTAACTCTACTCATTTCCGACTATTAAAAGCCGATTCTATATCTTATCGACATGTAAATGTCTTCTCCATTCTTCTCTATCATAATAATAAGTTAGAGTATCATTCTCCTACTTAAACTACCTTAAAATTCACTAAAAACTGGTCTAGGTATCGAATGCAGCGCATTCGGGTTCCCATGCGGCGCATTTGACTCAAAAAAAAATCATCCCATGCCACGGAGCTCAGAATGCGGCGCATTCTAGCTCCCATGCGGCCTATTCTCGGCCTTGGCCTGGCTACTTTTCGTTTTCAAACATTTCCTGCACTTGCACGTTAGTTTACGGCACTTCTAGTTCTTATTTCCGCTAACAACTCAACCATATATTTAACTAGTATATAAATTAACTCTCCAATACATTTACATACAAATATAAACATTCAACATATATTAAATAAGCTTCGTATACTCACCTCGAAGTCGGATTAAGCTACAACATGTAAAGCTTTTCCCTTTTTACTCTTCTTCTCCAAATCTGCGTTTTTACAACCAAACACAATTCTTTCTTTCAATATACCTTACATACATATAAATATATGTATTAACCTCATTAAAACTCTTTATAACTATTTCTAACTCTTTCTAACACTTTCTAACACTTTTGGCAAGTTCTACCCAACTTGCCACTCCGTGGTTCTTTTGACCCGTTTAACTCTTTAATGCACAAATAAGCATTTTAACTCTTTAAACTCCTTACATCAAACACAAACAACACATTGCAAGTAATGTTTTCTTCCTTTTAATCATTTCTTACCCATTTGCCACTTCTTCACGGGTCACATGACCAGTTTGGCAACTAACATAACATACTTAACATCATATCACCCAAACACATATTCAAGTACATTTAACTTATATTTTCTATTATAAACATGATAATAATCATTCATAACATTAATTCTTTCATTCTAAATCATTCTCACAATAATAAACATTTCTACATAACAATTCATATTTTCACCCATTTTAGCTAAAACATGAAATCTTACAAAATTTCATATAAATAAATCTTTCTATCTTCTAAACCTTTATATATATTATTAATCATCAAATAACATATAAACAAAGCTTAATTCTAACAATTCTTAAACTTTCGTGATTATCCCCAAAATAATCAAATATCTAAATTAACCAATTTAACCATTTCCATCTCCAAATTAAACATCTAAATGATGTTATAACACATAATATAAACTCAATTTTATCAAATAACTTAAAGTATATGATCATACCTTTTTTTTCTTCCATTAGAACCAAGATTAGGGTTCTTACACTCTTAATCTTCACTTTAATTGATAGAATTCCTTATTAGTTAACTTCAATCTTGATCTTTCTTCTTCTTTTCTTTCTCTTTACATCAATATAAACTTTCTGCTTTGTTTCTCTCTCCTTCTCCTGCTTTTAACCTTCATCTTCATCCATGTCAATAGTTACTACCCTTATTTCTCTATCTTCTTCATCATTCCATTCTGTTTCAGGAGCATCAATATCAAATTTTTCTTCTTTATCAACTTCCCTTTCACCAATTTCCTTTTCATTTTACTTACTAGCCTCCTTCTCAGTCTCCTGTTCAACAACATTTTCTGCAGTCAACTTAACTTCCTGCTCTACCCCCTGGTCAACATTCTGTTGTTCCTCTTTTTCTACTTCTTTGTCACCTGCCTGTTCCACATTTTCCTCCCTTATTGGCAGAATTATGATAATTCATTCGTGAGGAACTCGTGCTTGAACTAGAAGGAGTAGGTAATTTGTATGCTTTATGCTTTTAACCACCATTCTTGGGCACCCTCACAGGCTTCTTCATGGAAAAACCGTAGTGCCTCACCTCCTTCAACAACTTTGACACCACTTGCTTCAGTTTCTCCATCTCATTTTCTTGATTAACCACCTTCTCAATAAACTTTAGGCACATTTCTGTCAATTCAAGATTTGAGTAGTTAAAGTTGTCCTCCCCACTTTTCTGTTGAGTACCAACATCAGACGGTTCCTTGGATGTTTTAGCGGGTGCCTCCTGCCTAGCAGAAGCATCACCATCCCCCTTGGTTTCTAGGCACCTGGGTCACCCTGAAAATGATTCCAATGAATCATCATCATTAAGAGTTCTCTTTGGTTGGGTCTTATTTCCTATCATACTGTCATGTGCACCACTAGGTGGTACATCAGTAGCATGAGCCCTTCCAATATGGTCTCCCCCTCCTTATGGACCACCTTCTTTGGGAGCTTGGGTGAGGGCTCAGTTGTACCCTTTGGAATTGAATCAATAGAAACTGATTTAACAGATTTAGAAGTAGGTTTAGTTGTTTAGGATTTGGGTCCAAGAGGTGAAGAAACCCTCTTAGACTTTCTTGCATACCCTCTGAATAGAGCATGTTTTGGTGTAGTTGAAGGTGCATCAGAAGCACTGGTTGGTTGTTCTGTAACATGAATAGAAGATGAAGAAGAAGGTGTGGGTTGGGACTCAAGTGGGTTACTTGGTACTTCACCTGTAGAAGCAGTGGCATCCACCATTTTAGAGAATATTGGGGTCACTTTACCAGAAAATTGTTTTACTTGCCTCCTCATATTTGAAAAATATTTCTTTGTATGAGAATCCATGAGGAGGACTTTACCGTCAGTGAAGAGATCCCCAAGCTCCTTGTTCAAGATGATTTGTAAAAACCGTGGATACATTAAAAGTTTATTTTCAAGATGAGCAAGGTTCCACTTTAGGTAATTGAAAATCATGTTGGAAAAGTTGAACACCCTTCCTGTAGCCAAACACGCTGTAGTAGTAGCTATCGTTGTATTAAACTCATTCCAGGTTTATCGATTTTTAGAGATACATTGTTGTAAAACATGAACAAGGTATCTCCATTAGGGAGAAAGAAGTGCCTTTTGAAAATTGAATTTTGACAAACTTCCTTCATACCCCATTCTTTCAAAAATCCCAAAGAGCTTGTTATTAGGAATAAAAGTAATACCAGAGTCATCTTGAAGTTCACGATGAGTGCGAATGACAGACTTTATTACTATAACCTCCCGTTTGTCTGTCTGAGCCCTAATTCGTTCTTGATCGTTCACCTTCTCAAAAACAACCGTATTCCATAAATCCCTGATGTGCTTTTCATAAACCTCCGGGTTTACCGTTAAAGCATAATGAATATGTGATTGGCGAAGGAAAGTGATAATGGGATTAAAATCAGCGGCTTCTTTATGAAGTTCCAAATCAGCGACAATGTTATGAGAGACACCAAAGGTTAGTTGTTGATTCACCATCGGATTGATTGATTATTTTAGGGTTGTACAACTGTCGTGAATGATCGATTAGGGTTCGGTGAAGTCAATAAGGTTTCTTAAGGGAAGGTTTTTCTATTTAGAGAGAGCAGAAATTCTAATTTGAATGAAATTAAATATTCCATGAATGGCTTCGTAATATATACTAAATAGTCCCTGCAGTAGAAACATCAAACACCTTTCCAAAGGCAGTAGAAACTCCCGCCAGTAGTAACGACTAGCAGTAGTAACCACTACCAGAAGAAAACATCAGTAGTACTTGTTTTAAATATATACCAGTAGTAACTGTCACCAGTAGGAACCACCAGTATTAAGTGTACCAGTAATAACCACCAGTATCATCTTGACCAGTAATAACTACCAGTATTAATGAGACCAGTAATAACCACCAATATTAACTATTAACAGTAAAAAGTACCAGTATTAACTTCCCAAACACAACATGATTGAATTAAAAAGTCATCATTTTAAATAAATATAAACAGGATTAATCATGCCAATACTATTGATCAAAAACGTAAATCTGCCCACATCAAATGCTTTTGTGAACAGATCTGCAAATTGATTGTCAGTATGAATCTTGACCACCTGAATAAGTTTATTTCATTGAAATCTCTTATAAAATGAAAAACGAATTCGATGTGTTTGGTTTTGGATAGTTGACAGGATTATTGACTATGCTTATGGTACTCTTATTTTCAATAAAAATAGGAGTGGGTAAAAAAGAGATACCATAGTCCATCCTTTGATTCTGAATCCATAGCACCTGTGCACAGCAGCTTGAGGCAACAACATATTCTGCTTCTGTGGAAGAGGTAGACACATTAGTCTGTTTCTTGCATTGCCAGAAAATCAGTCGAGATCCAAAGAGATGACATGCCCTTGATGTGGACTATTGGTCCAGGTTCTCTCATCCAGGGTCACTGTCTGTGTAGGAAATAAGCTCAAATGGAGAATCTTTTGGATACCATAATCCCCGATTTGGATTGCCCTTCAGATATCTGTAAATTCTCTTCACAACTGTCAGATGTGACACCTTAGGACGAGTCTGATAGCGTGCACACACACACACACACACACTGAACATTATATAGGTCTTGAAGCAGTTAAGTACATCAAGTATCCAATCATCGACCTGTATAAATGCTCATCCACATCCTCCCCCTCAGGATCAACCTCCAAATGCTTGTGGGTTTCTATTGGTGTACTTGCACTCTTTGCATCCCGAAATCCAAATTTCTCCATTATATCTTTGACATATTTTTCTTGATGAATGAAAATACCAGTAGACTTATGCTTCACTTGTATTCCTAAGAAGAAGGTCAGTTCTCCAATTGAGCTCATCTTGAATTTCTTATGCATTATTTGCTCAAATTCTCTACACAGTTTGTCATTGGTAGATCCAAAAATAATATCATCCACATAGATTTGTACCAACATAATGTCCTTTCCTACTGTCTTGACAAACAAAGTTTTGCCAATGGCACCTCTCTTAAATTGATGATTAAGAAGGTCGACAGATAGTGTATCATACCAAGCTCTAGGAGCTTGATGTAGACCATACAATGCTTTATCCAATCTGTATACCATGTTTGGATGATCAGGATCTTCAAATCATGGAGGTTGACACACATATAACTCCTCTTCAATCTTGCCATATAGAAAGGCACTCTTTACATCCATTTGGTAATCCGTAAAACCTTTAAATGAGGCAAACGCTAGAAACATTTGTATGGCTTCCATTCTTGCTATTGGTGCAAACATTTGATCATAATCAACTCCTTCTTCCTGGGTGTATCCTTGAGCCACCAATCGTGCTTTGTTCTTGATCACAATTCCCCTTTCATCAGTGTTGTTCTTGAAGATCCATTTTTGTAGCAATTACTCTCTTTCCTCTGGGAAGCACAACTAGTGTCTAAACTGCTTGGAGCTTGAACTGTAGTAACTCCTCCTGCATTGGGAGAGAAAACACACAAATAGACACTCATTGAAACTTTGATGTAACTTTTACTAGTTTTGACTGTAAAAGTTCAGGTCACCAATGATTTGTTCCAATGGATGATTCTTATTAACCCGTTGTGTGTGATACTGATCTTCATGCATTTCTTTAGTCAAATTGGTGTCATTCTGTTATGGCAATGCATTAGTTTCAGATTGTGGAGAATGTGTTGTGTTCTGGATTACTACTGGTAATAATTTCCTCGTCATCTAAAAGTTGTATCTCTTCGTCTTAAGTACTGCTCTATGCACAACCATCAACATCTTTATCCATGTCGTTGACGCTGTCATCATCTGAGGATTTGGGCTGAAAGACTCCAGGAGGATCAGTGGAGATGTATGGAAAATAGATGAATTTGTCATTTTGTTCAGATGGGGCAGTAGTAATTGACGTACCAGTCGTAACCGCATCACCGATAGAATTAACAAATGTACCAGTTTCAAATGATGTACCAGTTTTAACTGTGTTACCAGTAGGAACTGATGTACCAGTTTTAACTAGGTTACCAGTAGGAACTGATTTACCAGTCTTAACTGATTCACCGGTATTAATTGGTTAACCAATATTAATTGGTTCATCGATATTAGCTCCATTCTCGGATTCTCTTTCTCGTTGACCTATAAAATAAGAATTTAACGATTTGGTTAGTTCATCAATATTAAATAACCAATCTGGGCCTTCTCTAGTAGCATTCAATGTCTTTTCGTTGACCGTCACATTCGTGCTTTCTTCGACAATTTTGTTCTTGATATTGTAAACTCTGAACGCTTTGCTTTGAGTGGAGTATCCTATAAAAAATCCTTCATTGATTTTGCTTTCAAACTTCCCCAAGTGTTCTTTGGTATTGAGTATTGTACAAGGACACCCAAATGGTTTTAAAATCTTATGAATGGCTTTCTCTCATGAAAAAGCTCATAAGGGGTCTTTGTGTGTGCTTTATCGATTAATACCTTGTTCTGAACATAACAAACAATATTCACAGCTTCTGCCCAGAACGTGATGGGAAGCTTTGAATCTGCTAGCATCGATCTTGCTGCTTCAATGAGGGTTATGTTTCTTCTTTCTGCTACTCCATTTTGCTGAGGAGTTCTAGGAGCATTGTACTGTCTTTCAATTACCTTTGCAGTGCAATAGTCATCCATTTCTTGATTTTTGAACTCAGTTCCAATGTCACAGCGAATGATCTTCACTCTCTTCTTTGTCTTGTTTTCAATTCTTGTTATGAAAGATCTTAGAATATCACCTGTATCTTTTGATCCAAGAAATAAATCCATGTGTATCTTGTGAAATCATCAGTAATAACCAAACAATAAGACTTATTTCCTAGACTCATAACATGTGTTGGACAAAAAAGGTCCATGTGCAATAAGTGTGGACTTGACATATTTGAATTTGTATCTTTGATTTTGTGGGAAGACTTATGTTGTTTACCCTTAAGACAAGCAACAAAGTGATCATTGCATGTGAATTCCTTTTGTGGTAAACCCTCTGACCAGGCCATTTTTCACCAAGATGTGCATGTTTTTAAAATTCATATGATACATTCTTATGTGCCATAATGATGATTCATCAATTGATTCTTTTGAAATAAAACAATTTTCTTTAGTTTCAGAATCATTATTTCTCATGTCTAAACAATATACATTCTCTTTCCTAGGTGTTCTTAGTAGAATCATGCCTTCATCAACTACCTCAAACTTAGGATCAAGAATGATACATTAAAATTTTGTAAGTACTTTGTTCTCTTTATCACAAACTTGAGAGACACTTACCAGGTTATAATTTAATTCTTTGACAAAAAAAACATTTTCAAATGTAACTGTACCATTACTGATTGTTCCTCTTCCTGTAATCCTACCACCTCTTGAACTCCTCCAAATGCAACATAGCTTATATCATATTCAACATAATCTTGAACCTTCAGCTTGTTTCCTGTCATGTGCCTAGAGCAGCCACTGTCTACAAGCCACGTATCTTCTTTCTTCTGAACTGGCTTGCTCTGCACATGAACAAGAGGTTAGTTTATTTTAGGAAACCAAGCCAAAGTAGTCATGGGTTTACCTTTTTCATTTACATAATCAAATCGTTTAAAATGATATGCATGTTTCCTTGTCTGTGCACAAAAAGAGTTACTACTGTCATAGTTACTACTGGTAACTCTCCTATAGTTTCTATTTGCAGTAGTATCCTCTTTGAATTTTGGTTTTTGATTTTTTTTCTTAAAAATTCCTTTTGCTCACAAACTTTTGATCAGTTCTACCAAACCTTGGTGGTGTGATTGTGTTTGATCTGTTTCTATTAAAGCCAATTCCATTATTGTTACTCCTTTTGTTATAAAAACAGTCTTCAGTTAAGTGATTTGATTTTCCACACATGTCACATCTTTTAAAGAAATTTTGACCCTTTTGCTGAGTGACTTGTTGACTACAGTTCCTTACATTACCCCTGACAGGTAATGCATGTCCCTGTTTACACATGCAGCTGCATAGTTTGACCTGTTGCTTTTGTCCATTGTGGTACCAGTTTCTTTCTTTATAAACATGTGGTCTGTTTTTGAGATTTTGATGAAAATGGGACCTTGACTAGAGTTAGAATCACTATTTTTCTCTTGTTGGACAATTTGTTCATTGACTTTCTCATTGACTCTAGGTTTTGTTAAAAGAATTTTACTTTTCAAAGGATCTGCATTAGCATGTGTATTAACTTCAATTTCTTCCTCACTCAGTTCATCACTAGAGTTTAAACTGGGAGGAATATAATTGTTGTTGTATGGTGGTGATACACTGTTATACCCAATCTCATTCTTGGATTTACCATGCACTTGTGATTTAAGAATTTGATCAACAGTTTTTGAAACATTTTCATACTTCTTAATACAAAGCTTAATTTGATCATTATCAATCTTAATTTCCTGAACTTGTTCTTCTGATTTAATCACCTTAGCTAGTGCATTATCCCTTTCCCATTTAACAATTGCTAATTCCTCTTAATATTTTGTTTCATTCTTAACATAAGCTTTCACTTGTTGTTCAAAATTAGCAATTCTTTTTGACAATTATTTTCTTCTTTCTTCTAATTTATGTAATGATTCACAAACAAGTTTATTATGTTATCTATAATCCCTAACTTGTTTAATGCATGCAGGAGTACAAAGTTCAGTAAATACCTCAGTTGGGATGTCATCTTTGTTGTTTGGACATCCCCTAGCAAAGTGTCCAAGTTTCTTGCAGTCAAAGCATCTCACTTTACTTTTATCAAACCTAGTATTATAACCTCTTCGTACTGCAAAGTTGTTCCTTCCAGTCCTGTGAATGAATCTTCTTGTTCTCACACTTAACATAGCAAACTGCCACTTTAGATACATCTCCTTCAGGTCATCATCATTCACTTGCTCCAAGTCTTCAATTACTAGCCCATAATTCTCATGGCTAGCGAAGAATGCTTCCCTTACACCTTCATCATTCTTCTTTCCTTTTGATTCTTTAGATATAAAACCAGTTTCAGATGATGAACCAGCCCTAGTAGTAGTAACAAAGGCAGCGTTCTGGGTAGAGTAGGTTGATGGTCTTTTAACTTCAGGTTCAAAAACACGTAACTCATTGTAGAGTTCATCAATCTCCATGGTATCAAGTGTATTGCCTTGTCTGTAGTTGACAATGTACATCGTCCATTCTTCTCCTAGAGCTCTGAGGAATTTTTCTATTTATGTCATCTTGAGCAGTGTTTACCCCCATGCTAGATAGCTCTCCAATCAGTTTATTGAATATGTCAAACGTTTGAGATAAAGTATCACCCTTCACAGACGTGAAGTTTTCAAACTGTTGCTTTAACATATCTTTTTGGTTCATCCTGGTGCTTGTTGGTCCTCCAAATCGTTTCTCTAAAGCTTCCCATAGAAGTTTAGCATTAGTAAAGTTTCTAAACTAATGTTGATATTCATTAGGTATAGCTATAAGTAGGGTACTTAAAGCTTGGCATTCATTGTGAATATCTCTTCTTTCTTGCTCGGTGGTTGGTGGTTGAGATGTGCATGCAGTTGCTTTAGATTTTACATCTGATCCAGGAAGTGCAACAGATTTAGCACCATTCTTCACCACTTGCCACATAGAATAATTTCTTTGAAGCATGTATTGATACATACGACTCTTCCACATATCATAGTTTGGTGATGTGAGCATTGGAACCCTATTAGCTTAAACTCCTTCAGTGAGATCAGACATCTTGGATTGGTTTGTGAAAAACTTGTTAAACGCCTTTTTAATCGTAGATCTAGAGCAACCTTGTGTTCTGATACCACTTGTTAGGATCTGTCGAACTAGGTTTGTATAAACAAACGTGTAGATCTAGATCTATGAAAGGAGTTGCAGCAGATCAACACTTTGATATTAACAAGGATCAGTGAATAACACTTTATATGAATATGAATGAATAAACGTTAAACAGTAAAGAACACAAGAATTCCACCAACAACCTCAATCTATTAGAATTAGGGTTTCTCAATAGACGTATATTTACAACGATATAATGATCTATATTTATAGTCCTTGAGGCTAAGAAACCCTAATTATAATCGTGTTACAATCTCTATCGAATCTACTTGTTACTTATCTAAATCTATTCCATAAATATCTGCTAATAATACGCTAACATTATCAACAAAACAGTAGTAACAGACTGGTATAAACTTCATGCACTCCATGCAGTAGAAGTAGTAATAATGTATACCAGTAATAACTTGACTGACTGATGACCAGTAGAAACTATCTTCATCAGTAGTAATACTCACCAGTAGTAACATACTTAGTGACAAATATAAACCCTCTTCACCAGTAGCAACATACTATAACCCAACAGTCCTGACTGGTTCTTTTGTTCTCAAAATTTTTAATAATGTTTAATGATCTAACACTTAAAACTAATATCATAATTCAAATTTAACATAAAAGGATCGTAATATTTATTTTTAATAAAAGTTACGTATAAACAAATTCTACATTCTGATCAATTGACCAACTTGGTGGGGTGCTAGCTCGTGGCTGACTAATAAGTTATGCCGTAACTATTAACCATGGTGGATGTGACAACCATCACCAAAAATATTATTATAGTCTAGTTTCTAAACTTGATTTTGTAGACTAAAATTAAGCATGGAAATATTTTTCGTAAAACAATTAATCTTTTACAAATGACAAAACTTTCTTTTTTAGAAAGTTAAACATTTATGATTTCAAGTAAAGTTTTCAAATTTGGACAAAGTACAATTTTGTGTGATTACGGTTTTTCTTGTTTACAATGTTATGATCTATACCTTTGTCGGAGATGAGGTTTCTTTACGTTGAAAACTAAAAGTTATAGAATTTAAAAGTTTTTATTACTAATTTAATAATTAGTCTTGTTGGGTAATTAAATTAAGTCTAAACCCAAATATAAATTAGTCCAGTCCATTTAGTTAATTAAGTTTATCCATCTTTATCCCAAACTAATTAAATCAAAACCTAAAATTAATAATCTTAATACCCTAAAAATCTATAAGGTAGCCCCTATTAGGGGGTCGTTTTTATCCGAACCCGAATAATTTAACCGGCCGAAAAGAGTTGGGGTTAAATGGGTCCTGATAAATGGGTTAAACAGGTTAAATGGATCAACCCCGAATAACCCGAAGCTTATATGAGCATAGGTGTGGGTCTATTTATTTTCATTTGTGTAACCCGCATAATCCATATAACCCGATTAAGTTAACTCTTATATAGGTATTAATAACTTATGTCCAATTTTATTAGTTATGTTTAATTAAATTATTATTGGTTGTCTCTTATTAGTTTGTTTTTATTTTCATAAAATATAAAAAACTTACAGAAAGTTATTCAAAGATAAATATTAGTTTAGTTTTTGGTTTGTGTAAGATGAAATGGTTATAAAATGACAAAATCGGCGATAAGTTAAACATATTTTATACGTTGTGAGTTTGGCCTATTTCATTAATATGAAATCAAATCAATCAATGAATGAAAAAAAAAAACCTCTTGCGATGGAAGGGTAGGAGCCTAAATCGACCTTTTTTCTTTGAAAAAGAAAAAAAAGGCAGTACAAGGAGATTAGACTCTCGGATGAGACTAAACCATCGCCTTTGCATCCAAACAACTCACGACGGCTATGATCAGATCCCGGTGTTGGTTCACTTTTGACTTTATCAATTATAACTAAGTATACTATCTTAGTTAAAATCTAATTAGTTGTAAACCATATTTGTTGTTAATCGGATAAAATGAGTTAAAATGGTCAAACCCAAATCCGAATAACCCAAACCTGTTTACCCATATTGTTATTCGGGTATGGATATGGGTATTTTTCTCACAACTCAAAACACAAATAACCCAAAATCCGCTAACCCGACCCAATCAACACTACTAACCCCCACCCTACTCTTGTTTCGATTTGGCCAAGAGAAAGAAAAACAAAGAAGTCTCACATTTATGTTTTCTTCTTCTTTCGATACACCAACAAAGCACACACATAGTTAAGGGGTGTTTGTATAAGCTTATTTGATGAGCTTAAGCTTATATAAGATAAGTAGTTTGTGATTTATGAAATAAAAACTTATAAATATTTGAGAAACGTTTGGCTTAGCTTATTAGTTTATCATAGAAAAAAAAAGAGGAAAATCTTACATAAACTCATAAGCCACAAAAAATGAGCTTATGAAAACACTCTTATATAATATAAGCTAATAAGGCTAAGTTAATAAGCTTAAACAAACACTAAAAATGAGCTTATATACCTTACATAAGCTAATAAGCTTCTTACATAAACTCAAACAAACACCCACTTAATATAATAAAGTTTTATTTATATCTTCTCTACTAGTCATTGTGGGTTTATCAGATTTTGAAGTATTGGTCGGTAAGTTCAATAAACCAAAGATTTTTTTTTACATAATTTATTTCTTCTCTAGACAGAATATCACCTAACTTCACGAGGTCATAAAACGGTCATAACATAACGTCTTTAATTGTTTCTTAATCCCAAATTGTAGTTCTTCGAGTCTTCTTTCCAAACGGTATATGTCTCAAAGTTTTATTTCGACGTTTGGTCATTCAAACTGTTAATACAAAATCGTGTGTCAAGGCTGAAATGTTGTTAAACGATTTGTTAATCTTGTGTGAATTTTAACTCACATCCTTTCGTATTTTGATTTCAATTTTTTTATGGGATGAAATAAATATATAAAATATCTTCCGTAATTTTTATAGGATTTTTGGAAGTCATTACATATTTTCTAAATATATATTAAGGGACTGCTATTCTGAAAGTTGTCAATTCTAAACATATCGTTTTACGGAATTTATTTAAAACACTTATTAACGTCTAAAAATCATGAATTAAATTATGAGAACATATATTACAGTAAATTAACTAAATTAAATATTTTATAACATTCTGACTAGTATTAATTACAATAAAATAGGAAGCTCTATCTCACATTCGGGCAAAGCGTAATTCAAGTTGTGATTAGCATTTAAAATCACAACGTGCAATATGTTTTACAATGTTTTAAAATGTTTTGATTACTTGTGGGGGTGATATTAAAATGTTTTTACAATGTTTTACAATATTTTTAAATGTTTTGGGGTGATATTAGCTTCAATTATAATTATTTGTATTTTATTACTTGTGGACAATACGTGCAATATGTTTACTACTTGAGTGATACAATGTGGATATCAGATGCAATGTGATACAAGGTACAATTATATGCAAAATTCATTGTTATACAAGTTTATAATTATAAAAGGTCAAATGTGGGTATAATTTTCAATGTGGTTACAATTACAACGAGGGTTAATTGTGTAGATACTCAGTTTACATGTATTGTGAGATTTCAACAGTGATATCAATGTGAGCTTGTTATATGTTGACAATGCTATGGGTTTCCAACGATTGCTATTTTCAATTACACAGTAGATGATTATATGTGTGGATTGCTAATATCAAACGTGGGTAATCATAGTGTGGGAATTGTTATGAGTTAACAGTACCCCTAAATACTCAATGTTGCTATTACAATTACAATGTGGATTCGGTGTCTTGTCCCGATTACAGCTTTCTTTTAGTATCATATATGCACTGTCCATTATATTTTCAATGTTATTTCAATTTCAATTGTTTTACATGTTCAATAACAATGTTATACAAGGGTTTCAAGTTACAAAGTATATTTTATTCAAAATGGTTTTATGACTACGAAAAGGACTTTATTACAAATAAAACTATACAAACTCACATCAACTTTATGATGACGTTTTAAGCTAATATTTCATGTGACAATAAGGACTGAGGAGACTAGCTGACTTGGACTCTAGAACGAAGACCTTTAGATGCATTTGATACATTTTGAATTTCTAATACTTACATTTTTTTTCTCAAGTTACGTTGGATTGTTGTTTCATGTTATTTAGTTCGGTTGTAAACTTATTGTGGAGTGACTTCACAATACATGAGTTGTTGCTTGTGATTTTGCGACGTCATGACACGTCTTTTTAATTATTATTGCATTTATTAGATTATGTATATATTTAAATACCAATGTGTTGTGACGATCGTCAATCGTGTTGCACCCTACTTTTCCACCAAATGTGGGGTGTGGCAGTGAATTTGTAATGCTTTCGCACTTGTGTACAAAAATTTGATTGTTATTTACTAAAAACAATCAAAGTTATAGAGTTGCGACGGAGATAAAATGTAATTAAGATCTTGAACTTGATTGTAGAGCTTTCCACATGCCTTTATGATGCAATTTCGCGATCAATTCTTAATTATGGTCGATTAAGCAAACTTGATTTAAGAGCCTGGTAAAGTTCTACTTCTTTACAACCTTAACTAGTATGGTACCCGCGCGATGCAGCGGATGAAAAAAGTTATATTCAATAACTTACAGTGGGTGATTTATGGTAGCTTATTATTTGTCTCGTTACATATATGTGGAGTGTAATAGTATAAAGTTTGGCCCTTCGGGAAATATAAAAAGAATGTTGTGGTAACAATTTATGTCACACCCCGCATAAATGGCGGAACCGAGGTGTACAGTGTATACGGTATCAGAGATTCAAAGGTTACATCAAACATAAATAATCCATACAAAATCAACATAGATAAAAGAGTTTGAAGTAAAATACGTTATTACAATCATCCGAATAATCTCAAAATATGGCTACAGAGTTTGGGATACTAAGGAATTCAATAAAACAAAATAAACTCCATGCAAAAGATCCACGTAGCCATCAAAGCATAGCATCAAATAAAGTAACCTCAAATCCCTGAAAAGCGTTAAAATACGACGTCAACATAAAGTTGGTGAATTATTCGCAATAGTAAATAAAAACATAACAGGATAAGAGTTTCAATACGTTTTGACCCAAAAGTGTTATGATTTGAAAATAAGTCTTTTGAAAATGATGTTTCAAAATATACGTGAGGTTTACAAAACCTTTTGATAAAATACTCATACTTATACCATAAAAATATCATAATCATTTCATAAAAATACCATAGTCATACCATAAAATAAATACCATACTGGATAGAATATCAGCTCTAGGAACATACGATACACCTGAACCTCAACAATACTGGCAACTAACCCCACCTAGTGTCTCAAACTAGGTTTTCCTCGATAATCAATAATACGGTCATAACATTGCTAACACGGACAGGGCGCATCCATCATCCAATAGTGTTAACAATGAGGGCTTGTTAGACCCATATAGCGCTACATATACAACCGGCGGCTAACAGCTAACAGGTGTGTATACGGGGCCTTGTACTACCACAAAGGCGGTACAAGTTTGGGTGAGATCATCTAAAGCATTCATATCCAAAATACATACCATAATACATACTCATAATACATAATATACCATAAAAATACATTTGTTTAACGCTAATCATGCCCAAAATGTAAAAGCGGTAAAAAGGGCAACGAATAACTCACTGATAGCAAAGCAATCCAAATCTCGATATGTCGGGAAATACTATAATACCGTCAGGCTCCAACGTCTAAGTGCCCTATACATCACGTAAATAAACATGTCTAAGTATCTCTAAGTCTAGTAGGGTTATGCCTTAATGATTAACGTTTTATACGGGTTTTGAAATGACCAAAAGGAATATCGATATAACGGAATTACAAATGTTCCGGAAAGTCAACAGACTAGATACGTGATCCTCATACTTACGTGCACTACAAGTCACGTAAGTATCAAGTTACGTGTTATACAAGAGTTACGGGACAAAACAAGAAGTTACGGAACATAAAGACCATAGTTACGTGTTCAGCAAGGGAATTACGTGACATCCAAGTCACTTACGTGACTTAGGGAACCAATTACGTGAATATGAAGGCAATTTCGTGCATAAGGGACTAATTACGTGAACAAGGGACTAATTACGTGAACAATTACGCGATAAAGGGACCAGTTATGTAATTTTGTAAGAGTTACGTGATGGTGATGATTGTTACGTGACTTGCAGGTCACGTAACTCATAATTACGTGATGAAGGATTCTGTTACGTGATCAGAGAACTACATACGTGATTAGCAAGAAAGTTACTCGAAATCAAAGAATTACATGATCATGGTGTTAAATATGTGCTAAGTAAGTTATGGAAATCAACAAGAATTACATGCAAAAGAAGTCACGTGCAGATCAAAACAATTATGTGATTTCAAGCTTGTTACGTGCTGAATTACATGCATGGAAAGTGAATTACGTGAATATGGGATAGACTTACGTGACTTAAGCAAGAATTACGTGCATATGACGGTGTTACGTGAAGCTCAAATCAATTACGTGCATGAGGGGCTTGTTACGTGCAGAATTACGGGATTAACAAGTTAATTACGTGCTCAACATGCCAATTACGTGAAGAACAAGCTGTTACGCGACTTAGGGGCAATTACGTGATCACCAAGGCGGAGTTACGTGACATGGAAGTCACAATTACGTGCGTAACACGCTTGTTACGTGAACTCGAAGCTTAGTTACGAAAATTTACAATCGGAAATCAATTTCTGAGTGTTCTAGACGTCTAAATGACCCCAAATTGGAACCTTATGTCCAGAATATGATTAGGAACAATAATCCTCAATAAAATCTAAGTTTTGACGGTGAAAAATGATAGTTTCGGGTTTGAATCTAAATAACAAGTTTAAAACCAAAATGGAGAAATACTTACCCGATCGTAACGAAATTCGGAGGATAGATAGAGATGATAATGGTGAACAATAATCTACTCTCGGATTTGGATTTCAACGGTCGGATCGACGGAAAATGTAGAGAGAAGAAGGAGGGTTTATGTGTGTGTGTTGTGTGTGTTTTTAGAGAGAGAGTGGGTAGGTGACAATGTGAGATAAAGACAAAAAATCAGATCTAGATAGGACAAAAAGGTTGGTAGAGGATGGTTTTTGTAATAAAATTCCCCTTAGGACTAGTTTCGTAATAAAATTTCCGAAGGGACTAAACATGAAATACTTTTTAAACGTTAATCTTAATCATATAATTAAGGCATAATTCCCCTAAACTTATCATAAGAGCATACTAGACTTATACTAAAGGCACTTAAGACTATACGTTCCCGACATAAAGATTCGAATCACATACTATATACCCGATAAACGTAAATACGCATAAAATACAAATACGATACCCATAAAATACGAGAAATACGAATACAATACTCATAAAATACGAATACGATAAACATAAAAGAAATACAATAGGGTCAAAACCACGAACATAAATAAATAAAACGAATACGAGTCGATAGAATAATACCGTGAAATTCGCGAATGTCACAGTCTCCCCAAGTAAAAAGAATTTCGTCCTCGAAATTATCACTGGGTACTACTTCCGGGAGAAAGGTGAGGATACTTCCGCAGAATTTCATCTTCACGTTCCCACGTGAACTCAGCTCCAAATCGGGAATTCCAACGAACCTTGACAATCGGGATCTTACTTCGTCGTAGACGCTTAACATCACTAGCAACGATCTCGATCGGTTCCTCAACGAAATGAAGCTTATCATCAATCTGGAGTTGTTCAAGCGGAACTAATAACGTTTCGTCAGCCAGGCATTTCTTCAACTGAGATACATGAAATACATTATGTACGCTGCTCAGTTCTGCCGGCAATTCTAGTCGATACGCAGCTGGGCCGACGCGGGCTAAGATCTTGAACGGACCCGTGTATCTCGGACTCAGCTTGCTGCGCTTCATAAATCGGACAACCCCTTTCCATGGAGATACCTTCAATAATACCATATCTCCAACACTGAACTCGAGAGGCTTCCTTCGCTTATCAGCATACTTCTTCTGTCGATCTCTGGCAGTAACCAATCGTTCCTTGATCTTGAAGATCTTGTCAGTGGTCTCTTGTATAATCTCCGGACCAGAAATCTGACTATCTCCAACTTCTGCCCAACATACAGGCGATCGACACTTGCGGCCATATAGAGCTTCAAACGGTGCACACTTGATACTCGTGTGATAGCTGTTGTTGTACGAGAACTCGATCAACGGCAAATGAACATCCCAACTACCACCAAAATCAATTGCGCAAGCTCGTAGCATATCTTCCAAAGTCTGAATAGTTCTCTCACTCTGACCATCGGTCTGAGGATGATAGGCGGTACTCATATCTAATCTTGTACCCATAGCAGTCTGAAATGTCTTCCAAAATCGTGAAGTGAAACGAGCATCACGATCGGAAATAATCGATACAGGAACACCGTGTTTCGATACAATCTCTGCAATATATAAACGTATGAATCTCTCCATGGGATAATTCTCACGAATCGGTAGGAAATGAGCAGACTTCGTCAAACGATCAACAATAACCCAGATACTGTCATAACCACTCGAAGATCTCGGAAGCTTCGTAACAAAATCCATAGTAATGCGCTCCCATTTCCACTCGGGAATCTTCGGTTGTTGGAGTAGCCCAGACGGTTTCTGATACTCAATCTTCACCTTGGAACAGGTCAAACATCGACTAACATACTCGGCGATCTCACGCTTCATACCCGGCCACCAATAGAAATCTTTCAAGTCATGATACATCTTGTCGGAACCCGGATGAATGGAATAGTTCGACTTATGGGCTTCGTCCAGAATCAACTGACGGATACTAACCGGAACCCAAATACGCTCGAGGAAATACAGAACTCCATCCTCCTTCGGTTCTAGTTCCAACGCCAACTTATACAATCTTTCCTCTTTAACACGGTCTTCAGTCATAATACCTTCCTGTGCTTGAATAATCCGAGCCTTCAAGCTCGTCTGAATAGATATCACCATAGAACGAATACGGACTGGTTTGACTGTCTCCTTACGACTTAGTGCATCTGCAACAACGTTCGCCTTACCAGGGTGGTAGCGAATGTCGCAATCATAGTCGTTTAATAACTCAACCCAGCGTCGTTGTCTCATGTTCAGCATCTTCTGATCGAATATGTGCTGTAGACTCTTGTGGTCGGTAAATACAGTACACTTGGTCCCATACAGATAATGTCTCCAAATCTTCAATGCGAATACGACGGCTCCCAATTCTAGATCATGTGTCGTGTAATTCTGCTCATGGATTTTCAACTGACGCGAAGCGTAAGCTATAACTTTACCATTCTGCATAAGCACACAACCCAGACCCTTGTGCGAAGCGTCGCAATAAACAACGAAATTCTCGGAACCAACTGGCAGACTAAGAATAGGTGCGTTACACAACCGCTGCTTCAATATCTGAAAGGCTTCCTCCTGATCGGAACCCCAAACGAATGGTTCACTCTTCTGTGTCAGCTTTGTCATAGGTGAAGCGATCTTGGAGAAGTTCTCGATGAATCGGCGATAATACCCAGCAAGACCCAAAAATGAACGGATTTCGGTTGGTGACTTTGGTGCAACCCAACTTTTAACAGCTTCAATCTTAGCAGGATCAACATGAATACCCTTCGCGCTAACCACGTGGCCAAGGAATTGAACTTCGGATAACCAGAACTCGCACTTAGAGAATTTCGCATACAACTTCTCTTTTCGAAGCACTTCTAGAACAAGACACAAATGCTCTTCATGTTCCTTGCGACTTCGGGAATAGATCAGAATGTCGTCGATGAATACGATAACGAATTTGTCAAGATACGGACGACAAATACGGTTCATTAGTTCCATGAATGCTGCAGGGGCGTTTGTCATACCAAACGGCATCACCATGAACTCGTAATGACCATACCGAGTACGAAAAGCAGTCTTAGGTATATCATCTTCTCGAACTCTCAACTGATGATAACCAGAGCGAAGATCGATCTTTGAGAAATAGCAAGAACCCTGAAGTTGATCGAATAAGTCATCAATACGAGGAAGGGGATAACGGTTCTTCACAGTCAGCTTGTTTAACTCCCGATAATCAATACATAAACGCATGGAGCCATCCTTCTTCTTAACAAAGAGAACAGGAGCACCCCACGGGGAGAAACTAGGACGGATAAAACCCTTATCGACCAGTTCCTGAATTTGCTTCGACAACTCGAGCATCTCGGAAGGAGCCAAACGATACGGAGCTTTAGCAACAGGCGCTGCTCCAGGAATAAGATCAATACGAAAGGCGGTTTGTCTCTGGGGAGGGACTCCAGGTAAATCGTCGGGAAAAACGTCAGGATACTCGCGAACGATCGGTACACCATCAATCTTTATTGCAGAATCTTTCTTCACCAAATGAGCGAGATATAAGGAACAACCTTGACGGACATACTCGCGAACTTTCAAGCTTGAGATGACTTTAAGACGTTTCCCAGCCTTGTCTCCGTGTACAATCAACTGATCTCCATCCGGCTTCTGAATACGAATAAGCTTCTCATAACAGACTATCTCTCCTTTATGCTTAGCTAACCAATCCATACCGACTACGACGTCGAAACTACCGAGTTTCATAGGTATAAGGTCGATGGAAAAAGGAATATCGGCTAATATGAGGGGAATATCACGGATAACTTCTCTAACACAGGCACATCTACCATCAGCTATCTCTACCTCATAAGCAGGCTCTAAAGGACTAGAAGCACGGTTTACTAAGGGGCGGAAATCACTAGAAATGAAGCTTCTATCGGCACCCGAATCAAACAATATAAAAGCAGGATAATCGTCAACAAGAAATGTACCAGTGACTACGGTAGGATCCTGATGAGCTTCAGCAGATTCCATAGCGAAAGCTCGGCTCTTAGCAGGATTCCCTCTAGCACTAGTACCAGCACCGGGAGTAGGAAGGGAAGTAGATGATACAAGCTTGGGACACTGATGACGACGATGACCCATTTCTCCACACTCAAAACAAGCTCCAGTAGACCTTCCACAATACTGCTCAGTGTGGCCTAACTTCTTGCAGCGTTTACAAACCCAACACGCCACATTCGCCGCATGAGCACTACCACAAGTACCACACTTAGGGCGCACGCCCTGATAACCAGCTCCAGCACCCGTCAACGCATACACCTGAGGAAGTTGAGGTCTCTGATCTTGACTACGGCTTCTCTTCCTCGAATTACTCATATTTCTTCTGTCAGATCGACCAGAATCTCTTCGGCTCACAACCGGCTGTAGAGTACCAGCACGGATCGCACTTGCGGTCAGCCGACCGGCAATATCGACCGCACTCTGAAGAGTACCCGGAAGGTGAGAGATAATGTGATCTCGCATAGTTTGGGGCAACCCATGAGTGAAGCGTTCAATCCTCTCATTCTCAGTGCGAACCAAACGAGGAGCCAAAACACATAGATCGTAGAAGCGATTCACATACCCACGATAATCAGCACCTTGCATAGTTAAGTTCCACAACTCGTTCTCCAATCTTTGCGTCTCAGATGACGGCACATACTCTTTCTTCATCATAACCTTCAAATTCTCCCAAGTCATCAAGGTAATATCAGCTCGGCCCTTAACTCTTTTCACCGAGTTCCACCATGTGAGGGCTTTACCCTGGAATAAGAATGTAGCATACTTAACCTTGCTCTCCTCAGCACATCCCGAGACATCAAATACCGACTCGATCCTCTCAAACCACTGCAGGGTAGCAACAACATCTTCATTACCCCTAAATTCAGTAGGTCTGCAATCCAGGAAAGCCTTATACGAACAGCCTCGGGGTGGATCTTCAATAACATTACTCGGTCCTCCAGCTCCCACATGCACTGCTCTTCCCACATCGGAACCATCGCGCCCAGACGCCATACCTTCTGCTCCAATATCTTGCATCACAGGTTCTTCAAACCCTAAGTCAGGATCTTGCACTGGTGTCTCCTTAAGCTGTGCCACAATCACTGGTATTGCCGCTGCTATCAGCTCCGCAATCAACTAACTGATGTTCGGAGTCGCAGAAGTAGCATTGGGGGCAGCAGTGGTATTCTGAGGCGTAGCACCCGCTCTCGCACTGGCGCGACCTCGCCTTGCCGACCTTCTCGTAGCAGTGACGGCAGGAGTATCCCTAGTAGAAGTTCTCTTAGGCGGCATCTTCTACGAATATCAAACGGAATAAATCAGAACGATAAACTGTATGTGCGACTAAAACAAGCAGGCCTCAAAACATAAAAAGCATAACAAAAGCACATATAGCATATAAATCACATACAGGCCCACAAAAGAAGGAAATGCGCACATAGAGTAAATCAGATAGGTCCAAAAGCCTAGGTCATAGTCTAAGTGATTCCGTAAGGTCACTTAGTTCGCTATAACCATTGGCTCTGATACAAACTTCTGTCACACCCCGCATAAATGGCGGAACCGAGGTGTACAGTGTATACGGTATCAGAGATTCAAAGGTTACATCAAACATAAATAATCCATACAAAATCAACATAGATAAAAGAGTTTGAAGTAAAATACGTTATTACAATCATCCGAATAATCTCAAAATATGGCTACAGAGTTTGGGATACTAAGGAATTCAATAAAACAAAATAAACTCCATGCAAAAGATCCACGTAGCCATCAAAGCATAGCATCAAATAAAGTAACCTCAAATCCCTGAAAAGCGTTAAAATACGACGTCAACATAAAGTTGGTGAATTATTCGCAATAGTAAATAAAAACATAACAGGATAAGAGTTTCAATACGTTTTGACCCAAAAGTGTTATGATTTGAAAATAAGTCTTTTGAAAATGATGTTTCAAAATATACGTGAGGTTTACAAAACCTTTTGATAAAATACTCATACTTATACCATAAAAATATCATAATCATTTCATAAAAATACCATAGTCATACCATAAAATAAATACCATACTGGATAGAATATCAGCTCTAGGAACATACGATACACCTGAACCTCAACAATACTGGCAACTAACCCCACCTAGTGTCTCAAACTAGGTTGTCCTCGATAATCAATAATACGGTCATAACATTGCTAACACGGACAGGGCGCATCCATCATCCAATAGTGTTAACAATGAGGGCTTGTTAGACCCATATAGCGCTACATATACAACCGGCGGCTAACAGCTAACAGGTGTGTATACGGGGCCTTGTACTACCACAAAGGCGGTACAAGTTTGGGTGAGATCATCTAAAGCATTCATATCCAAAATACATACCATAATACATACTCATAATACATAATATACCATAAAAATACATTTGTTTAACGCTAATCATGCCCAAAATGTAAAAGCGGTAAAAAGGGCAACGAATAACTCACTGATAGCAAAGCAATCCAAATCTCGATATGTCGGGAAATACTATAATACCGTCAGGCTCCAACGTCTAAGTGCCCTATACATCACGTAAATAAACATGTCTAAGTATCTCTAAGTCTAGTAGGGTTATGCCTTAATGATTAACGTTTTATACGGGTTTTGAAATGACCAAAAGGAATATCGATATAACGGAATTACAAATGTTCCGGAAAGTCAACAGACTAGATACGTGATCCTCATACTTACGTGCACTACAAGTCACGTAAGTATCAAGTTACGTGTTATACAAGAGTTACGGGACAAAACAAGAAGTTACGGAACATAAAGACCATAGTTACGTGTTCAGCAAGGGAATTACGTGACATCCAAGTCACTTACGTGACTTAGGGAACCAATTACGTGAATATGAAGGCAATTTCGTGCATAAGGGACTAATTACGTGAACAAGGGACTAATTACGTGAACAATTACGCGATAAAGGGACCAGTTATGTAATTTTGTAAGAGTTACGTGATGGTGATGATTGTTACGTGACTTGCAGGTCACGTAACTCATAATTACGTGATGAAGGATTCTGTTACGTGATCAGAGAACTACATACGTGATTAGCAAGAAAGTTACTCGAAATCAAAGAATTACATGATCATGGTGTTAAATATGTGCTAAGTAAGTTATGGAAATCAACAAGAATTACATGCAAAAGAAGTCACGTGCAGATCAAAACAATTATGTGATTTCAAGCTTGTTACGTGCTGAATTACATGCATGGAAAGTGAATTACGTGAATATGGGATAGACTTACGTGACTTAAGCAAGAATTACGTGCATATGACGGTGTTACGTGAAGCTCAAATCAATTACGTGCATGAGGGGCTTGTTACGTGCAGAATTACGGGATTAACAAGTTAATTACGTGCTCAACATGCCAATTACGTGAAGAACAAGCTGTTACGCGACTTAGGGGCAATTACGTGATCACCAAGGCGGAGTTACGTGACATGGAAGTCACAATTACGTGCGTAACACGCTTGTTACGTGAACTCGAAGCTTAGTTACGAAAATTTACAATTGGAAATCAATTTCTGAGTGTTCTAGACGTCTAAATGACCCCAAATTGGAACCTTATGTCCAGAATATGATTAGGAACAATAATCCTCAATAAAATCTAAGTTTTGACGGTGAAAAATGATAGTTTCGGGTTTGAATCTAAATAACAAGTTTAAAACCAAAATGGAGAAATACTTACCCGATCGTAACGAAATTCGGAGGATAGATAGAGATGATAATGGTGAACAATAATCTACTCTCGGATTTGGATTTCAACGGTCGGATCGACGGAAAATGTAGAGAGAAGAAGGAGGGTTTATGTGTGTGTGTTGTGTGTGTTTTTAGAGAGAGAGTGGGTAGGTGACAATGTGAGATAAAGACAAAAAATCAGATCTAGATAGGACAAAAAGGTTGGTAGAGGATGGTTTTTGTAATAAAATTCCCCTTAGGACTAGTTTCGTAATAAAATTTCCGAAGGGACTAAACATGAAATACTTTTTAAACGTTAATCTTAATCATATAATTAAGGCATAATTCCCCTAAACTTATCATAAGAGCATACTAGACTTATACTAAAGGCACTTAAGACTATACGTTCCCGACATAAAGATTCGAATCACATACTATATACCCGATAAACGTAAATACGCATAAAATACAAATACGATACCCATAAAATACGAGAAATACGAATACAATACTCATAAAATACGAATACGATAAACATAAAAGAAATACAATAGGGTCAAAACCACGAACATAAATAAATAAAACGAATACGAGTCGATAGAATAATACCGTGAAATTCGCGAATGTCACAATTTATGGTTCGACCATATATTCAGCTATAGTAATTATTATGTCGTATGATCGATTTTCTCAATTTTTCTCCACTACCCTAAGGAATCTCAAATTTGTAAGTAAAGAAAAATTTAGATTCCAACGGATTTAAATCCGTCATAAACTTCAACACAAACATGTTACTGAAAATGAATTCAATTCAAATTTACTCAATTTTTTCTAGATTTCATGAAACAAACACCCCGCATAATATTTTCCGTTCGGATCATTCAACCTATTTGGGTAATTCGACTAATTTGAAGATTAAACTCATTTGCGAACATAACAAAAGTCTAATCTTCAGGTCTTTTGTTTTTTTAATAGGTGACGTCTAATAATTTCATGTAGGTCAAAAAAATAATTAAATATATTTCTTGAATAGTATTCTTGTATAAACCCATATTTTCTATAAACAAAATCTAATTTTCCTCCAATGATGCAACAACAAATTAAAAATCTATTCAGACACTAAGTTTTCTAATTGTTTATTGTTCTGCTTTTCAAACCGAAAAAAATAATATTTTCCTTCAAGACATTCAAATTCAGTTTGTTTCCATGAATCAATTTGGTAACTCATACTTTCGAATGTTGTAATGAAGGATAATCAATATGGTAACAAGGTTTATTAACCTTAAAAAGTATGATATATAATACTACTCAGCTTATTGGTATTAAGACTTATCAATGACCAATAGAAGAATATAAACTTATAATGATAACCATCTTGCTAGAATTATAGAGCAACACGAACCACAACACTATCAACTAACTTTAAAAAATTTAGATTATAAATCAAATATTTGATAAATTTACTCCATCAAATAACGTTTAAAGTTAAAAAATAATGGTTACATGAATACAAATTTAATATCAATTAATTTAAATTGCCTTTATTTTATATAGGTATATTTTTGTTATGAAATTAGTAATATAATTAGTTAAAGGAAATTAAGATTAGTTTATATGTTATATTCATTAAGGAGTATATTACTAATTATATTTTACTTAATAATTTAAAATTTTAATGAAAAGTGAAAATGTTTTATATATTAGTAAAGATAAAGATAAAAATAGTTATTATTATTTATTAGTTATTGTTATATTTAAGAAAATTTCACCAATTATAAAGTGTTTTTAAATGATGAATTTTGTGAAATGTATAAAAAGAGTAAATAAGTAATTTTAATTACTTAAATTTTAAGAAATTAAGAATAAAAGAAGATGTTTTATAATACAGTAAAGATTACATATATATTATTATTTACATCGAACCTATCCCAAGTCCATTCTAGTTCCACTTGTTATATGTTTCCATCCAACTCGGACAAAATAAATCAATTAAAGTTAGGTTCGAATAATAGTCATGAGGAACCGTAGGTCCTTAAAAATAGTTTCGATGAACTAGAAAAACATGAGAGAGAGAGAGAGAGAGAGAGAGAGAGAGAGAGAGAGAGTGTTAGTTTTGAACTTGACCCACGGTGACCGTGATCATCAGCCATAACCATAACAACGTCCGTGCTGCCAATACACAAATCCACAGGTTGCTCCTTCCTGTTTAACAATATTAACTGCTTCTAGTCTTGCGATATGTATATGGATGAGTGCATGACTAGGAATATATATTTCTCTTTCCGCATGTTGACTACTTCCTATTAATGATTGACAGTGGCCAAAGACGGAACATGAAATTTTTAAGCGGAGGGGCCGAAACGCTGCACCGGTTCATGCAACACACAACAAACTGATAATTCATCGGATTCAGGTAGTGAAAACGTACGATTTTCCCGAACTTTGGAAGGGCCGCAGCCCCCTTGGGCCTCCATTGTCCGTCTATGGCGGAGGTATATGGGAGGTAGCTAGGATTGGCCACTGTCCACCCAGGGCCGTTTCAAGCTAATTTGGGACCCGGAGCTAAACAAAAAAGTGGGGGCCCTAATAACATCTTTTTTGAATAAAAGAGGGCGGCACCTCCGAATTTTTTTTACTAATTGAAAAAGTTATTACAATTGAAGGTTGGGGACTCCCACCTATGGAAAGGAAAGAGACTATGAGACAAGCCTCATTAGCCAAACAACCTAACAACTACATATTACAATAGAAGAAAACAAAATAAAAAATTAGAACTAAAGTTTACATTTTCGAGCTTTCTTAGATGCAAAATCATCAATAATAGTATCAATATTAATGTTGTCCAATATATTTTTCTCAATGCATAACATAGCCAACTCATTCAATCTTTCTTGTGATATTGATGATCTCAAATAGTTTTTTAATAATTTTAATTTTGAAAAACTTCTTTCGGCCGATGTGACGGTAACGGGTATAGTTAATAAAATTCGACATTTATTAAAAAAAAAAAAGACATAATGAAGCAACCAAACACGAAAAATGCTGCTAAAATAAGTTAGACATGACATAATAAAGCAAACCTAAATTTATTAAAAAAAAACACATCATAGAATAATACCACTTACATTAAGGTGGGATCGGATGTAACTTGTAAGACTAGAATCATAAAAAAACAAAAAAGATTTGTACTTCAATTGCATAATCGAGTGAGGGAGTCAGGGAATAACTTTTATGATTTAATTTCTTTTGGGGTTTTTTTTATCAATCTTTTAGGCCTTTTTTATCTCAAATTTTTTTTTGGGCCTTTTCATATATCAATTTTTTTTGGACATTTTCTTATATCAAAAATTTTTTAGACCTCAAAACTAACTAAATATAGAAGCTCGAGACATACAAATTCGGGACCCTGGGAATTTGGTGGCCCAGGGCGGTCGACCACCTCGCACATGCCCACGCTACGTCCCTGTGTCCACCCTCCAAAACCCAAAATACTACTACTTTCGTTACAAGTCACCATATTTATTTACATTATTAGCCCAATGATGTACTAATGCCCCACCCAAAAATGTATAACGTGTGTTTTTAAGTTATTAATAACTGTTTTTGGCAATTAGTAAGTAGTTTTATAATTTGAGAAAATACGAATATTTGATATAAAATGATGAGTTAGAGAGTTTTTGTAAAATTTGTATTCACCAAAGTTTGATAACTAAACAAATTTGTAGTGAAATTTTTATTATCTTTCAACCTCATCTTTTACTTAGACCGGGTATTTGGACCACCCTAAACAAAAATCTCGGCTAGGCCACTAATGATTGACAATTGACTTTAAGTGTGTCCATTTAACTACGTTGTTTGTGGGATTTGTTTAGTAAAGGGTGGACTATAATCAAAAGCATTTTTGATTTAATATTTGTTATAAGATACTTGTTGAAATATTCAATCTAATTGTGAAACATCACACAATATCTTTACACTTGAAGTGTTTATTTTCTTGTTCTTGGTTAGGTTACAAGAAATGAAGGTTGATGATCTAAATGAGAAGAGTTCAAAACTCGAGGACTTTTAGAATAAAGATTCAAACTAGAAAGGGTGCAGAATGTTACAAATGAAAATAGCAGGGCTCGATTTCAACATATTGTGTATATATATACACCACTAGAGTTTGTTCAAGTTTAGCATGCTGTCTATCTGTCACCTTCCAATAATTAAATTTGTAAAAGGTTGAGGAAGCACATGTGACAACTTAGTAAAAAAAATTATTTTTTTATTTTTTTATTAAAAAAATAATATTTTTAATAAAAAAATATTTTTAAATTTTTTTTTTTTTTTTTTCGAGTAATTTTTTTTTTTGGCTCGAAAAAAGTTATGTACGAAAAAAATATGATTCACATTTATGATCCACACCTATGATTAACATTTATGTGTGCTTCATAGTTGAATATTATAACTTTTTTGTGTGCATCACTAATGTGAATCATATTTTTTGTAAATCATTAAAGTGCATCATATTTTTTGTGTGCATCATATGATGTGGCAGATGACGTTATCAAAAAACAAAATTTCAAAATCTTTTTTTTTCCAATTTCTTTTTTTTTCGATTTGTTGTTTTTTTTCAAATGTCATCTAAACATTCACATGTCATTCCCATATTGCTTCTTCAACTTTTTACAAGTTTGAAACTTTTTACTTAATCCTACTCATATATATATATATATATAGGGTGGGGTTCGCCTACAAACACCCTTAACATACAAAACGGTAGGAACGATTCATGGTCATTAAATTAAGTAATTTTCTCCCTGTCCTCTATTCCACGCGCGTCATCATCTAACATTTTTTTTTTTAATTATTTTTACCTCCGTTCCTTTTAGTTTCTCTTATCTTGTGCATTATTAGTTATTTTATGAGCGAATGTCATAAATCGTCCTTGTGGTTAGTCACTTTTTCACATTTCGTCATTTTCGAGAAAACTTAGCACAAAGTGTCCTTTTGTTTTTTGAATTTATTATCTTTCGTCCTTCCGTCAAATTCCGTTAAATATATGCCGTTAAACCCACTCACGTGATAAAAATGTGAGGGTAAATGAGTAATTATGCCAACCCATTTATCCCTCTTTAATACCTTACCTTTTGCAGGTTATTTACTACACCAAAATGTGTTATTGATCCTTTGCATTCCCTTTATGATTGTGAATCCCAAATACAATTCCAGATTTTCATTAATTTGCCTTTCAAAAAAAAAAAAAAACACACACTCGTCCTTCACCATCGCCGGCAATTCCAGATTTTTCATCAATCAATTCCAGATTTTCATCCGCTTCCTGTCGCCGCCCACCGTCGCCGACAAATTTTGAAACACACTGGAAATCTGTTTTTGTGGAGAACATCACAACCTTCACCGGAAATTTGTTTTCGCCGCCCACCGTCTTTCACCGTCACCACTTATTACCATGAGGTTTCATTTTGTTACAGATTTTGAAATTAACTAAAAGGTTTTGAAATATCATAAACATCATGGATTTTAGTTGTAAAGTATGATTTAATATATTACTTTGGATTCTACTTTTTCTTTGATTTTTGGTTACAAACGTTAAAGATCTGAGTTTTTTATATTATGCATTACTTGGTTGTATAATTGGCATTTATGGTTGTACATTTAAGAACATGACATTGAACTCATATTAATCTGGAAACGAGGAAATTGAGATGGAGAACGGCGTCGTTTTGGGATAAATTTTAGGGTTTAATTACCCATTTACCCTCACATGTTTATCACGTGAGGGTGTTTAACGGCATAAATTAAACGGAAGTGGACGGAAGGACGATAGATGATAAAATCAAAAAATAAAAGGACACTTTGTGCTAAGTTTTCTCGAAAAGGACGAAATGTGAAAAAGTGACTAACCACAAGGACGATTTGTGACATTCGCTCTTATTTTATCAAATTACTTATACCAATAAATCTAGTTTTTCATCATCTTTAATTTGATACCAGTCTCGTTTAATAAAAAGTAGATGCATTTTACATATTAGATGCATTTTCTATAACTAGATGTAATTTAAGTGTTAGATGAAATTCAAACATTAGATGTATCTTTAAAAATAGTTTTTTTTTATATCTCTAGACAATATTTAGCAAAAACTCCTACAAAAACTAGATCCATTTAAAAAAAACGTAGATGCAATGAATATGATTCAGCAAAAACTCTTACAAAAACTAGATGCATTTTTAAAAAAAGTAGATGCAATGAATATGCTAAAACAATAAACGAAAAGTATTAATCTCAAAAATAACAAACATAAAGAAGATGAAAAACTAATGCATAAGATACATGGATGTGTAAATAAGTAAAAACAACACAAATTGAAAATGCATCTACCATTTTGAAAATGCATCTAATTCAAAACTGCAAATTGATTAGATATTATAACATTTTCCATATACTTCTCTGAGGAAAATGCACTGGATGACCATTGTACTACCTAAAAATATCCGTATAGGTCATTGTACAAAATTTACGTCTATCTACATCACTATACCGCAAGTAACCTGTTATTTAAACCATTTTTACCCGACCAACAGGTTAACCTCCACTAATTCTCTCTCTCTCTCTCTCTCTCTCATTTTGAAATTGATGAACCCAAAAAAATCCGGCGACACCATCTTTACCGGCCACACCTGCAAGCGTCACCATTCTTCCATATTAATCATTGCACTAATAAAGATCAAAATGGGAACTATAGCATTTCAGTAGGCTGTTCACCTATATAAATGAACATCCAAATTAACTTAGTCTAAACCAAAAAGTACTCCGCCTTGCAGGTAAGAAATATAAATCAAAATCATCGAATTGCTCTCTTTCATGGAAAACATTTATTCTATATTTTCATAGTTTCCAGCCGCAAACCGAAAATCCAAAGGAAAAAGAAGACTAAAAATGTGTGTACCTTGTTTAATAACAGCGAGAATCCCATCTTCAGAGCAAATCATTGCAGGCAAAACTCGTTCCGATGACATATTAGCACAATTTGAAGCACTCGTAAAAGTGTCATATTATTATACGAAAGAGTATCAGGAAAACACCGTTTCTCCCCCATGCTATTAAACACACCGATCGCCTCCTCAAACCTCTTCTCCGCACAATAACCATCCACCATCACATTATATCTCCCCAAATTAACCGTCAACAGTCTAGGCGGATTATGCTCATCAAGCATTTTATCAAACACCTTCTGTGCAACATCAAACTTCCCATTTTTACACAAAGCATCCAACATAGCATTATATGCAACAACACTCATTTTAATCTTTGACCACAATCCCTTTTACCACAATCCTATACGTCGTATTATTCGGATCAAACGGAGCATTCTCAATCAACTGTTTATAATACTCCATAGCAGTATCCACTTTTCGACAAATGTCTATGGGTTGCTATTTTGAAGCCGGAAAATGTCGCCGGAGTAGATCAATCAACCGGCGAGTGTCATCATCTCTTCAGTTTATCATCATCTCTTCATCATCATCATCAGTTTATATCATATATTTTGATGAAACTAGGCCTAGAGATGAATGGTCGTCGGAGGAATGATGGAGTGGTTCTAAATTTCGGTAAAGGAGGTGTGGTTGTGAGAATGAGATAGAGAGGGGGGAAGAGAGAAGGAAGAAATGTCTGGGTGGTCTGATAACGTGGCGGTTACCAACAGGTTGCAGGTGACCAAACTGATCTATTTAATCGGTTTCTTAAAGTTAAGGTTCTAATTTAAACGGTAAAATGCGGTATAGTGATGTAGATAGACGTAAATTCTGTACAATGACCTATACGGATATTTTTAGGTAGTACAATGGTCATCCAATGCATTTTCCCTACTTCTCTGCCAAAAAACTTAAAAAAGTGTTTCAACATACGAAATTAAATCAAATAATGAAAATTGAAAAATTACACCTAATAAAATGCATCTAGTTCATCTTCTTCTCCAAGGTCTTACTCAAAATTTTTAATAAAAAGAAAATGAAAAATACACTTAAAAGAATACATTTTCAAAATACATCTAGTAAAATGCATCTATTTCATCTTCTTCATTAACTTACAGTAACTTTCTGGAAAAAAAAATTGATTTCTTTTTATTTCTTTTGTTTATGAAACAAAAAATCAACACGTACCTTCCTTTTTACTTCTTCGCGCACCAAATACATAAATCACTACTTGGTTTTTGATTTCAACTTTGAAAGTTTGTATTTTTTTTTTCGATTTCATCCGGTTTTGATGTGGGTTATGTGTATGAAATCTAGTGATAGGTTAGATAAAAATTACGAGATTTTATTTTGGTATGATGGAACCGAGATGAGAGGAAGAACAAATCTAGATTTTGATTTTAGATGATGGAATCGAGATGAAAGAGAGAACGGATCTGGGTTTGATTTAAGAAAAGAGAGAAAGATATTAATTTATATTTAGGCTAGTTTGTATGTGATCCAGATTCGTTCTTACCGTTCGTATAGTTTATGTCATTCGTACATGATCTCTTTACTATATATATATATATATATATATATATATATATATATATATATATATATATATATATATATATATATATATATATATATAGTATGTGGATCAAATACAAACGATGCTTAAAATACATACTAATAAGTACGTTTTAAAAATTATTTAAAAAAAGTTAAAAAAAAAATAAAAACAATTCGGTAGATAACCTCCAGAATCTTTTTATGAAATAAAACGAAAATTTGATTTTTTTCTGAAAAAAACGTAGATGCATTTTTCTAATTTTATAAAAAATGCATCTACCGAAAAATGCATCCAAGTTTTTAAAAATCAAAAATTTCTAAAAAAAATCAATTTTTTTTTTATTTCATAAAATGATTCTAGAGGTTATTTCATAAAATGATTCTAGAGGTTATTTCTAAAAAAAACATTTGGTTACGATTATCAACTTGGCTAAAAGTATATTCAATACAATTCTTGTTCTTATTTTGTAAGTGTGTGTGTGTGTGTTCTTGATTGGATCACTGGATGTATAAAACTTTACATCATGGTTCTACCATGTTTTAAATAAAATTTTCAGCTTAGTTTAATCGAATTCATGGACTTTATGATATTACAAACATACATTTCTCAACCGTTATGGCTTAATTTATCTGAAAGAATGTCCAGTAAAGAGCGGCTCAACACTCACCTACCTTCTCCAACCATATCATGAAGCATTGGTCTGGAATCAATATCAGGCGACTGGAGGGAAAAAATGGAGTGATTTGTAGTTGGAACAGAATCGGAACCTGAAGTTGGAACAACACTTTTAAATGTTGTAGCGTCGTTGAAATTGAAACCAGACAGGTATTCGGGCCTTGTAATAACACCAGAAGCTTCTATGTCTCCTGAAATCATTGCCACCACTCGTGACATTAATGGTCGTTGCATTGGTGAGGTTTGGGTGCATAAAAGAGCGACTTTGATTACTCTTTTTACATTATTCTCATCGAAGTCAGACAATTCTTCATCTACTAATTCAAGTTCTCTATTAGCTTCATGCAGGTTCCATGCCTAAAATCATACCAAATAAAATCAGTTAGATAGAGTTACATTTTAACAAATTTTCATGTCATTTACTTATGCCTTGGTTGATTCGGATTCTGTTTGATCTCTTACTGGACAAGCGGGTTAAAAAAAATAAAAAAAATTTGACTTAGAAGTAAATAGGTCAACCGGTTTGAAACTCGCCCAAACTGAAATTACAATGCATAAAGAATAGAGAAAATCAGTGGCAAGTAGATATGGTCATTTTCGACCAGTTGCTCAAGAATGGGTTAGTTTAGATTATATTTTATCTCTAAAACGGATCAATTGAGTTAATAGAAAAATAGCTGTTAAGAGGGAAACGAGTCAAATGGACAAAAGTTTCCCATTGCGTATTTCTTTATACACAAAAATCACCTATTTATTCAAAAAGTAAGATTATTATTGAACTAATTTGATATTTGTAAGGATCTTCTCTCACAAGCGTGTTTTTGAGGTACTATCTCGGTGTTCCGTTGTCGTTTTATTTATCGATATTTTGTTTTGACCCTGTTATTGTTTCGTTTATCACGCGTTATTTATTGTTTAGTCGGGAATTTATTTAACGTCTTGTCCTTCGTGACGGAAACGTTTTCGATAACTAAGTGCCTAGTAGATATAAGTATGCTCGTAAAATAAGTTAGGGTGTTTTATGCCTTCGATTATATGATTAAGCTTAACGTTAAAAATATATTACAAAGTTACTCCTTTAACGAGAATTAACGTTTAGTTTATTACAAATTCAGTCCTTTTAACGGAAATTTAACGAAAGTTAACTGTTGGTCAACAGCGGACTGTGCCACAGTCACTATGGACTGCGACGCAGTGAGGGCTTCGGGAGGAAAAAGTTAAAAACTTCATTTCCATCGTTTTGAGATCCACAACTTGTTTTTCACGTGATTTGGAGATGTAATCTTCCTAATATGGAATATTTGGTCAAAATCTAGATCCATCTAACAATTCCATTCATCTCTCATGCCATAATACACACTTTACATCATTCCATTCCATTTCTTCTCATTTCAACTTCATTTCTCATTTTTTCTCTTCATTTTTAGAAAGTTTTGAGTAAATAAACCATCATAAAAGAGAGTTCATTGTAGAAGAAAGATTCACCATTTATATTCATTATCATCTCCTTAAATCTCCTTCCATCGGTAAGTAACACCCTCTTCTTCTTCTTCTTCTTCTTCGTTTATGTTAGGGATTCTAACATAAATCTTGTGTATTTTTGCAAAGAATCATCCTCCATCTTCATCTATCATTTTTGGATTTTGTTTACCATCATGGAGGCTTCTCCATCATGAAGTTTGGTAAGCAAAATACACCTCAAACTTCTACTCTAATTCTTATTCTATTTTCATTTTAAAGCTCATATACTAATAAGTGTGTGTTTTTGTGGGTTTGGAGCCGGATCCTCACCACCACCACTTTTGGTGCTTATTTTCCGGGAGATTTCGAGACCTTTTCCGACGATTTTGGTTGATTATTGTGGAGATATTCGGTACTCTCTAATTAATCCCTAAATCTCTTTATATTTTCTTAATTATCACTTAATTCGTCTAAGTAATATATAAATAGATGAATTTGGATAAAAATGAAAGAAAACATAAGTTTTTTACATATTAAACATTATTTTTCTCATATTATAAGTTATTGGTGAATAATAGCATAAAATGGGATATATATATGAAAGTAAACTTTTAAAGCCAGTAATTATAAGTAAAATATGTATTAATGGTGAAATTTCACCGAAAGTTGATTATTTGGACTCTTAAACTATTTTGGACTAATTGGACTTAAGTATACATATAATTGTTATTTAAACTTTAATTAGTATTATTACTTATTATTATGTACAAACTTACACATATAGTATATATATATAAACTTATATACATATTTATATAATGTACATACTGGACATATAAATATTAAGACTTAATATAAATGTTATGATACTTAAAACGTACAAAAAAAGTTTAAAAAGTGAGTTTTGGCACAATGCGCCGCAGTACTTGTGACTGCACCGCAGCGGGTTGCGGAATAAAGCTCAGTGCGCCGCAGTAAACCTTCAGTACGTGTTTTCTCGTTTTGCCACCTAAATCCTAAATATAACGTAATCGCAATCCTAAACATAATATTTATCATTACGATAATCGTTAAACTCATATTTTCGATAAATATACTTTACTCAAAAATGTAATCGTAATCTTAAATTCTAATAATAAATTATATCTTTCGTTAAACTTATATAAAATTGTTTTTCAAACTATTTTTTACTCAAAATAATTAATTCTTCGAATGTCGAATGTTGACTTTTTATTGGACTTTGACTCCTTTTCGTAATCGTCGACTTTGACTAAAATCAACTATCCCATAACATTGATTTTAGCGAACTTCGACTAAGCGTTGGTATGAGTATTCAATCTTCAATCGATATTTCTGGTAGTCATTATCGGCTCGAAATATCATTCTCTTCTATTCGTCATTGACTCGAATTATCAATATCTTCTAGTAGTCATTATTGTGACAACCGCAAATTTCGTAACACATTTGCGTTTTATTATCTAGCTTTATTTTTATTCATTCTATTTTGACCCTATTATTATTAATATTTATTTTGTTTCACGCGATATTTGTTTAGTCGGGATATAAATCATTGTTTCGTCCTTCGTGACGTAAACGTTATAGTACCTAAGTGCCTAGCGATATTAAGTATTCTCGTAGGTTAATATTAATATTTTTAAGCCTTCGTCTTTTCGAGAAAAATTAACGTTTAAAATATTACAAATTTTACCCTCTAAATAAAAATCTATTACAAAGTTAGTCCTTTAACGAGAACTAACGGAATCTGTTACAAATTCATTCCTATTAACGGACAAACTAACGGATCAGTTTTGGCCACGACCGCGTCCGTGACCGCGAGGCGGTCACCATGACACTTGACCGCGGCGGTGACCGCGAGGCGGTCGCTGCAGTCACATATGTTGCCAAAAACGCTTTTTGACTCTCCTTGAGATTCCAAACCTTTCTCCACGTGATTTCTTCTGCAAATTGCCCTATTTGGGTATGTTAGATTTGTTTGTGGATCTCTAAATGTGTTGAGATCATCTCTCATTCCATTTCTTACCCTTAAACCACTTTTCATCTCATTATTCAATTTTTGTATCTCTCTCTAACACAAACTCTCCCAAGTTTCTCTTCATTTCCAGAAACTTTGAGAGACATAAACCATATTCCAAGGTGGTATTTGTGTTAGGAAAGATCATTAGAAGACTTCTTTTGGTTCATACACCCTTGGTAAGTGTTTTTCCTCTTAAAAACTCTATATTTCCTTACTCTATTTTCCTTCTCTATGACATAAAGAGTATACTAATCTAACTCTAATGTTCTTGCAAGGAGTTCATCCGTCAAGGTTCATTTTCCGGCTTATTCTTGAGTTGGAAACCTTCAAGCTTTGGAAATTCGGTAAGAACGACCCGTTATAACCCATTTACTTCTTAAGTCCATTTTCTTGAAATCCTATCTTTAACACCCTATTTTGCTTATATTGGAGCTCTCTTTCACCACACCTTCCTTGGAAACTCTTCCGGCTTGTCTTGGAATTCAAGAGTTTCATTTTGGTGGAATTTGGTAAGTAAATTCCCTTTTTAAACGTTTCCTTCATTTCCTCTTTGTAAGTGATATTCTAACGGATTTTCTTTTCTTTTCTTTTCTTTGGAGATTATTATCCTCCATACTCACCTTGAAGTCTTTTCCGGCAAGAACCTCTAACCTTCTTTGCCATTTCGAAGACTTTCCGGTAAAAAAAAATGACATTTTTACCCTTCTTCACTTATTTCCGTTATTTCCTACTTTTCTCAACTAAATCAACATTTAAACTTATTAAAATGACTAAAATGATTATTATGGCTAAAAACACAAGATTACTATATAACTTAATAAGTTACCATGCTAATAGGTTATTAAATAACTTAACCGAAAATGTATGTTAAACATATATAAAACCGGTTAATCACATATAGGATTTATTAGTAAATTCCTATCGAAAATGTTCCAACACTTTCTTACACTTAGTGGACTTATAAATCTAAGTAATTTATACATAATCTATATTATAAACAAACTTAACAAAAACTAACTAAATCTTGTAAAATCTTGTAAATAAGTATATGTATGAAAATGTATATTATATAAAGTTTTCTTATGAGTTATTTGACTAAATAACTTCAAATAACAAACTGTAAATATTCGCTTAAGACTTAAACTAACTAACCGAACCAAAACAACTTAGAACGATAAACCAAAACCTGGCTCTGGGCACTGAGTGCGCCGCGGTGGCCTTGGTGCGCCGCGGTCAGCACCAGTCCCAGACCAGCAATGTTGTCGTTTCTTTTGTTGCGTATTTTGGACGATTTTTAAGTATACATAACCCTATTTTTTAGTATACGTAAAGTATTATACACTAATAAACATATGTTTTGGACTCAAAACATAAACGCAATCCCAAACTATGTATTATTTACCTTATTACACATTAAAACGTCTTTTTATCGTCTAAACGTTTATCCCTCCGAAAACGATTAAATCTTCGATTTTCAAACTTAAACTTTTATATAACTTTTACAACTGATTTCTAATAATACTTTACCCAAATATTCAAAAATCACATCTTTAAAATATTCAAATTTGGTCAACGGTTGGCTTTCGTTGACTTTGACTTCTCTTTAAATTGGTTAACTTTCGTTGACTTTGACCAAGTCAACTATCCCTAGTAGTGACTTTGGTTGACTTTGACTTAAGTTGACTTTGACTTTCGTTGACTTTGACTTCTCTTTAAATTGGTTAACTTTCGTTGACTTTGACCAAGTCAACTATCCCTAGTAGTGACTTTGGTTGACTTTGACTTAAGTTGACTTTGACTTAGTTGACTTTGACCATAGTTGACTTTGGCTTCGGTTGACTTTGACTTTGGTTGACTTTGACTGAATCTAATACTCCTTTCAACGATACTCCTGGTAGTCACTTTAGGCTCGGATATCATTCCTAACTAATCATATTTATAAACTTAACTCATCGATGTCATTATCGACTCAAAATATTAAATACTTTTTATTCGTCAATTCGCTACGACTTAACGGCGGTGGATACGACGACTTCAAACCTAAATACTTATCATTCGTCTAAACTCTACTAAACTCTAATATTTAATACAACGTTAATTAATACGAGGCTAAATCTATTACATTAGATATACTTAGACCTTTTATGTCTTATGCTAGGGCACTTAGGAGGTGGAGTATTATTCTCCAGTTTGTGTCTACCCTACATACTTATCGCTGATTCGTGAGTTATTCGATGCCCTTTTACTACTTTATAAATTTTACTTCGGGCATGATTAGCGTTAACTAAATTTTTATATATCTTGATTATGCATGTTTAGATTATGATGCCTTTAGATTAAGTGTACCTTACTTATACGACCTTGGTGGTAGTATAAGGCCCTCGATTAAACACCTGTTAACTCTAGTTGAGCCATCGGTATTTATATATAGATCTATATGGGTTTTACAAACCCTCACCCCTCACTATGCGCAGGGATGTTATTGCCGCTACGTTTACCTCGTAACTATCTTAGTTGGACACACTAAGACAGAGGGTTATTGTTGCCTTTACGTGTTGCCTTTACATTACAGTACGGTTCAGGTGTAGATGAATATCTAAGGTTTATGCATATATCATACATTGTTATAATTCAAGATATTAACCATTTTTACTATTGATTTCTAACTACATATTCTAATGGGTCAAAATCTTCAAAATAATATGTTTTTATAAAATACGAATAACCCACCAACTTTATGTTGACGTCGTATTTTTAACGCTTTTCAGGAGGTTGAGTTTTGCATCGATTATGGAGTTACTATTTTTGCTTTGGATATTGTATGGACTTTCGAAGAGACTTAGCTAGACGTAGTTAGTTTCTATGTAGGCCATGTACTATTTTGTATTGTTTTATTTGTATTGATGTAACTCCTAAACTTCATTTAATGTAATCTTATTGTTATAGTATTTAATCGATGTAATACTTGGTCTTCTGATACCTAATACACTGCACACCTCGTTTTCCGCCTGAGCGGGGTGTGACAATTATTGACTCGAAATATCGTTCTCTTCTATTCGTCATTTTGACTCGAAAAATTATTCGTTGGGACACTTTTAATACACTATATAATATAACGTTAATTAATATGGCTAAACCCTACTATATTTATAGAGATACTTAGGCTGTCGATGTCTTTATGTTAGGGCACTTAGGTGGTGGAACGATATTTTCCTGATTTGTCCACCTGACGTATTTATTGCCTGATTTGTGAGTTATTCGTTGCCCTTTTTAATGTTTTATATCTTGGGCATGAAAAACGTGATTAAACTTTATATCTTGTTTTATACATTGTGGATTGTGATGCTTTTGGATTTAGTGTTACTTTACTTATATGGCCTTAGTGGTAGTATAAGACCCTCGTATACACGTCTGTTAACTCTTATTGAGCCACCGGTATATATATATAGATCTATATGGGTTTTACAAACCGTCATCGCTGATATGGGACGACGAGGGTACTCTGTCCCTATGAGTTGATGTTATGATCGCTTATTATTCGATGAATAAGCCTTAGTTTGACACACTAAGGAGAGAGTAAATGTTGCTATTAAACGTAAGGCTCATGTGTATTTGTTATCTAAGGCTATACATGTATCTCACTTTGTTTATAAACAAGATATTATTACTATGTTTGGACTTATATATTTCAAATTGGGTCAAAAGCTTTTGAAACTTAATGTTTTTTTTTATAAAAATGCGAATAACCCACCAACTTTATGTTGACGTCCTATTTTTAACTTTTTACAGGGGTTTGAGGTTGCTGTTGATTGTTGATTGATGCTATGCTATTATGACTATTTGTATCGTTTACGTGAAACTTGTTTTGCTATGACTTAGTTCCTTTATGATCCGTTTTGTTGTCACTGTACTTTATTTATCTCGTATTATGTAAAACCTTGTATCTCGAAATTTTTATTAAATTCGATGATGTTTTTTTTTTATTATAAATGTTGTAACCTTGTGACCTATGATACTATTGAAACTGTTCGTACCTCGGGTTTTCGGCTGAACGGGGTGTAACAACTTCAGTTCAAGGTTGTAGCCTATAGTGGTAGAGATTTGAGTTTCTCTAGTAGAGACTCAAGTTTAAACCCCACAAACTACAATTTTTTAGCCAACTACAAAAACTTTACAATATAGTAACGAATTCAAATATGTCCCGCTTCGATTAACAATTACATGAGTGGGTATTTTAGTCTGAAACTCATAAACAAAACTTAACATTGCCTTTAACTAACGGTACTTTTAGATTTATTTTTACAAATTTTTGTACGGTGTCAATTGATATTTTGTTCATATTTTACATTTTGATTAATATATTGTTTGTTGGCAAAAAAACCAAATAGTGAGCTCGCTGTTGGAGCCTAGCGATTTTAAGGGTCAAGACCGAAAAAGGAAAAAGCTTTTTAATGTTAAAATTTTTGGAGGAGGGAAGGTATGTTTTGTTAATATCCATAATTGTTCTTTTGATACACCGACTTACCTCCCTTATGTTACCTGTGAGACTTATGGAGGGGCGCTGAGTGGTGACGTATACCATTTCCACCGATTATAAATAAAACAATTCATTTTTTTTTAATTAAAAAGTGTTTCGTGTCAACCTAACCCGACGTGTTTTGGTAAGTTACCCAATTTCCGCCCATTTTGTTCCCTCTGTTAGCTAAGGTTCATCAAGAAGATGGAACATACCCATTCAAGAAGATATATTTTCTCGTCTTCCAAAGTCGAATCAGAATTCGGCCTTCCACTGATAATCTCTAGAGCGACAACTCCAAATCCAAACACATCAGCCTTTTCCGTAAGATGTCCACGCATTGCATACTCTGGTGCAAGATATCCACTACATAGTGAATCAGTAATACCATATCAAGTTATTATCACTCAAATCAGCTAGAAATATATCTTATTTACATTCCAAAGACAAATATATAGTTATTAATCTTACATTGTGCCAGCAACACGAGTACTCATGTGTGTTTTCTTGTCGTCATAAAGTTTGGCCAAACCAAAATCTGAGATCTTGGGTATCAGATCAGAATCAAGTAGAATATTGCTAGCTTTAACGTCTCGGTGTATAACACGTACACGAGATTCTTCATGCAGATATGAAAGACCACGTGCTATCCCCATGCATATATCAAACCGCGTAGACCAATTAAGCGACAAGCTTTTGTTACCTGCATCACATACCACAAAAGTAACATAAGACCACCCAAGCAAAAGCAGTTGAAGCTATTACGGTAATCATATCTTACACATTATTAATTAATATGTTAAAATGAACAAAAAGTGTTGGGAGTCAACACGGATCCGTTTCATGAAGGGCACAACTATTACCAACCCACCCATTTTTCCACATCTAGTAATATGCTACTTCTCACCGAATAACGCTTGATCAAGACTCTTGTTCTCAAGATACTCGTAAACAAGAAGTCGTTTCTCTCCATCAATGCAGCATCCATACAATTTCACAAGGTTGCGGTGTTGGACAGCTGATATTGTTTCAATTTCAGCTATAAATTGACTTTTCCCCTGGTGGGAGGCTATGGAAAGTTGTTTAACCGCTATTACTCTCCCATCTTCAAGTGTTCCCTGTTTACCATCAAAGTAATTTTAACTGCAGAACTAATATTGGTATTCGTGATCAAAAGTATAATAATACCTTGTAAACAGGCCCAAAACCTCCTTCACCAAGCTTATTTTGAGGACTAAAATCGTTGGTTGCGTCTCTCAAATCTCCATAACTAAAGGTAAATGGTCTGGTATCGATTCCAAGGAATTCTGCAAATTGACAAAAAACATGTAGATGAAGCAATGGGAAACATTTTTCACATATATGATAAAGATAGAAATAGAAAAAAGAACCTTCATAATTGTCATATGTATCCTGACTTTTCTTTCTCCGTTGTAAAATATATAGCGCTAATAATGCCAGAAAGCTAACAACTATAATAGGAACCAAAATCCCGACAATCAAACCGGTCCTATTCTTCTTTGTGGAAGGTGGAGTGTTTCTCACAGTTGGAGTGAAGTCTGAATGAAAATATGTAATTACTAAGAGTTCAAAGTTATAAAAGTAATAGAAACTTTTATAGTAGACTTTATTACTTGGGGTGGCACTGATTGCTGAGATAAGTGGTCCGAAAGTTCCTTGAGCGGGTACACAGCAAGTCCCTTTTCCAGACCAGAATAAATGTACTTCAAGGTAGTTATTCGAAACTTGAACTACTCTTTCCCTCGAAACTGGTCTAAATGAGGCGCCTGCTTCCCTCTTTATATCGAAATCTTGAAGCCACAAACTTCCCTGGAGGAAACATAATTTGATATACTAATGTATAGAAATCAGGAAATAATACATTTACTTCTGTTTAGCCTCAGATAAGTATTAGGATTAGTTTCTTAATAAGGTAGGGATCTAGTTAGGAAAATTTATAAGTAGTTATTTAAGAATAGTAAATTATTATGCTTATTATCATCATATATGGGCGGTAATCTCTGTTTAGTTTTATTTCAGCGTTTGCTCATATTTTGGGGTCGTGGCCTCATACTCGGAAAAAAAGTTTAGCATCAGCTAACGGTTTTAAAAGGTAACCATCTTCGTTCTTATTTTTATTATGTGAAACTAACTTAGTTAGACCATAAAGAACCGCCACAGATTACTTTAAATCAAACTTTTGAAACTCTGGTGGCTTTTTTGCCTAGAAATAATAAAGTATATATAGCATACCAAAGATGGTTATTTTTCAAAATAAATAAACTCGATTAACTCTAAACTTGCTACACACTCTTCATATTTTTAGGGTAAAATACACAATCAACTTCAAACTTGCTACACATTCTTTTTTTTTCTTTAAGCTTGCCGCACTTCAAACTACTCCACGAAAGTTGATCTAAAACGTACCTGCATATAAATATCAAAGACGCGTCTTCCAGTACTCTTCCAAGTACGGCCATCTTCTATCACTAGTTCTGCAAACTGAAGGTTCACAGTGTAGTTACCGTTCTCGAGGCCTAAGCCATAGTACCGTAAAGATCCTGCAGAGATTCTTGCTGTCTGAAACAGTTCTGAATCTAATGTGCTAGTGAACTGTCGTGAACTAGAGGCTGTATAAGCTTGGTTGTCCGATATTCCAACATTGCTGACACCCCACCTCCGTTCGGTATTCAAATAGTAAGTTGCTGGTCCAATAGCTTCATTTTCTTGTTGATGAACTAAGTTTCTTGACGACCTAATTTGAGGACCACCACAATTGATTCCAAAACCACTATCTGCAGACATATATGAATCATTTTCACAATTGATAAGAAGAGAAACTTCATGTTCTTGCTTACATCTTGGCGATCCACGTTCACATGGGAAATCCCTTTGGAGGCAATCCAATCCTGAAGGTATGCCCCTGGTGACAGAAGACATACATTTCAATAACAGTTGCTATTATAGTCAAAACTTGAGCATACTTATAAAAACAAAAACAAAAAACATAATTACCTGTTTCCTGAACCGTCTAAAGTGAAGTTGTTCGCAACCAAATTACTGCATATTGAACACGTTGCTTAAAACGAATGTAGGTTGGTCGCTTTTTTTTAGAAATAACCTAAAGCTAACATCCAAAATCATGAACTTACAGTTGTAAAGTTGCGTCGATAACCCAAGAAGGAAGTGTCCCAGATAGTTCATTGTATGACAAATCACTGTAAGAAGAAAATCTTTCACTTTATTAACTAGCCTATGAAATCAATTTTGCAAATTAAAACCATTAATTCACCACATGTTTCAATGAATTCACATACATATTGAGGAGGGATGTACTTTTTACATCGGGAAGGGTACCAGATAAACTATTGTTTCCAAGAAACCTGAATAGGTTGACATTTAAATTAGCACTACTTATTTCATTCCAACATGAGGTTTATTATCCTAAGTGCATGGAAAACATAGCTGATCATAGTAAAGAGAATAAGTGTATTACAAATATAAAATTTGACTCAAGTTGAACAATTCTCTCGGAATTTGCCCAGTCAAATTGTTGAAACTTAAATCCCTGAGAAAAACGATATCTAAGTAATTAGATGAGATGGGGTTTGGTGATAGCAACGAAAAATAACATCAAAGTACTGGAGTATTCTTTTGAGGTAGAAAATTGGGCAGACTGGGTAAAAAGTTGGAACACTTAGGGACTTCAAATCCGTGATAAAATCCAATGCAGATTACTCACAATCGTTGCAAATTCTGATATTCTCCAATGTCACTTGGAATAGTGCCAGAAATTCTGCTATTCCTTAAGACTCTGCATAATTGCGTATCATTGTATTACTTCTTCAAAATATAACAGGAGCTAAGAAGGAAATCAAAGAACAAAATATTTGCTCACAGAACACTTAGGGACTTCAAATCAGTGATAAAATCCATAGTTCCATTAGGTAAACCACTTATCCTCCTGAAACATAGCGAAATTAGAACGGGTAGATGGTTTAAGATTTAAATCACAAGTTGAATTGAGAACCTGCAAAATGTGGTTAGCAAATTCTCTGATAAGAACAAAAACTTACAGGTCCTCCAACGAGGTCAGACGCGAAAATGAAGGTGGTATTGAACCTTCAAAAGAGTTTCCCTCAAACCTCCTATAGAACATCAATTATAGCTTATATAGGACTGAAACACTCGTAAAAAAACTAGACAGTTTCATAACTTACAATGATTTTAATAGTGACCAATTTCCTATAAAGGCCGGTATTCTTCCTGTGAATGCATTATCAGAAGCCCATCTGAGACAACCAATTAGTTAGTTTTAAATATAAATAAAGCAAGTTATGAAATGCTAGCGTGGAAGATTCAACATAGATTGATCGTTCCGTGCAACGACATTGAAATTTGTAACTTGGGCTCTAGTGGTTTGAAAATTTTCAAATATGTGAAATTTCGTTTAAGACAAGACGACAAAACAAAGGAATTTATCATATTAACAATGCAAATTCGGCTATAGTAGATTGAAAAAAAAATCCCCCAAAAAGAAGTTTAACGTCATTAAACGTAAATGTCCTTACACTCTGACCAGGCTCTGTAAATTGGAAAATGTAGAAGGGATTTCACCACTAAGTCCAGAACTATCAATGTATCTGAGAAATGAAAAATTGAAGATGGTAATAGCTAGATGATTAATCAATGATATCGAGTACAGGTACGTGCAAAAAATGGTAACGGAGGAATTCACTTCCCTAACAACAACATAACTTTACCTAAAAACTAAAAAAAGAAATTAGAGAAAATTTAAATAATTACACGAGTCTTCTTACAGTTCTTCTAATTTCCTTAAATTTCCAAGTTCAGATGGAAGAGAACCATTGAAATTGTTTGTGCCCAATCCGCTGCATCATAACAGATTTTAAAAAAGAATAGAAACGAATAAGTTCATTCTTACAATAGGAAGACGGAAATATTAGAAAATAAAAAATGTACAGCAATCTAAGGTCAGTAAGCAGCCCAAGCTCTGGTGGAACCTCTCCTGACAACGCATTGATGCCAAAAGTTCTATAGCAAAAATCAAATTTGTCATAATAACGAGATGCATTTTTAGAAATATTGAAATAAAAATGATCATCGAGTTTTAAGTATCAAAAAGGACCACTTACAACCACTGCATCAGAGTTAAATTGCGAACCGAAGGTGACAGAGACCCTGTCAAGTAATTCTGCCCTATATTACTGTAAAAAAATACTTGATTAGTTAACATAATACTTAGTTGTAGGTTTTAACTTTGGTTACGGAAAACAATGAATAATCAAACAGAAAAATTAAATAAATAAAAAAAGTTGGTTTGCGGTTGGCAATAAAACAGCAATTTCAAGATAATGTGGTGTATTACTAGGCATCATTCGGAAAATTTACATGAAAATAAAGAAGTTGCATATAAAGAAAACCAAACGAAAAAAGCATAACTCAAAAAATGTTAACAGTATAACATCAGTGAAGAAATAGACGAATACATACAGATGGGTAAGGTAAATCAAAGTCCAAAGTCCTTCTGGGATTGGGCCCCTTGCGTCTAATGAAAAAACTTTCCTGATGATTTACGGTGAAAACAGTGATTGTTAGAAGATAAAAAGAATACACTTAAGTAGCAACTAAAGTTCAGTTACCATGCCTCGCCAGAGTTTTAACGTAATTATCAGTAAATGGTTTTACCACTTACGTTACAATGTTGATGTTACTAAAAAAAACAAACTAAAAGTAAAGCACTTACAGTCTAGTGATGTGGCAAGTAGAATTGGGGAAAGTACAGTCACATTTGATGCCAGGATTGTAAGCATTATCATCGTAGTTGGTAGAGTCCACTGCGGCGCCACTACAGAGTTCTCCGCTTATGTTCCATCTCATATTTGCTACTGTACTCTCGGCTATCCCCCATTCTCTGAACATTTCATTTATAACTCGCGCTACAAATACCAGTTTTGTTCAGTTTCGTCCAAATTCAGTATCATATTCATGTTAGTGGTAAATTAGTAATCCTAAACTTTAATTTGACTAATTCAAAAAACTCAATATATCAAAAACGGACACTTATTTTGATTTTTCTTCGAAACATATTTATAGATTATAATACTGTTAATAAAATATGCTAAGTCAACCAGTCCCATTTCAACTTTAGAAATCTATTTGTTTAAACCCGATCAAAATTTGTTACTTGAAAACAAAGATTTTGAATTAAACATTCTAATTACATCCATTGATTGAAATGTATAACTATTATTTAGTAGATTATGTATGATGGTCGTTGAGATGAATTCAAACTCAACTCGATGATACAAGCTTGGCTTTGTTGCTCAAAAGATTCTATCTCCTCATAGAACTCGAATATTCAACAAACTCGAATATAACGACAGAGAGAAAGCATAAGCTTGATCCTGGAAAGATTCTAGACTAGTTCCTTGAGAGGTTAAATATTAAGAAAACTCGATTCAAGCTATGTTGATAAATAAAGTAAGAGTTATAAAGCGAGTTCAAGCATGAATAACTTAAGTCGATAAAACAAGGAAGAAAAGCATAAAACAAGCTGATATAGAGATGGAGACCTTCAGCTGGATCAGTTCTGTTTTGTGCTCGAACTACGATCATCAACCACAACCATAAAAACAACCACAAACGAGATACCATCAAAACAAATCCAGTAACCTATGAAATGAAACCAACTCCCGTGGCACTCGCAGTCGTTGATTCTATATACAGTAATTTCTGCCCTGAACAAGATATAAATTCAAATCATATTTATACATATATATATATATACATGCATATACATATATACACCAATGAAACCAGTCTTTAATTCTTCCCTCAACCACCCTGACTAATTCAAGAAACTCTAAATATCTTTATAATACATCTACGATAATGACATTTATACATATATTAGTTTTTCATAAGTCGTAGACTAATTCTGCTAAACTACTTTTTAGAGGTCATACATATATTAGAATTATTATTTAATTTTAAAGAACAAATGAAAAATAGTTAGACACAAATGCTACTTAAAAAGTTCATACACATACTGATAGTATACCTATGAAATCATACTGATGATCCGGATTCAATTTTTATTTAATCTTGAATATTAATTACTAAAGTTTTTTTTTTTTAAACCGCAATTCTCCTACGGACCGGTAATGGAGTATCATCGTGCCACCATTACCAGCCACCCCATGCTCGCCCAAGAGGAAACCCTCGAGAAGGCTCGAAAGTTAGGTGGCCTAGATTTATCAAATTTATTCCATCAAATGTTTTACATATGACATAAACAATTTCTTTATATCCAAATTTAATGTAATGATTAGTGTTAACATAGTTTTTTTTTAGTTTGACATCAATTTAAATCTGATATAAAAAGATAATTTGGTGCTAATATTAAAGATATCCTATTTAGGTGTTTGTTTGAGTTTATATTTTGGCTTGTGAGTTTATTAATTTCTGACTTATAAAACATCTTATATTTCATTTTGACATCTTTTTTTTATTCTTTTCTGGCTTATAAATTTATTATTCTATGCCATAATATTATAATTATAGTAAGTTTATATATAAGACACAAAACAAGTCAGAAAACAAAAAAGACTTATGAAACGAAAGCCAAAAGCCGACAAGGTCCATAATGTGAGCTCGCTTGAAGCTCGGGCGTGTCTCGTGGTATCGTATATAAGATCACACGGCTACTTTCAAGAGCGATCTGCCTGTTGTTCCATTCAACTACATTTGTTCCATTCAACTACATTTGTTCTTGTAATCCATAGCCTAACAGAACGCAGCAGCGAGGGACAAATTTCAAAGAAAAAAGGTCCATTTAGGCTCCTTCCCTTCCACCGCATAGGTGCGGGGGCTCTCGGGAAGCTCTTTCCTTTAAAATAGAAGGAAGATGGTCCATCCTTTTTTTGTATTCACGCCGAGAAGACTAGTAAAAGGAAGGATCAAGAATGTTATATATTTCAGGAGCCATGAACCGAGATACAATTTGACTAGTGCCGGGTACAAGAAAGAGGAAGGGAACTTCTCGCCGAAGGAGGCAGTAGGAATGAAGGGGGCGGGAAGCTACCGCTTCTAGAATGGCGAGCTCTTTGATAGTGACTTCTTTCGGGGCAACGAAAGGCTACTTCAATCTAGAAAACAGTCGGGGGACCTTAGGCCAGTAGTGGCCATGTCTCCGGATCTCTCGAATTTCCCTCAGCACGCTCGATCTACCTATCTTTATGAGTTTGATGATTGGTTTTCGCTCCAGCTGACCTTTAATGAGAGATGTTTTTGAGTCTAATAGGAGCTTGGGGGTACCAATGACCTGCAAAAATTTGGTCCTTGAGTATCATGGGATTGAATACCCCGACCTCCCAGAAGGCTCCCGAGAAAGCTATCTCAGCCTTCCAGACAGTTAAGGGCAATTCATAAGTTCTTATACCAGACCAACCCACTAAAATGCAAATAGGGATCCAAACGAGAAAATTGGATCCCATGAAAGCCATTAACTAACCTTAAGAGCAATTAGGGCTGGTCTCTCTCTTGGATTAGCCCGCTTCTCTCTTTTAACAAATCCTTATTAAGTAATGGCTTTTTAAGGGGGCCATCTTACGGACCAGGCCTCTCTCTGACCTGATAACTAGTCCTCTAACTAGATCAGCTAAGTAGGTAGCTTCGCTCAATTGATTCTATAACTCACCATAGCAAGGTAAGATGCTCTGTAAGCTAAAAGACTACGACTACAAGCAATCCGGAAGCTACTCGGTTCTATTCTTGTTGGGACTTTTGGCTGGTACAACCACCCGATTGCCCACTTCTAATAAACGTAATTGACCCAATTCTAGATCATCTTGTGGTCTTTTAAGTAGTTGTTCTTCTTTGTCAACGCTATTAGGGACCTATAGGTTCCAATAGATCTAGCCAGCAAGCTCAGGCTAAGAGTTGGGTCAATCTCCACTGAGGAACATGATATACTGCATCAAGAGATAAACGACCAGATGGATCAGAAGAGCGAGTCACAGATCCAACCTGACGAACAGGAACAAAATCACCCTCCATAGGCGTCTGAAGGCGAAGTGGAGTGAAGGCATTCTATTGGGAGAAGCTCGCTAGCTTAGTCCCCATTTCTGGTGTTTTAGTCACCTTTCAATGGCTCCCTTAATTATGTACCATTTCATGTCACACCCTGCCATTGGCGGAACGCAGGGTGCAACATGATTGGCGATCGTCATAACACAACAGTAATATAAAGAATATAATCTATATGAAATAATAAATAACGTATTGTTATGACGTCGCCATACTCAAGGTGTAAACCTTAGTACACGAAAATCGTCAAACACCACGTAATGGATATTCAAAGGTAAACCTCGACGAATGAAAGAATACTTGGGCGTGCAAACCCGAAATGTAATTCAAATGTATAAATATAAAATGTCCACAATGCAAAGATATCCTGAAGTCAACTAAAGCCCGACTCCTAAGTCCAAGTCCTATGCCTGCTCGTTACCTGAAAGTAAAGCTTAAAACGTCAACATAAAGTTGAGCGAGTACATCGAGTAAGTAGTAAAATGTAAGGTAGAAATCATATCTCAAAATCAGTAGTAAAGTAATGTGTAACTAATGCATGTAAGTAGTAAGAAAACATCATCCACAATCATACAACGTAAGCATGTATCACAAGTAAGCATAGTAAGTACATCTCATTAGTAGGAAAGGTATACTAATGAGCATGCATATATCAGTAGGAAAGGTATACTGATATGTATCATCCGCAGTAGCCACGCTACCGTAAGTACACCTCATTAGTAGGAAAGGTATACTAATGAGCGTGCATGCATCAGTAGGAAAGGTATACTGATGTGTATCAACCAACTGTCTCGTAAAGTTTTAGAAAAATTGCATTAGTTATGTTACACATTTCATGGTTTCTAAAAATAGTAAGTTTCCATAAATAGAAGTATCTATTTATGGCAAGTTTCCGAAAATAGTAATGTTTCCATATATAGTAAGTATGGAAGTAAAATATGTTTACTGTAAATCATCTTTCTCAAAATAGTTTGGTTGAGCTTTACTTTCCCCCGATTTGTAAAACATAAACAATAGTAAAGTAGGGGCGATGACTCACCTTATCGAGTGAGCGTATGTAAGCGGTACTGTGTGTATATGGTGTAGTAAGTTGGTCACAACTAGAGTCCTCACTAGTCCTAGAGCTCCCCTAGATAAAAGTATAAACGTATAAGAATAGTATTTGACTGTTAACGACTTTGAATCAAACGATAAACTTTTCGGCGAACACATAGGTTCACTCAAACTGAGATACCTATGGTTCTAGAAGGAATCAGACGTTGACGGAAACATATTTGAAAACTAGACACCGAGAGCTACGTTTTAGACTAAGACATCGTTATAAAAGAGTTTGATATGAGTAAGATATGGTTAAAACAAAACTGGTTTTCAAAACTGTCCAAAAACGTTATTCTTAAAGATGTTGAGTTTATTACATTAAAGTGTCGTATAATTTAGGTGTAGACAAGATAAACAATTTTATTACTTTTAAAACTTGTTATAAACTTAGTGTAATCCCAATTAATAATTATTATGGTTGTGTAAGTGGTTACACGAAATAGATTAATGAACCTAGACATATTACTCAAAATAATCAGATTAGACCCCTAGCTGGTATTTTACGTTTTTAGGAAAAACTATAAGGAATTAGGAAATGAAATTTACGTTTTTGAAAACTAGACTCCGAGACCTACAACTTAGGTTCAGGTCAGAAAATCTAATTCTTAGTTCAAGATTCATAAGAACATGCATGAATACAGGTTACAACGGAAAGGGACCCAAAAATGTCCAATTACAAGATTGTCCGTAAATTATGATAAAACGGAAAGATACGAATAACAAAATTCAACCACGCAGTTATATACGAGTAATATAAACAACCACGCAATTAAAAATGTCCAAAATGAGGATAAAACGTCAACACTTCACCATGAGAATGAATACGCATAGAAAAGTAAAGGATGATTACCGTTAGTTGTAACGGTTATGCTACCGGAAGTCGATTACCGTTACAACTCGAAAATCGATTGAATAAAGAAACGAGGGCTGTTCCTAGGTCATATATGAACCAATAAACAAAAGGTACAAATCAGTTTACAAAAATGTAGAAAGTTGAAAACGAAAACTAGTATAGAGTTGAAGTGAATCGATTAGAAGTGTTTACTTACATACACGATCTTTGTGATTATAATTAGTCGAAAACCAACTCGAGAGACAAGTCACCAACTGAAATGAGAACACAATATCTACAATCAGAACTTGCATCACAAATAAATGTACCAAAACTGCCCCAACACTTGATTAAGAATAACAAACGGTTTAACAAACACTTTGAATGTAAAATCGGCTAGAGTGATACGTAGTGAACGATTTATGAAACAAATGACCGAACCTTCTTGATAAGGACGTGACCAGCTTATATGCAACCCAAAAATTCAGTCCCTAGGGTGAAATCATGGCTGTAATACAAGACACCACAACAGATTACAAGTTATACGAATAAGGGTTTTACTACTTAGGAATTCAATACACAACATGTAAGAACCGATTCGCAAAATGGAAACAACGATTTGAAATAGCAATTGAACCTGATGATGATGATCTTGAGAAGGTTGTAAATGGAAGGGAACTCAAATCTTGGTGCTTGAACTCGTGGCTGCAACAACACGATTACACCTAAAACTGAAAACCCTAAATACGGTTAAGCTATAAACGAATTTACAAACGAATTTGGAGGACAATCAAACCTGTGATGGGGCTGCTGAAAAACGAGTTTGATGAGGGAAAAAGGAGGCTCGTGATGTGGGTATTGCTGGCCAAACACACCAATAACGAGTGTTAACCACAAATTTTAAAACACCCTAAATGAGTTTCGGATTATTTGAGAAATACACAATAAAAACGAATGTATACCTTGGAGAATGAATGAGATTCGATGCAAGAATGATGGTTGCAAGAGGATAGCTCGATGGGGCTGATGATGGTGAATACAATGGCTGCAACATGGTGTTTGTGGCGGCTGCAAAGAGAGGACCCATATTAGGGTTTTCGGATTAACATCTCACAAGAACAATAATACTATACCTTGGTCGATTTGCTGAATATGGAGATGAAATTGGTGGTGGAGAAGGGTTGCCAATGGAGGTGTATGTGGGTGGCGGTTTTGGGAGGGTGGAGCTGATTATGGGGTGGTGTCTAGGGGAAAAATTTAGGGTTTAGTGTGTGTATGGTGGCTGATTAGAGAAAGGAAAACAAGATTAGGGTTTGTGTGTGTAGTGTAAAATGATTAGGTTAGATTAGGATTAGTTTAGGGTTTGGTTAGCCACTCTAGTACATGGCTAATACTAACAAATCATGGCTAGGACCAGAGATGAAATATCTAAATCATATTCGTTTATATTCCCAATTACTAAATCGTTACAAAATTTCCAATTACGAACACTTAACAAAACCGTTTCAACATTTCAGATTTGACCCACGTTCACCATTTTACAGATTCTGAGAGTTTGAAAAACAATTAAACGACATATCTTATATATCTGAAAACTAGATGAAGAGTGCTACGATTTACGTTTAGACCACAGATTCTAAATCGATAAGACCCAAGAACTATTAACCGAACAAGACAGCTTAACATACCAGAATTTCATCAATCGAAATAGGGTTTACAACATAGAACACAATACTCGGAACAATGAATAAGCACATTACGTATGAGCATCGAACAAGGACACTCCAATAGTTTTAATATCGATCACGTAATAAAGTGAAACGATAATATATATATATAGAATGCGAAATTGACCGATAAGCCATCTAGGAGCTCGTCTAGTGGAACTAACTACTGTGCACCTAACTATTACTATAGCATCACATACAGAGTATACACACATGTCACAAGTAATCATTATACATAAAAGAAAATGTAAAGCTCTTTCTATAAAAAAAAATTGTAAACCCGGTAAGAGCATACGGCATACTAGACTATTCTGAGTCGGAAAAGTGACGGTTCTCACATTTCACTTGTGTCTACGTCTGCCATTTTTCCTGATCCATCGCAGGAAGCCGACTCACCGGTGGATTATTCTATAGTTACAACCAACTATTCAGAAAAGAGAAATGAATTACATAACTCAGTGAGTGAAATAATACGACGATCCAAAATAATGGAATAAGACCTAGGAACGAGTAAGGAAGTTTTTTAACCCCAACGACAAAGAATACGACCTCTCTGAGATATATGGTTTATGCCGGAAAGGTACAAAGTTGAACTAATTTGGAAACATTGGGCAATTTACTTTATACCTACTATTTCGTATGGTTTTTGGTTCACACTGGAAACTATCCTAGGAGAAGTTCGAATCCCTTCCGTTCTGATATTGATCGGTCTTGGTTTGACATGGTTTAGCCTTAGAACAAAGTTCTAGGGCTCAAATAGACCCATAGAATGCATATGAAGATAACATTTTTATCTTCAACCGTAACACAAAGACATAGAGTCAAACCGAAAGCCCCAACTAGAGCAGGAATTCCAGAACCTAAACCACTCCGTTGAGAGCTACGTGACTCGTTCAAGGGAAGGTCCACCAATGATTGCCATTCTCCCCAAATCTGTCTCTTGATCCCTTATTCCACTTATCCGTTGTTACTTTAATGATTCATTCAAGGCCGTTAGGGGCTGTTTCTCACGCAAGCAAAAGGGTTTTTGGAGCACTAAGGGCGACTAAAGGAGTCCCCTTTCTCCGCACTCATGAAAACAACCTGAAGCTGGAGGGACCAGGAACTAGATGAAAAGTGAAATGTCCAAGATATTAAGAACTAGGGGAAGAATCGATAAGAAAGGAAGAAATAAAAGTGGAGAAAAAGGGAAATGGGTCTTTACAAATAGAGCTCTACCGAAAGGGAGAGGAGAACAAATCAAGATCGACTGACTTATAGGATATAAGCGAAACTCGACTGCTTGGACAGAGTGGGATAGAACTATTTCCAGAGGTGGAGACGGATAGGTAGCTAGACTTCCAAGTTGTGGCACGAAGTAGTAAAGACTGTTCAGTTAGATTTTTCAGATGCTGGAGTTAGTTCTTGAGAAAGAACAGAACTAGACTTCAAAGGAGAGGTCGAAAGAAGATCAACCGTAAAAAGGAAGGAGTGAGGCTGACTGAATACAATCCATAAACCTGTAAATGAAACTAAGTTCGTTCCCAAGAGAGGTGATTGGTCTGTCTCCGAATGTGGGCCTAGAAGCATTAGCCGAGTCTCTGAATATTCCCTAGCCCGATTCCCCGGGTTTTCGGAATCTCTGGTTCGATCACGACCCGGAGTCCCGTTCATTCGTTTATGGGAGCGACTCTATGTTCCCATTCTCCGCCTGGTCATCAAGAAAGAAGGAAAAGAAGAAGAAGCCCAATGACCGCTACTAAAGATAAGACTCCTTAAACCACCTCTTAAAGTGAACGTGAGTAGGATCTTAAGTTTCGGAGAGGGTTGGCCTCTCCTTCTCCTTCACTGCACACTTTAGATATTTGTTTCCATCCAATCTCTGAAGGACAAAGACGGTCGGATCAAGGACCTTCATTCGATCAATGATCTTAACCTTGGCCTCATCACTAGTTTCTCCCGAGGGCATGGTATGTCTTTGTTATTGGTCTTGTTGGAGATCAAGAATGATTAACACATAAAGGATATACACACATATCAAACTAGTAATAATCATACATTAGTTATGTATAAAGAACTTTTAAATCCCACAATAACAATAATAAGCAAGTTTTAAATTTTTCAGTAATTAACGGTAATATAATACAGACATACTAGACTAACTAAGGATGGAGAGAGTGACGATTGTCACAATTAATGAGTTATTATTAGCGGTGGCCCCTTTAGAAACAAGTGGTAGGAGCGCAACGACCTAGCCCAAACCTACTTAAACAACCTAAAGTCTTGGCCCGGTCTCCAAAGGAACAATCAAAGACTCATCAACAAGGCACTTCTTGAGATGCGATACATGAAAGACGTTGTGCACACCACACAACTCAGGTGGTAACTCAAGACGATAAGCCACAGGGCCAACACGAGCCAGCACTATATACTTAATCAATCGCTTGCCATCTCGCACCTCGACAAACAAGTCGCCATTCGAACATATTTTCAAACGTTCTCCTAATTACTCATTTCTACGGGTCTTTGGATGTCAATGTTTCCCTCATCTCCGTCCATACAATCTTTATAAGATGGATTTTCGCTCCACGTCATGTGTCTTTCTTGGTTATAGTCCTCTTCATCATGGTTATCGATGTCTTGACTTATCTACTGAGTGTCTATACATAGCTCGTCATGTTTGCTTTGATGAAGAAACTTTTCCATTTGTTGTTACGCACACATCCACTTCACCGACACCATATCCATACACTTCATTCACATCACCTTATACGATGTCCGACATCCCACCAACAAATCCACCACCACCGACAACTCCACCACCCGCACCTACACTTCAACGTCCTTCTAATCTCCGTCCAAACCCAAAACAACGGGTTCCTTTTAGTCCTTCAGCTCATCACACAACCACAACTAGGACCCACTCGATGAACCTAACTCGTTTACCGTTGCCAACAAATATAGAGTATGGCGTCAATCCATGGGCGAAGAGTTCTCTGCACTTGTTAGAAATGGTACATGGTCTCTAGTTCCTTATGTTCCTTATACTAATGTTATTGAAGGTAAGTGGCTTTACTGTCTAAAAAGAGACAAGACATGTGTTATCACTCGTTACAAAGCGAGATTTGTTGCTAAAGGTTTTCAGCAACAGTCGGGCATCAGTTTTCATGAAACTTTTAGTCCTCTTGTCAAATCGACAACTATCGGGATTTTCCTCTCTCTTGTCATAACCCATAAATGGCCACTAAGACAATTAGATGTTCAAAATGCATTCCTTCATGGCAATCTTTAGGAAACTGTCTATATGAATCAACCTCCTGGTATTATTGGTCCACAACGACCAGACCATGTTTGTTTGCTTCATAAGTCTCTTTATGGACTCAGGCAGGCTCTTAGGGCTTGGTTTCAACGTCTCTCACAGACTCTACATATGCTTGGTTTCACGTGTTCTAAGACGGATCCTTCACTTTGTATTTATTCGCGGTCAAGTACTATCTTATACATTTTGGTTTATATTGATGATATTATAGTGACTGGGAACAACATTACTGCAACAAACATAGTCATTCAAAATCTTGGCTCTGCTTTTGCAATAAAAGACCTCGACCATCTTAATTACTTCTTAGGTATTGATATTGTATCTCAAGGTTCTAACATCATACTTTCTCAAAAGAAGTACATTTTGGAGCGTCTACAGAAAGCTGGTCTTTCGGACTCAAAACCCATGTCATCTCCTATGACCACATCTAGCACGCAATCTCTTGGTGACAATGTTGTTTTCTCTGATCCGGTAAATATAGACAAGTTGTTGGTGCTCTCCAATATGTTACTCTGTCTCGGCTCGATATCTCGTTTGCAGTTAACAAAGTGTGCCAGTTTATGCATGCCCGGACAAAAAACCATTGGTCTACGGTTAAACGAATTTTACGTTACCTTCATGACACTCTTAACTGTGGTATGCTTATTCGACAGGTCTCTAGATCAACACTTCAAGTAAAAGCTTTTATTGATGCTCATTGGCAATATGATTCACAAAGTCACGAATATTCTTTGAAAGCATTCTCTGATGCTGTTTGGGCAAGTTGTCTTGATGATCTTCGGTCCATGGGGGAATTTGCTATCTATTTGGGTTCTAACCTTATTTCATGGACCGCTCGCAAACAACGCACAGTTTCTCGATCTTCTATTGAGTATGAATATAAAGCTCTTGATGATACTGTTGCTGAACTTACTTGGCTTCAAGCTCTTCTTCGTGAACTTGGTGTTCATACACCTTCAGTTCCTATTTTATGGTGTGACAATCTAGATGCAACATATCTTTCAACTAATCCAGTCTTCCATGCACGAACAAAGCACCTGGAAGTTGATTTTCATTTTATTCGCGAAAAGGTTGCTTAAGGGGATCTTCGAGTACACCACATATCTACAAATGATCAGATTGCAGACATTTTTACAAAACCTTTGCCTACTCCTCGTTTTATGTTTCTACAATCCAAGCTACAGGTCGTTCCCCATCCTTAGCTTGCGGGGGCATATTAGACATTAGATAGTTATGTAATTAGACCCAACGGGCTTCATGGTTTAGGTTAGCTTGGTGATCAAGTTTAGTATAATCTATATATACAATTCTATGTACATTATTATCAAATACAATCAATACAATATAATATTCAATACAATCCTTGGTTTATCTTATGTGCACTTGAATTCGAACTCAACAACTCAATAGAAATTAGACTAACTCAAAGAATTGCACTGAGAAGGAAAAACATAAACACTAGTCATATATATATTCACATTCAAATGATGTATTGGTTAGATACTTACATCAAAGTTCACCATATGATATATGTATAAGTAATAAAGTTACTCTCACAACTGTATATAAATTACATCATGGTTCAACCATGTTTCAAATAGAAAAAAAATTGTCTAATTCAATTGACTTTATAGATTATATGCTATTACAAATACACGTTACAAAGAAAGAATCACCTACCTTCTCCAATGATATCATGAAGGATTGGTCCGGAAACAATATTAGGTGATTGTGTTGAACCATTCGAGTGACTTGTAGTTGCAACAGAATCTGAACCTGAAGTTGGAACAACACTTTTAAACGTTGTAGAGTCGTTGAAATTGAAACCAGTGAGGTATTCGGGCCGTCTAATAACACCAGAAGCTTCTATGTCTCCTGAAAGCATTGCCACTACTCGTGACATTGATGGTCGTTGCATTGGTGAGGTTTGTGTGCATAGAAGGGCGACTTTCATCACTCTTTTTACTTCGTTCTCGTCGAATTCAGACAACTCTTCATCCACCAATTCAAGTTCTTTACTGCCTTCATGTAGGTTCCACGCCTTAAATCATACCAAAAGAAACTAGTTTTAGTTTATGAGATTTTTTTTGCTTACTGAAACTATCTATTGTTAAATGTAGGTTGGTTGCATAAATTTAGTTGAACCGAATTACGTATGCAACACCAATGAGGGAAATCATTAGCAAGTAGAGGTGTCACTCTTAGCTCATTTACTCATCCATGGATTGATCCGGGGGTTCTATTTGATCTCCAACGGGTCAAACGGATAAAATAAAATAAAAACTAGCTCTCAGAAAAGGAAAAAGGATTTAACGGTTATAAGACCTCCTAAATTAATCTTTCTTTGTGCAGATTTCCGCATGAATCAACGAGTGAAATCAATGGGTAAGTAGAGGTGGAAATTTTGTAATAATACTTGATTTACAGTACTAATTCAAATATTTTATAACAAAAAAGTCTTTGAGATCAATCTGACCCGGCCAGTTTTGGCTAATTACCCAACCCGCTCAGGCGCCCATTTTGCTACTTCCATCAGTAAAAGTCATAAAAAAGATGACGAGACATACCCATTCAAGAAGATATATTTTCTCGTCTTCCATATTTGAATCAGAATTAGGCCTTCCACTGATAATCTCTAGAGCTACAACTCCAAATCCAAACACATCAGCCTTTTCCGTAAGATGTCCACGCATTGCATACTCTGGTGCGAGATATCCACTACAAAGTGAGTCAGTAATATCGTGAGCTTACATTTACTCAAATCAGAAAAATTATATCTTCTTTCACATTCCAAAGACAAATTAATACTTATTTTTCTTACATTGTGCCCGCAACACGAGTACTAATGTGTGTTTTCTTGTCGTCATAAAGTTTGGCCAAACCAAAATCTGAGATCTTGGGGATCAGATCAGAATCAAGTAGAACATTGCTAGCTTTAACGTCTCGGTGTACAACACGTACTCGAGATTCTTCATGCAGATACGAAAGACCACGTGCTATCCCAATGCATATATCAAACCGAGTAGACCAGTTAAGCGACAAGCTTTTGTTACCTGCATTCCATACCACAGACGTAAGATTATGGTATTAACTCTATAATATGTCTAAAGCGTTAAATGGACAAAAAAAAGGTAATTTAACAAAATGTATTTTAGTGCATAGAATTTCCTAGATTGTTTTATTGTAAGTTTTGTTCAAATATAGTCAAAAAGTGTTTGGGTATCAGCACAAATCCGTATTGACCCATTGCACAACTATTTACGACCCGCCCACTTTCCACCTCTAATAATATGCTACTTCTCACCGAATAATGCTTGATCAAGACTCTTGTTCTCAAGATACTCGTAAACAAGAAGTCGTTTTTCTCCATCTATGCAGCATCCATACAATTTCACAAGGTTGCGGTGTTGGACAGCGGATATTGTAGCAATCTCAGCAATAAATTGACTCTTTCCCTGGTGGGAGGCTATCGAGAGTTGTTTAACAGCTATTACTCTCCCATCCTCAAGTGTTCCCTTTTTACATTAAAAGAGATTTAGTTTCAGTCCATCTTTAAGAAACAAAATTGGATTCTTGATTAAAAGTATAAGAACTACCTTGTAAACAGGTCCAAAACCTCCTTCACCAAGCTTATTTTCCGGACTAAAATCATCTGTTGCGGCTCTCAGATCTCCATAACTAAAGGTATATGGTCGGGCATCAATTCCCAGGAACTCTGCAAATCAGCACAATGATGCAAGTATGTTAACAGAATGGAACCAGAAAAACAAACTATATCATGAGGACTACTTTATGAAGAAAACGATTTACGATGTTTTATGGATTAATAATACACTCTGGGCAACTTTTGACCTGTGGTGCCCGTTTCCTTTAAGCTAAATTTTGTATTTTTCATCTGTATTATAAAGAAAGATATAGAAAAACTACCTTCATAATTGTCATCTGTATTCTGCCTTTTCCTTCGCTGTCTAAAAATATATAGCGCTAATAATGCCAGTAAGCTAACAACTACAATTGGAACCACAATCCCGACAATCAAACCAGTCCTATTCTTCTTTGTAGAAGGTGGAGTGTTGCTCACAGTTGGAGTGAAATCTGTACAAAAATTACTTAAATTAGTAATTATCAATATTTCAAAGTTAAGCAAATAACTCTGGAAAAGAAGAAAGGATTTTACTTGGGGTGGCGCTGATTGCTGAGACAAGCGGTCCAAAAGTTCCTTGTTCGGGTACACAGCAAGTCCCTTTTCCAGACCAGAATAAATGTATCTCAATGTAGTTATTTAAAACTTGAACCGTTGCATTCCTCGTAACAGGTCTAAATGAGGCTCCACCTGCGGCCCTTTTTATATCGAAATCTTGAAACACCAAGCTTCCCTGGAAGAGACATAATTTAAGAAAACAACTGAAATAGTGAACATCATTAGGAACGTTGGCTTGAGACAATACCTGCATATAAATATCAAACACCCGTCTTCCAGTACTCCTCCAAGTGGGACCATCTTCTATCTGTAGTTCTGCAAACTGGAGGTTCACAGTGTAGTTACCGTTCTCGAGGCCTAACCCATAGTACCGTAAAGATCCTGCAGAGAGTCTTGCTGTCTGAAACAGTTCTGAATCTAGAGTGTTTGTGAATTGGCGTGAACTGGACGCTGTATACGACGGGTTGTCCCTTTGCCCAACATTGCTGACACCAAACCTTTGTTCGGAATTTAAATAGTATGTTGCGGGTCCAAGACCTTCATTTTCTTGTTCATAAACGATTTGCGCAGAGGATGTAATTTCAGGACCACCACAATTTATTCCAAAAATACTATCTGTAAACAAACATATATCAAATTCATGATAATAAACGTTATATTAACAACTGAAAAATCATGTCCTTGCTTACATCTTGGTGATCCCCGTTCACAAGGGAAATCTCTTTGGAGACAATTTAATCCCGAAGGTACACCACTGCTGACAGAAGATATTGCATTTCGGATATTGTCAGCAATTACAAATGTTTATGTAAATATTAAGTATAAGTATACGGAAAAGCATAATTACCTGTCACCTGAACCGTCTAAAGTGAAGTTGTTCACAACTAAGTTGCTGCATATCGTACACGTTACAAAAAAAATCGATATTAGCATCACACATTATACTAAAAACTAATGTAAAGTAAAATATCATGCACATACAGTTGTAAGTTTGCCTCATTAACCCAAGAAGGAAGTGTCCCAGATAATTCATTGTATGACAAATCTCTGCATGAAAAAAAATTGGACGAAAATTAGTAAAAAGCTATTTTTATGCGAGACAACACGAAATGAAAAATACACTTACATATTTTGGAGAGTTGTACTCTTTACATCCGCAAGGGTACCAGTTAAACTATTGTTTCCAAGAAACCTGAAAATGATGACATTTAAATTTAGCTTTTGTAATGTTATAAAAAAACGTCGAGATCCGGAAAAATCATTTCATTAAAAAATGTAGGCTTATGTAGTCCTAAATGCATGCAAAATATGTTTATCATAGAAGGGGAGTATGTGTATTACAAGAAAGAGATTTGGCTCAAGTTGAATAGTTCTCTTGGAATCGGCCCAGTCAAATTGTTGAAACTCAAATCCCTGAGACATAACGCATAAGTTAGTAGACGAGTAGGCGTCAATTAGTAAGACTGAAAATAAACCAACAGAGATTTTCTTGAATTACTTATACTAGAGGTGGGAAAATGGGTAAGTTGGATAACAGGTTAACACGGGTAATTTGTAACTAACGTTTTGACTTTACACACCCGTTAGAGATAAAGCATAACCCGAGTTGACCCGTTCATAATTAAACTTTTACAATTAGATACTTCCGTCTAATGCAGATAACTCACAGTCGTGTCAAATTTTGATATTCTCCAATGTCAGTTGGAATAGAGCCAGATATTCTGTTATTTCTCAAGACTCTGCAAAAATATGCATCTCGTTATATTACGTCTTCTGGATAAAAACAGGAGCTAAAGTCAAAGAGGAGAGTTTTTTCTCACAGAGAAGTTAGGGACTTCAAATCCGTAATAAAATCCAGAGTTCCATTACGTAAACCACTTATCCTCCTGTAACATTAAAGATTTAGAATGGCTAGACATGGGCTTCAAATTATAGAATGAAAATAGAACAACTTGCAAAGTATGAAACAAAAGCTTACAAGTCCTGCAAAGAGGTTAGTCGAGAAAATGTAGGTGGTATAGATCCTTCAAAGGAGTTCCCTTCAAACCTCCTATAGAACATCAATAATAACTTATATTAAAAAACTCGTAAATAACTAGACAGTTTCATCTCATAGATGCGACTTACAGTACTTGTAACAGTGACCAATTTCCTATAAAGGCGGGTATTCTTCCTGTGAATGCATTATCAGAAGCCCATCTGAGAAAACCAATAAGTTAGTTTTAATATAAATAAAGCAAGTTATGAAAGGCTAACGTAAAAGATTCAAGTTACGGTGATACTTCCGTCCAAACAAATTGCAACGTTTAACTTGGAGCCTAGTATAAATATATATTTTTTATTTTATGGACAATACAAATGAATCTACGATACGAACAACAATGCAAATTCAGCCATTTCCCAAAAAGAAAATTTCCAACTTATCGAACATACTGTTGCTGTTTTAGTGGGATATGATGGATGAAGTACTACTTTGAAACGTCGTTAAAAGTAAGTGTCCTTACACTGTGACCAGGCTCTGTAAATTAGCAAATGTAGACGGTATTTCACCACTAAGTCCAGAACTATCAAGGTAACTGACAAAATGAAAATAAATGAAGATCGTATTAGAAGATTTGATCAATGAGAGAGAAATATAGAAAGAAAAAGGGTAACGACTAAATTCACTTCCCTAACAACAAAATAATTTTTTTTAAGAACTAGAGAAGTTATTTAATAAGAGAAAAAAGATCACAAGACTACATGAGCGTTCTTACAGCTGTTGTAATCTTCGTAAATTTCCAAGTTCAGATGGCAAGGAACCATTGAAATTGTTTGTTCCAAATGAGCTGTACAAAAAATAATATTTCGTTTAATAAAGAATCAAGACGAATGAGTTTCTGCCTGATAACAGGATGACGGACAATTTACATAGAAAAAGAAAATATACAGCGATCTAAGGTCAGTAAGCAGCCCAAGCTCCGGTGGAAGCTCTCCTGACAACGCATTGATGCCAAAAGTCCTTTAGAAAAATTCAAGTTAGACATAAATATCGAGATGTATTCTTAAAGTTTTGGAGAATGAAAATAATAATCGAGTTTAAGGTATCAAAATAGAACACTCACATCCATTGCATCCGAGTTAAATTGCCAATGGAAGGTGACAGAGAACCTGTCAAGTAATTCTGCCCTATATTACTGCAACAAAATACTTCATTAGCTTTTAACTTTCAATGTTACTGAAAACAGTTAAAAATCAAACGGAAAAAAGAAAATGTTAACAGTATAACATCAGTGAAGAAATAGACGGAATACATACAGGTTAGTAAGGTAAATCAAAGTCCAAAGTCCTTCTGGGATCGGGCCCGTAGCATCCATTGCATAAACTTTTCTGATAAAAAAAGATTGTTAGAAGATAAATAGAGTACACATAAGTAACAACTAAACTTCATTTGCCACGCCAGAGTTCTATGGTAAATATCAGTAAAATGATTTTCCCAATTACGTTCCAATTTTGTTTTGATATATATGATACAAAATAACAAACTACTCCGTAAAAAGTTTACGTGCAACCTCTTTTTGCTAATATGACATGTCAATTCTGAAAACAGATGACGTTGATTGTCAGTTGGGTAAAACTGATGATGTGGTGATACGCCATATCATCTAATTTACACAACTGGCACGCTATGTCATAAATTTTTAAACTAGTTTCAGTGTTGTCAAATCGCATAATGTGAAAAGTAGTAACAAGAGAAACACTTACAATCTAGTGATGTGGCAAGTAGAATTTGGGAAAGTACAATCACATTTGATGGCGGGATTGTAAGCGTTTGAATCAAAGTCGGTAGAGTCCAAGGCAGCTCCGCTGCACAGCTCTCCGCTTATGTTCCATCTCATACGTGTTACTGAACTCTCTGCTATCCCCCATCCGCTGAACATTTCATTTATAACTCGCACTGCAAACACCAATTTTATTTCATTTTGTCCGATATCAATATCATAATCATGTTATTAGTATACTAATAATCCTTAACTTCAAATTGACAAACTAAAAAATATCAATTTACCACTTGTTTTCATTTTTAAATTTATGGTGCTATTACGAGTATTTGCTTTACCGCCAGAATATATTTAATTCAATAATTTTCAAATTTAACAGTTTACTAAGAAAAAAACACTCTTTCTTCATTTCTTATTAGAGAAATTCACGAAATTACCCGCCTGACAAGGTGATAGTGATATTTCAGAAATAATCACGAAATTCGCAAAAAAAATTTGCGTTGTGGCTCGAGAACTGTTTTCTTAAATAAGTGATGTGAATTATGTCACTTCGTCGCGTCATTTATTCGCGTCGTATTGTACGTTCTCGCACAAAAATGAGAGGTTTAAATTTTGTCACGTTCTCGCGTGTTCGAGCAGTGGTTGTCAAACACGAGGATTGGGTGGTGTCAACCTTGGATCTCCTGTGATGATCACAGTGCAAACCCAGTAAGTTCTTGACGAACCTAGGGTGATCAAGGTTGAAGGTGAAAGCGAGAGTATATGAACTCTGTTTAAGCTTGTGTGTGTGTGTTTAAGTGAGATGGAAGTGAAGTCTGTCGACCCTGATTAGACTATGTATTTATATTACCCGTTTCAAGCATAGGGAACGTCCATCAATCAATGACGATCATGAATGCTTAAACTGCCATAGTAATCAATTAGTGGTATACTAATCGTCTTCTACTTTATTATTCTTAAAATGCGACGTCTCACAACCTAAGACAACCTAACAGGCGGTGCTTGGTAAGTGATGACCTATGTCGACCACCTGACAGGAGGCAACTGACAGACGATTGACAGCCTGTCAGGCGATGACAGCCTGGCCTGTCAGGCGGGCGCATGTCAGGCAATGGCATACAGGCTGTACAATCTTGACATGCGTGTGTTGCTCAATGGGCTTGCTTGTAGCAACATGCTTTACACAATAAAAGCCCATGTTAGTATTTAGGTTTTAGGGATTACCTATATATATGCATAGGGTAATCCCTACTAACCTCATCATCGCGCCATGTATTCGCCCTTTTCTAATGTGTTGCGAGAAAGTTTCTGACCCAAATTTAATTTTCGCCACAAAAGGTACGGCCGCAAAAACTTTTCTACGAATTTGATGATTATTTCTGAAATATCATGTTGGACCCATATTATTTGTGACCCTCATTGATCATTTATCCTTACTGACATGATGACTGACGCTAACTGAAATCTGTGTCTAGTAAATATTCGATGGACGTATTTACCTTACTGACACTATAGATTTCCCATTAGGTGATCGGAACTATGAGAGCTTAATGTAAACACTTAATAAACACCAGGGACTAAATATTACACACTCCTAATTTGAGTGTGTATATAAAGGGACATAATAAACCCTTAGAAGGGTTGGTTCATTCTTCACCTTTTGCTATCCCAAACACCTACAAGTGTTACTCTCTCTAAACGGTTCTAATATAACCGTATTACCATCCTAATACGATCATCTCATTCTGGGAATCATGTCTAACCTGTTCAACAACATCCCAGGATCTTCAGGAGGTATGTAAATAACATGAATCAATCTGATTTAATCCAACATGTGGTATCAGAGCCAATGGCTCGTGATTATCCATTGGTTCATGTTTATTTATCGCTTGGCTATTGCTATTATTGATTCTGCAACTTATTTGGCCGGCGGAAATCGTTTTTGGATGAAAAAATGGAGTTTTTTGGCGTGGTGGCGGCTGGACTGCAACCCTAATTTCGACGAACTTCGTTCGTGCGAATGAAGGCTCATTCGTACGAACCTGATTTGTTCGTTCGTACGGATGAAGCCCTATACGTACGAACCTGATTTGTTCATTAGTACGAACCTGATCGGCTCATTCGTACGAACCTGATTTGTTCGTTCGTACGGATGAAGCCCCATTCGTACGAACCTGACTTGTTCATTAGTACGAATCGGATTTGTTCATACGCACGAACGTAACTGTTGATCCGTACGAATCTGGGCTAATACGTGCGAACCTAGGCTTACATTCGTACGAACTTAAACCTTACATCCGTACGAACCTAGGCTTACATCCGCACGAACCTGGACTTACATCCGTACGAATCAACACTCATCCGTACGAATATAATCTCATCCGTACGGATGAATACAGACCCTAATTTGGTCGTTTTTTTAAAGTCTTACTGGTTGCCTTATCTGAGGGGCTCAGCCCCTTGACCCCGTAAGGGGCGCTGCCCCTTAACCCCGCAAGGGGGCGCAGCCCCCTTGACCCCTGCCTTATTTGTAGTGGTCACCTTATTTAGTCACCTTATTTATATGTGACCTTATTATACTTATGCACTAATATTCATGTTTTCATCTTTGTTGCCCAAAGGTCAAAGGTGATTCCTATGATTGCATTTTTTTCCTTTAGCATAACAAACACGTAGGATATTAATTCTGCCCAAAGGTGATTTAATATACTGGTGTGCTTAAAAGGATTCTTATTATGCCTTAAAACACGATGTTCTATTTTGTTGCCCAAAGGTCAAAAGACAAACATAGTGTTGCATAAACCTTATGCTCATAATTTTACTTAGATATTAGTTATTTCTGCCCAAAGGTGATGTAACATCTAAGTAGAGCCTTACTTTAGCTTATTATTTTGGTGTTTTTTAATAGGCTTACCTATCACTAGCTTCATTACTTATATGGTCTTAGTCTCAGGAACATTACTATTAGGTCTACTTATTTTAGACATTACTCTAGTTCTATTACTTTAAGGGACATTACTTAGTCTGCCTTATATAGCTAACTCTGTCACTCTAAAATCTTCTATAATTCGTATCATAATCTTATATCCTCCTTATTCTCCACTACAGTACCAAACTTCGGCATTGAGGCGCTTACTGGTGCTAATTTCACTTCATGGAAGGAGCAACTTAACTTAACTCTGGGAATGCTCGACTTGGACTATGCTATTCGCCATGATGAACCCGCCGCTATTACTGCTGAATCTACTGCGACTCAGAAAGCGGACTTTGATAAGTGGGAAAGGGCGAATCGGTTGTCCCTAATGATGGTCAAGAACTCTATTCATTCCAGCATCCGAGGAGCTATCCCTGATAACGACAAAGTGAAAACTTACCTCAAATCTGTTGAGGATCACTTTAAGGGATCGTCTAACGCAACTGCGAGTAGTTTAATGCTACAGATGCTGACTCTTAAATATGAGGGTTCTAACGGTGTCCGTGAACACATAATGAAGATGGTTGACATGTCTCACAAGCTTAAGAATTTGCAAATGGAAGTCTCAGATGGCTTTCTTGTGCATTTCATAATGACTTCCTTGCCTGCTCGGTTCGACACTTTCAAAGTGAATTATAACGCAATGAAAGATAAATGGTCGATAAGTGAACTGATTGCTATGTGCGTTCAAGAGGAAGATCGTCTTAAGCACATTCAACCTGAAGCTGTTGTTCACCTTACTACCACTTCAAACCCCAAGAAGAGGAAAGGTAACTACAGTAACAAGACTGAAAATAAAGTCCAAAATCATGGTGCTTCTACCTCTGGCCCTAAATCCTCGACAAGCAATACTAACTGCCCATTATGTCGCTCCAAAGGGCACAGACAGAAAGATTGCTCTAAATTCAAGGAATGGCTAGCTAAGAAAGGTAACATTCTTTACGAAATATTTGATTCCTTTACTACTGATGTTCCATTTAATACATGGTGGGGTGACTCTGGTTCTATGGTCCATGTGACAAATTCATTACAGGGATTCCTTACAATCCAGAAGCTACAAAAGGACCAAAGAAAGCTTAGAGTTGGAAATGGTGATCTCTTAGATGTCGAAGCCATGGGGACCTTAAATTTACATATGAATACCGGAAAGTGTATTAGATTAATAGATACCTTATATGTACCGAGAATTACTCGGAACCTTGTATCTATATCTAGACTTGATCTTGAAGGTTATGTAATTACTCATGGTTGTGGCAGGATCACTTTTACTCTTAATAATGAATTGTTTGGTTGTGGTTTTTTGGATGGATTCCTGTATAAATTAGAACTAGATCATAACTTCTCACAGTCTTTGTTGTCTCTTAATATTGATGACATAACTAAAACAAAGATAAAATCACCTAAACAAGCAGAGAATTCCTCCACATTGTGGCATAAACGTCTCGGCCACATCTCACGAGATCGCATGATACGACTCGTAAAAGAAGGAATCTTACCCTCTCTTGATTTTAGTGATTTTGAAACATGTATTCAATGCCTTAAAGGCAAAATGGCTAAAGGGAATAAGAAAGGAGCCACCAGATGTTCCAACTTGTTGGAAATAATTCATACTGATATTAGTGGCCCCTATCCCGCATCAATAACAGGACATACATCATTTATTACATTTATTGACGATTATTCACGTTATATGCACCTTTATCTGATTAAAGAAAAATCTGAATCCTTACAAACTTTTGTCGATTATAAAACTTTGGTTGAAAACCAACTTGATCATAAGATAAAAGTTGTCCGATCAGATAGGGGAGGTGAGTATTACGGTAAACATACTGATATTGGTCAAGCTCCTGGTCCTTTCTATAAATTTTGCAAGGAACAGGGCATAATTAACCAATACACCATGCCAGGTTCTCCTCAACAGAATGGTGTTGCTGAAAGGAGAAACCGAACTTTAATGGACATGGTGAGAAGTATGCTCGCCAACACTAACCTACCCAAATTTCTTTGGACTGAGGCCTTAAAAACAGCTGTTCATATACTCAATAGGGTTCCATCAAAATCTGTCCCTAAAACTCCTTATGAAATCTGGACAGGTAGGAAACCGAGTCTAAAATATATGAAAGTATGGGGCTGTCCTGCCGAAGCAAAAGTCTATAACCCTAACTTAAAGAAACTGGATTCTAAAACCCTTACATGTTTCTTTATTGGTTATCCCGAGAACTCAAAAGGTTATCGGTTTTACTGTCCTTCTCACTCTACCCGCATCATAGATACGCAACATGCCACTTTCCTCGAAAATTCAGAGATCAGTGGGAGCACGACAAATCCTGATTTAGATTTGCAAGAAGTACAAGAAGCGGGGGGAAACCACTCGTCGGTTATTATGATTCCTCCGATAACTCCTCTTGTACCCAACGCTGCTCCCGATATACCTGGATCTCCTAATGAACCGGTTGAACCTCCTATGCCTCCTAATCTTAACGCCGAAGAACCGCTTGTTCCTGAAGAACCTGTAATTCAGCTCAGGAGATCATCAAGGGCTCGCAGAAACACTAATTTTGATGATTTCGAAACTTATCTGGCTGAAGTCGAAAACATTGGGAAACTTACTGATCCAACCCTGTTACCGAGAAGCTATGAATAGTGATCAGGCCGCTAAATGGATTGAAGCCATGATTGAAGAGCTCAAATCCATGGAGCGTAATGGCGTTTGGGTATTGGTTCCACTCACTAAAGGATCCAAAGTAATTGGATGTAAATGGGTGTTTAAAACCAAATTAGACCCGAATGGAAACGTCGAACGCTATAAGGCCAGACTGGTTGCAAAAGGCTTTACTCAAAAGGAAGGAATTGATTATCAAGAGACCTTTTCCCCTGTCTCTCGTAAAGATTCCCTAAGGATCGTCATGGCACTCGTAGCTCATTATGATTTAGAGTTACATCAGATGGATGTCAAGACCGCTTTCCTAAATGGTGACTTGCAAGAAGACGTATACATGCGGCAACCTGAAGGATTTATTCCAGAAGGTAAAGAGCACATGGTCTGCAAGTTGAATAAATCGATATATGGGTTGAAACAAGCATCACGACAATGGTACCTTAAATTTGATGAAGTCGTAAAATCTAATGGCTTCCTAAAGAATCAAGTGGATCAATGCACCTATCTCAAGATCAGTGGGAGTAACTTTATTATCCTTGTTTTGTATGTGGATGATATTCTGCTTGCAAGTAACAACTTGGATCTGCTACATGAGTCGAAGCGAATGCTTTCGCATAATTTCGACATGAAAGATCTCGGTGATGCCTCTTATGTTTTAGGTATCGAAATAAATCGAGATAGACGCAATGGTGTTCTAGGTCTTTCCCAAAGGGCTTATATTGACCGTATTCTAGAACGCTATAACATGCAGCACTGCACACCCACTGTGGCTCCGGTAGTTAAAGGGGACGTATTTGGACCTCATCAAACTCCGAGCACTGAAACTGAGAAGGCTGAAATGAGGATGATACCTTACTCATCTGTAGTTGGGAGCATTATGTACGCTCAGGTCTGTACTCGACCAGATATCGCTTACATCGCTGGTATGCTGGGGCGTTACTTATCTAACCCCGGATTAGCACACTGGAAAGCGGCTAAAAAGGTTCTACGATATCTGAAAGGGACCAAAGACTACAAATTAACTTATAGAAGAAGTGTCAACTTGGAAGTAGTAGGTTATTCTGATTCTGACTTTGCTAAATGCAAAGAAGACCATAAATCTACTTCTGGGTATATTTTCATGTTAGCTGGCGGACCAATCTCTTGGCGGAGTCATAAACAGAAACTGACCACAACGTCTACTATGATGGCTGAATATGTTGCCGTTTATAATGCAACCTGTCATGGGATGTTGTTAAGGAACCTGATCAGTGGACTCAAACTCGTCAACTCAATTTCTAGACCATTGAAGCTTTACTGTGATAACTCAGCTGCTGTAACTTTCTCGAACAGTAACAGTTCGACTGGCGCTGGGCTGTATCTCGACACAAAGTATCTGTTTGTACGCGAACGGGTTGAGGAAAATGTTCTTTGTGTTGAGTACATAAGTACACATGACATGCTAGCGGATCCGATGACCAAAGGTCTTCCTCCTAATATATTCGTAGGACACGTGTCGAATATGGGGCTTACAAAAGACTTAATTTAATAGCATTGTTGTACTTATTGGTCATTATTATTTATTAATGAAAATTTTCCTCCTTATTCAGATTTTGTTTGTCTATTATTTACACCTTATGCGCATAACTGTGTTGGACATTATTATAACAAAATTTGTCTTAGTTGGTCTATCATTGCTTATTCAGTTTTGAATTTGAGTCATAGTTTGACTAGTGGGGGTCCTAAGTAGATGTTCTTCTCTACGACTGTACTTATCAACTATGATTTCGGTTTTAAACAAAATGAGTATTATCTCGTACGGACTTATCAATACTCATAGATAAATGATCTACTCGGTCAAGTGGGAGAATGTTGGACCCATATTATTTGTGACCCTCATTGATCATTTATCCTTACTGACATGATGACTGACGCTAACTGAAATCTGTGTCTAGTAAATATTCGATGGACGTATTTACCTTACTGACACTATAGATTTCCCATTAGGTGATCGGAACTATGAGAGCTTAATGTAAACACTTAATAAACACCAGGGACTAAATATTACACACTCCTAATTTGAGTGTGTATATAAAGGGACATAATAAACCCTTAGAAGGGTTGGTTCATTCTTCACCTTTTGCTATCCCAAACACCTACAAGTGTTACTCTCTCTAAACGGTTCTAATATAACCGTATTACCATCCTAATACGATCATCTCATTCTGGGAATCATGTCTAACCTGTTCAACAACATCCCAGGATCTTCAGGAGGTATGTAAATAACATGAATCAATCTGATTTAATCCAACATATCAATGTGTCATATGATTATTTTCGTGATTTCTCTTCTTATTAATAGTTACTTACAGTTTTGCTAACTTTGTTCTACCAAAATAAATTTCCACTTTTAAGTTTTAACTGATCATAAAAATTCCAGAAAATAACAGTAATATCTTTATTGATTGACGGTATAAGAAAATATATGTCTTTAAATTATGAGACATGACACTTATTATGTAAGTCGGAGAAAAACTTTTAATGTCAAACTAGATACGATGTTTATAAACGAAAACGAAACAAGATACAATGATCCTTTTATTTTACAATCAATGATCTTAAAGTTCGACTTTAAGTTTAACTCTATTCGATAACCTTGAGTTCAACTTTGGAAAGATACTATTACCTTGGAGAGCTTGAATATTACGTCAACTCGATTGAAATTTTATTTGATATAGTATGACTTATAAAACGAGTTTGAAGTTGAGTTCAAGCTCGAATAAAACGAGTAAAGAAAAACGTAAACATATGGACATAAAGAGAGATATAGACCTTCAGCTGGATCAGTTCTGTTTTGAGCTCGAACTATAGCGAGTGTGATCATCAACCATAACCATATTAACAACCGAGATACCATCGAACAAATCCGATAACCAACTCCAGTCGCAGTCTCGTTGATACAGTGGACAAAAATGACTGCCCTGAATAAGATCTATATTCAAATTATATGTACATGTACATATACATATATAAATAAACCGGAGTCTTATTTTTCCATGCTGTTTCCTGTTGAGTGCGGACAAATCGCCAACTCTTACCACCTTTATAAATATTATTATATTTGAATTTTATATCTTTTCAATTATTTATATTATATTATTTATCGTTTTAACATCAATTATTTAACAATCTGATCAAAATTCGTTACACTTATCTCAATTTTCCCTTAATATGTGTGAGGTTATAAAACTAAATATACATTAATTCCATATATATATAAAGTAGAATGTTATGTATAATCATCTCGTCCCTAGGGAGGTCTTGGGTTCGACCTCCTTCTAGGGGTTTCTCCTTAGGTGAATATTACGTGATAACTAACTGTGGTGTAAGGTTCGTAGGTCGCATACTGCACAATTAGATGTCACTGCGGCCCCGAATCACTAACATTGCCGTTCGGAAAAAAAAAACAGCCCCACTCCGTCCAGATTTAGGATTAGAAGATGTTTAGTTGGTATAGATCGAGGAATAGAATAATTACATATTTTTAAAAATATGTACGTTTTTTAAGGTAAAATTTATTCCAAATGTACCAAGTATTTGACTATATTATAAAATTGGTAAAAGAAATGCTTATTTGACCATGAGAAAGTCTATCTAGAAATATAGACATCAAATTCTAATAATTAAATAATTACTTTAAATCTAAATGAATGATATAATATTGAGATTTAATATTTTTTTATTAAAGAATCTAAATCCTAGACAAGTGACCCAAGTTGGTGGGGGGACTGACCCATGAAGCCATGGTTCATGAACACGTCATGCTTTCGCACTTTAATACAAATTGGCTCAAAATTGACTATAAAGACTTTAGAAATTATCAATACTAAAATGTTTATCATGGATTCAGTTCATTTAACACAATAAAAATAATTAAATATAAAAGAACCAATTATAATTTTTAATTTCAAAATCACTTTAATTTTTCTTTTGTTTAAAAATTAATTATCTCAAAAATCGTATATATATTAAACGAATTACATCATTAAAATAAACATTATATCCTCTTTCTATAAAACACCCATTTGATATACTTTTAACGGAAAAAAATTCGCTTTTTGGAAAGTTAATATTATTGAATCACAATTTTATCAAATGTGATAATAGTAGTTTAACTTAAAATTTACGTGTTTTTCTTTTTAGATCTAGTTAAATATACATCATATAACATATATATGTTTTGAAATTCACATTTAGTATTCAAATCATGTGTGATATTACCTTACGAATATCACCATTTGTCAAAACTCGAAAAAAATAAAAATTCGTTAAAATTCGATTTTTTTTTCGTGTTCATATAAATTATACCTCATATAATATTTTTGTGTTTTAAAATTCATGTTTAAACTTCAAATCATATGACTTATTGACTTATTAGTTTTGAAATACTACGTATATTATATAATTCCCATATTATTTACATTAATATCACATGTGATATTAGTACTATTGATGTGCGAAATCTAGTTTTCCGAAAATTGGCTTTAACTAGACTACGACACCGGGCAGTGTACCCTTGTCGATCGTATTAAAGTATTGGCAAATTCCGGGTTCGATCACAGGGACTATTTATAATTGAGATAATAGCTTTAAGTAACAACAAACACGTAACAAATTGGGTTTTCTAAATTAACTAAAAGTGACAAGTATTGTTTTGTGATAAATCAAGATATGGGAAAAACACTCGTTTGGATTGGTTTCTAGTTATCCGATTGTCATTTTGGGTTGTTTGGTTGAATTAACTTTTTATAACACGATTCCTTTCGAATACCGAGCTAACTTTAGACATCTAAAACGAAACAATGTTCCTTTCGAATACGGTAGAAACCTTAAACATCTAAGTCATTAAGCAACAAGTTTATATACTCTACTTAATCTTATAAAACTTCCTTTCGAATAGTTTCTTAGCTAAAATCAAATTCAGTTTACCAAATCATTATATTACCAGTTCCTTTCGAATACTAATAATTTGAGATTAATTATAGACCGATTAACCTTTTCGTAAAACGTCTAATAAGTTATGATAAGTTCCTTTCGAATATCTACAAAATGTGTTTGTCACTAACACCTTACTTACGTTTTATATAAAATGATTTTGATAATGATATGAACCTAATTACAACTAACATTCAAGTTTCAATCTAAATGTTTGATCACTCGTTAAGATTCCTTTCGAATATCCTAAACCTCAAATCAACTATAGACCGGTTGATTATTTCGTTCAATTCATCAATCAAGTTCTAAAGCTCTTTTCAGATACTAAAGTTCTTAATCAAATCATGAATATAAGTTATCTAACACTATTAAGAATTTAAACCCGAATGGTTCTTCGATTAAGCAAACATAAACATTCAACCTCAAACAAATATCCCAAAAACTCCAATCATCTAATCTAGTTTCCAATCCAAACAAGTATTATATAACTACTCACTCATAATAGAAATTAAAGACAAATAATAATAATAATAATAATAAGACATGATTAAATTGAGAATAAAATGAAAAGAGTTCAATACCAAAGTGAATTAGAAATTGCAATTGATGTCCAAAGTAACAAGATGATCTAAAAGAAATGAAATAACACCAATGATTCTCCCAAAATTAACTAATGATTGCTATGATTGAAATTTCTCCAACGATTGATTGTGATTATTTGATGGATTAGGATCATAAAAACTGATGTATTAGCCTCCCAATATGGTGAAAAAGATATGTTATTAAGCTCCAAAAATCGTCCTTAAGAAGAGGTGTTAAAGACTCTTCACTTCTCCACTTAACTAGCCATCAAAAACGAAATATAACTCCCAGCACTCCTAATGCGCCGCATCATGTGGCTTATGGGCCGCATTATGACTTCAGATTGCTCCCACTTTGTAGATTTTTTCGTTGCGGTCGTTTTGGCGCTGACCGGAGGTCTTTTCGAGTCCGTATGCTCCCGATACATCCGTTTTACTATCAGCTGCATTTTGGTCCCGAATTCATCCTTTTTTACTCCAAACATATTAAAACACCTAAAACATAAACTTTACAAAAAAATAAGTAATATGAGGCTATCCATTACGTTTTGACTCAAAAACATAACAAATATCGCGAAAGAATACGCGTATAATCGAGCGATATCAAACCCCCCCATACTTAAGCATTTGCTTGTCCCTAAGCAAATCCGACTCAACTAACTCTAAAACTACAACTTAAGAAAAATTAAGGAAACACGGGCTTTAACATTTAACTACATTCCGGTGTTAATAGTAAAGATATGCGTGAAATTGCTAGATCGTAAAACCGACTACGAACATCAAAAGCTACTAAATTACTTAAGCAAATAAAAACCGCAATTTCCTAACGTCAATTCCTAATTTATCCCCTAGTTTTGATATGTCTAAATAACCACCCCTTTTCCCTCACTCTCCAACCGAAGTTGGAGCGATCAGCCTTTCGGGCCGACCCCTATACCGCCTTGCTTTCGGGGGAAACCTTAAAATATCACTAAATCATTTCTTCATTTTTTGTTTTCTTCTTTCTTTGAGAATTTTTGGTTAGTCTTCATCTTTTTACTTTCCTCTCACTTTTGTTCACTTCAAATATTATAGATTTATATTTAAATTTTCTTTGAAGTGAACGGTTTTTTCTAACGGGATTTGAGTCTTCGTTATAGTGAGGATGAACTCAATTTTGTTGACGGGAAAGGCCTATGGCCTTTTTCTTCGCCTCTAAATCTCATATGGGATTAGGTGATACTAGGATTCCCCAACTACCCCCGGAAGGGTGCAAGAGACTACAAGGGCTCGGTACTAAGGTTATCTAATGGTTATCCGGATTTTAGATTTTTCGAGGAAACTTAAGGAACTAAAACTAGGAAACCTAAATTCTTACTTACAAATATTTTACTAACTAGAGATGTTCCTAAACAATTTCACGTTAAAGTACCGGAATAAAGTTAAATACAAAAGCCCCTATCATTTTCCCTAACTACGTTTAAGCGTTTTTTTTTTTTTTTTTTATCTTTTTAATTTTAATTTTTTTTTTTAATTTTATATTAAGACTCAAATGGGACAAAATAAGACATGTAATGGATATATAAGAGGGAATATAAAATAAGCAAATTTCCCGACGTCCCCCCCATACTTATTTAACGCATTGTCCCGAATGCGTTTCCAAACTAGAAACTAAAATCTAAAAACTAAAAACTAAATAAAATAAAAGTAAAAGAAAAGGAAATAAAATAAAAACCCGGGTTGCCTCCCGTAAGCGCTTTGTTTTTGTCTTGAGTCTATAGCTAGACTCGTATCTCCGCTCACACAAACCGACCATTTAGAAATCGAGTTTTCCCCTAATTTCCGTCCAAAACCAACTTCTCAACACACTCCTAAGATACCTACAAACAAAAACATCAAACAAAAAGTAAGTGTTAGAAACATCGATCTCGTTACGGGTTTTCACCCATTCGTCGTGCCACTTCCTTGTTTTCCGCATTATCGAGCAATCCCTTCGCACCCGAAAATCTCCAACAACTCCCCCAAACTTGTATTTTTCAAACCCTTGCTCACTTGTTTTTTCATTCATTAAGTCCCCCAAGTTAAAATACTCTTCGTTTTTGCAAACTTCTAACTTTGGCTCCATACCGATTTTCCGCTTCATGCTTACTTCACCCGTTTTCACAATTTCCTTCTCAAGTGTCAATTCCCCCTTGACTTCACCCTTCTTCTCTATTTTGGTGACAACCGGTTTCGTTCCCAAATCAAAATACTCCTCAAAATCCTCCAAAGTGATGTTTACATTCATCGGGTTGTTAACCGCCACCAATTCCGACCCAATAAGCTCCGCCACTTCCAAATTTAGGCCAATAGGTGAAGTTATGTCCCATTTTAATGTCCCGTCTTCATTTTTAACCAAAGCTTCATTCCCCACTTGATTTCCCCCTTCTAGGTCATCTTTTCGGTCATTTTCGAGGTCCGGGACCTCAATGCCCCGCATCGGGATGGAATGCGCCGCATTAGAAAAACAGGAAAACGCATTTGAGCAACCTGAAGTGAGAATGCGCCGCATAGGGCCATGAATGCGGCGCATTCTAGGGTCAGTGGCTCCCATTTTGTAGATTTTTCGTTGCGGTCGTTTGGCGCCGACCGGAGGTCTTTTCGAGTCCGTATGCTCCCGATACATCCGTTTTACTATCAGCTGCATTTTGTTGCTCGTCGTTCTGTTTCTTGGTGGTTTTCGGGTCCTTTTCGATGTTGAACACTCTCTCAAACTCCTCTAATGTTATGTCTCCATCTAAAACAATTTCTCCTACCCTCAAATCCTTTCCACAAAGTTCCTTTAACTCCTCGTTTAAACTCTTTTCCTCGTGAACTTCCACCATCTATAAATCTTGAAAATCACAACACTAACAGACAATACCGTGAAAAATATCCAACACAAAATAAAACACAAAAGATAAAATCTCAATTAGATCAAGTCCCCGGCAGCGGCGCCAACTTAATGTGCGAAATCTAGTTTTCCGAAAATTGGCTTTAACTAGACTACGACACCGGGCAGTGTACCTTTGTCGATCGTAGTAAAGTATTGGCAAATTCCGGGTTCGATCACAGGGACTATTTATAATTGAGATAATAGCTTTAAGTAACAACAAACACGTAACAAATTGGGTTTTCTAAATTTACTAAAAGTGACAAGTATCGTTTTGTGATAAATCAAGATATGGGAAAAACACTCGTTTGGATTGGTTTCTAGTTATCCGATTGTCATTTTGGGTTGTTTGGTTGAATTAACTTCTAATGTTATAACACGATTCCTTTCGAATACCGAGCTAACTTTAGACATCTAAAACGAAAAACTGTTCCTTTCGAATACGGTAGAAACCTTAAACATCTAAGTCATTAAGCAACAAGTTTATATACTCGACTTAATCTTATAAAACTTCCTTTCGAATAGTTTCTTAGCTAAAATCAAATTCAGTTTACCAAATCATTATATTACCAGTCCCTTTCGAATACTAATAATTTGAGATTAATTATAGACCGATTAACCTTTTCGTAAAACGTCTAATAAGTTATGATAAGTTCCTTTCGAATACCTACAAAATGTGTTTGTCACTAACACCTTACTTACGTTTTATATAAAATGATTTTGATAATGATATGAACCTAATTACAACTAACATTCAAGTTTCAATCTAAATGTTTGATCACTCGTTAAGATTCCTTTCGAATATCCTAAACCTCAAATCAACTATAGACCGGTTGATTATTTCGTTCAATTCATCAATCAAGTTCTAAAGCTCTTTTCAGATACTAAAGTTCTTAATCAAATCATGAATATAAGTTATCTAACACTATTAAGAATTTAAACCCGAATGGTTCTTCGATTAAGCAAACATAAACATTCAACCTCAAACAAATATCCCAAAAACTCCAATCATCTAATCTAGTTTCCAATCCAAACAAGTATTATTTAACTACTCACTCATAATAGAAATTAAAGACAAATAATAATAATAAGACATGATTAAATTGAGAATAAAATGAAAAGAGTTCAATACCAAAGTGAATTAGAAATTGCAATTGATGTCCAAAGTAACAAGATGATCTAAAAGAAATGAAATAACACCAATGATTCTCCCAAAATTAACTAATGATTGCTATGATTGAAATTTCTCCAACGATTGATTGTGATTATTTGATGGATTAGGATCATAAAAACTGATGTATTAGCCTCCCAAGATGGTGAAAAAGATATGTTATTAAGCTCCAAAAATCGTCCTTAAGAAGAGGTGTTAAAGACTCTTCACTTCTCCACTTAACTAGCCATCAAAAACGAAATATAACTGCCAGCACTCCTAATGCGCCGCATCATGTGGCTTATGCGCCGCATTCTGACTTCAGATTGCTCCCTCTTTGTAGATTTTTTCGTTGCGGTCGTTTTGGCGCTGACCGGAGGTCTTTTCGAGTCCGTATGCTCCCGATACATCCGTTTTACTATCAGCTGCATTTTGGTCCCGAATTCATCCTTTTTTACTCCAAACATATTAAAACACCTAAAACATAAACTTTACACAAAAATAAGTATTACGAGGCTATCCATTACGTTTTGACTCAAAAACATAACAAATATCGCGAAAGAATACGCGTATAATCGAGCGATATCAACTATCATATGTGATTTCGTGGAACTTTTTATCCGTTTAATTGAATTATACATAATATAATGATTTTAGGTCTTTAAATCCACATTTGATGTTAAAATCACATGTGATATAACATTCTGAGATTAAATATTTGTCCAAAAATGAGGAAAAAAAAGTTGTCAAATTTATTTTTTCTTGGTCTAGATGATTATACGTTATATAACATTTTTTGTTTTGAAAATTTACAATTAGGTGTTAATATCAAATGGGATTCCAACTTTACAGTTTAAATACTCATCTAAACCTATATATGACCACTGTTCTAATTAAAGCGGAGAACAAGACGGGCACAACGGCGTAATTTGTTTCGTCTAATGACTAACGGTTTGCGTGATAAATTAATTTATAAAAAAAAAGTTGAAAATAGGTTTTAATTTTAATTGAAGTCATTGGATTGAAAGTAAATAGATGGTGTGGATTCAACTTTTTGAACTTTGAAAAATAAGTGGTATTTAGTGATATTTTTCGTGTTTATCATATATATCATTAGCTGCATCTAATTTGAATAGAACATAACCAAAAGGTAATTTAATATTTTTACTTTTTTAATCCCTTAAAAATATTATATAAACACAAAAGATCATTATTTACACATTACATCCTAATTTTAACCTTGGAATAACTAAATTTATGCAAAGTATGTTACATATAAGATTTTTCCATACTAAAACGGCTTATCATATATGTTGCTGTTGGTTGCACCTTGGGCTTGCACTTTGCAAATTTCAATGGTTAAACTTAATAGTTTTTTTTATTTGATTTATTTCTAATACTTATTTTTTTAATTATCTACTTCCCACTTTTAAATTATAATAAAGGTATTAAGCTATAAAATTGGTCAATAAAATGGGTTTACAAAAAAGACGAAACAAATACACAACAATAAGCATGTTTCTAGCTGATGATTCCTATATTTTCGGCTGATGAGCCTTGCCCAGTCTGCCGCGGGGTTTGTTTGAATTCTTTTGGTGAGCATGTGGTTTATTGCAAGGAGTTAACTGGTTTCAAATATATGCATGATTTGGTTAGGGACGTGTTGCATGATGCTCTAAAACGAGCACGGGTTTCTTCTGAAAAGGAGGGCTCCGTGAACTTTCTGACGAATCCGCTTGAAGGAAGGTCTACTTTACGGCCAGCTGATATGCTTTATTTGGGTGGGCTCGAGGAAAACATACTTGTGTGGATCTTACAGGAATGTACCCTCTTGTTGGGCTCAAGGATAATGATTTTGTTGCGAGACAAGTTGCGTTGAAAGCGAAATCGAGTAAAGTTGCTAAACACAAGAAAACTTGTTTAGAGAATCAACACTTGTTTATCCATTTTGCTTTTAATACACTTGGTTTTCTAACTCCAAAGGCAGTGGAGTTTTTTACTAGGATTCAACGGGTTGTGTAAAGTAATTTTTCAACCCCTAAGTCACAAAACTTTATTTTTAGTAGGATTGATTTTGTCATCCAAAAGGGAGTTGTGGGGCAGCTTGTTGCTCGTTTGTCTGCCATTTCATTATAAAGATCTAATTAGACTATGTAACTCAATGTTATCAGTGTTACCATAATAAGCCGAAACAACACCCATAGATGATAATAAATAAGCCAATGTCAAATATTTAGAAGACAAAAGTTGAAAGTTACTTGATGATTGACCAAATGCAAACGATTTGAATTTTAAGCAAGACACATATATTTGACATCTCTTTAAATGAAGGAAAAATAATTGAATAGTAAGGTCCAGATGACTATAGACTAATTCTTTTGCTATTGTTATCTTTGTCGGGTTCAAAATTATGATCAAAAATTTGTTCAACTATATACAATTTTGGTATTTTCTTTCTTTTTCGTGTGATATTTCATTATTGTTGCGCGTGACAAAAATCAAGTGGTAGTCATTTTCTGGTTGTCCCAAAAAGTCATGTATGTGCAAAATTGATATCATCATAAAAGTCTTTTTTTTATATAACTTGGTCTAAATGTCAAATAGTTAGACAATTTCAAGTTTAAGAAAAACGACATCAAGATCTAAGTTCATTGGGTCCATTATGACTTATTACAATTATATCTTTTGTATATTAGTCTTAATGTCTTTCATAATTATAGTTTTATTTATCAATTTGAGATTTTGTGATTTTGTGGTTCGAATCGCCGGAGATATTAGATGTAGCTTAATCCTCACTTGTAAGCTTTAGGTCCATTAGATTTAGGGTTTGAATCCCTATAAATATTAGGTAATAATATGTCAAGACAACATGTTTCTATCATTCTTTACCAAGTTTAACCTATGTATCGTGAAGTTTAACTACATTTAAGACACTTTCTCTCTTATCATGTTTACGGATCAATTTTTCATGTGTTACATTATGATGGTTATATATATAACTAGTCGTATAAATTAGACATCTCAAGTATCTTTTAAAATAAAACAACTATGTCAACTTTGAATTCGCATCTTCATGTGTTACATTCTAATGGTTAAATATATAATTCTATGTATAAATTAGACATGACAAATTCTTTCAAAATGATACCAGCATGTGAGCTTTGAATTCCCACTACTTATAATCTATAGTAATAAATGTCCACTTGACTTAATCAACTTACTAAGATTTAAATTTAACCAGTGGCACTAATCCATACAGTTAATTAAGATAAATGCATCTATGATCATTATAACCTAGAAACCATAAACACTCAATTGGTCACATGATTAGCATATAATTATTCCTCTATAAAATTAAAAAAGCCAAGAAGTATGCCTACATTTTGTTAATGATAACAAAATGATAGTAGTCAACATGGCACATTGGCACTTTAAAGTAGACGTGTCGAAAAAACTCGAATCCGAAATTGAAACAGAAAATCGGAATCAGTCAAGTCTGGGTTTGACCAAACTCGGTTTGGGTTTTCCAATATCCGGCAGATTCAACCCGGGTTGGGATTCTCAGTTCTGGACCGGGTGTAAACCGGTTTTTCCCGAACCGGGTCGAAAAACTGGTTTGAATACCCGATTTTGCTAGTTATCATTTTTTGGGCATTTTTTGAATTTTTGTGACCGTTTATAGTCGTTGGGTAGCAGATTTTTGGTGTTTTTTTTTTACCATTATGTCATCCTGATGTGTAAAATTTAGTATTAATTTAAACCTAATATTTCACGCAATTACACACTTATAGGCAGTGGACCTATTCGTTTGTACTATAGTTTAAAAGCAAGTATAGGTTCGTTCGCAGGGACTAATATTGTTTTTAGATTCCGAATTAATAATACTATTTGTTTTTGGGGGTTTTTATCGTAACAAAAAGGTTGATTGATTGAAAATTGCAAGTAATTAATAAAAAGTGATTAATAAAATCGAGTGAGAAAAAAGCAATCAAAATTATCAGATATTAGAGAAAATACATTTGTTTGACACTTCACTTGTTTTCCATTTAAATTTACGAAATTGATTAAATAATAAACTTCTAAAATATAGTAAAAGTCCTCTCGAATCTTTTATTAACTTTAACTACTTCTAATTATACCGTTCCTCTCGAATACAGTGGTAATTATTAATAGTTAAGCAGTAAGTAACAAGCCGGTATTTAGATATTTAACCTTATAGAGTTTCCTCTCGAATAACTCCTCTAACAATTAATTCCTCTCGAATATTAATCAATTAGACTCACTCATCTAAGTTTAATTATTTAAGTTGATATTATTAGGTCCTCTCGAATCCTAACAATTTTAAACCGATTATAGACCGACCGATTATTTCGTATAAGTTATTTAACCTATCTAGATTTCTCTCGAATACCTAGAATATTGACTAATTAACTTATGTATAAACAACTTTAGAATAATATTTTAAAACTTAGACAATTAAGGATTTTCGGTTAAAAACAAATACCTAAACAATCAATTACGCAAAAATAAACTTCAAACAAGATCCGTTAATCATACAAATGTAAAATTAGTTTAGCTACTCATGATCGACATAAAAACAGCAAATAAACAAGTAGAAAACATAATGGAAAAAGTCTTAAAAAGGAAACAAGAAACGAACTAAAAAACCGAAACGTGTCGTGACCGTCGTTGAACGAAAAAAACGACTTCCTAGCTCGAAATCTTGCCTCTAAACTTGAACTCCAGCTCTAAGATCCGAATAATGATGATTGAATGCATTTTCTAGCTGGAAAAACTCGGTATTTATAGGCAAAAATCGTGTAGAAAACGTATTCGAATACGACTCGAAAACTGCTGAAAACAGCTAACTGCGGCGTCCTGGCTGTATGTGCGTTGGTTGTCATTGTGACTTGCAGTTACTGCGACGTTGTAACTATGTGTGCGACGTTCTGCTTGAAATAATTGGTGACTGCGGCGTTGTGGTCACATATGCGCCGTCCTAACAACTTTTTCACCATTTCTTCTCGTTTAAACTTGTTTCTTCCACCTTTTCCACGTCCCGATCATGTAAACCTGTAAATTGGACAAGAACACTTTTCCACACAATTAAATGTAAAAATCCTATCCTATTCACCGTGTTTACTATGAAATGTGACCAAATATCGCATATAAATAGTTATATAAATATGCGATATCACATCCTGAATTTACTATAAGTATGTAGGTTGAGTATGGGGTTAATCACTGTCACACCCCGCTATAGCGGAAACACGGAATGTGAGAGCTGGAATATCATTACACGGTTATAATCAAAGTAAACGGTTCAAGTCATTTCATTTAAAATAAAACAGTTCAAGATTCAAAACAACCAAGCAGTTCACAAGTTAAGTTCAAGTACAAAATACAAGTTTCAAAATAAATTTCCCAAAATAATTAGGTCTTTCCCATAGTGCGCCTCACGTGCCATAGTGACCCTTCCTTGCCATGCATCCCTACACTTACACTAATTTCCTGAAACATAAGATAAAGTGTCAACTAAATTGAGTAGTGAGTGAGTTACAGTTTAGAGTTTCGATAAAAGTTTCCAAAAATAGAAATATACGTAATTACGTCAATTAAACGGAACGGAGCGACGCTAGAACATATATGTGTAAATAGTAAGAGGTTTCGTACACACGCAAGTAAAACAAATAAAACTCGTATAAATAAAGTTGAAGCGGAATCCATCGCTAAAAAGTATATGCGTAGGTAATATGTGCTTAACTAAATTAGTAACTCGTATCAATCACTTGGCATAATAAAAATAGTAAGTTTACACTAAACCGATTGTCTGGTCAAGATCTAGCCCCAAAATGTTTCATTGAGTTTCCAACTGAATCTTAGTAATATGTACTTGGGTCGCTAACCCTGAGTAAGGAGTGACCTCTCCTAAGTATCGATACTCATAATACTAACGGCTATTGCTAATAGTGTGTAAAGTTTCCGAGTCAAAACGGGGCAACTGAGTTCTGTTTCTAAAAATTGTAGTAGGCACTTACGGGTTTATATTTTCATCAAGGATTGGTTTCTCTAACAAGTATCCTAAATTTAGTTAACCAATTAAGGAGCATCACATATATATACGCATAATAGTTTCACAAGTTTCCAAAGTTTCCAAAGAGTTTCAAGTTCCACACAAGTTTCTAAAGTTTACGAGTTTTATAAGTTTCAAGAATGTTTCAAAGTTTCACACAAGTTTCAATAAAGTTTCATAGTTTCAAAAGTTTCAACTGATCACAAATAGTTTCGAAAGTTACATAGCATACAATCTTATGTTTCCCCCAAATAATGTTTAAAAGCATAAAGTAAAACAAGTGGGGATGTAAGTCACGGTTTGCGAAGAAAATTACGAAAAGCACGGACGGAGCGGAACACGTCGGGAATCAAGGATAACCTAAAACATAAGTTTTATTAGTATGATTTAAGTTATGTTAAGTTACAATTTAACATTTTAAATCCCAGTTTCTTATACTTTAGATTCTGTCCCAAATGATTATCACGGAAAAATATATGTTTAAACATGTTCGTGTACGTTTTAAAGTCTGATTAGTCCAATTAAGTGTCAATGTCCAAGGTCAAAGTGTGTAAGTCCCGAAATATTAAGTTACTGAGTTTGGAGTATATTTTACGGTGAAATTTGGGCAGCGGTTCCGCGCTATAAAAATTAAGTCAATTTTCAAAACACTTTCCCGCTTTAAAACATGTAATATAACCAATAAGAACGATAATACAAATGTTTTAATTCCAAAAGCTTTCCCAAACAGTCTCTTTATCAAAACAGTGAGCTTTCCAAAATATATAATCTGTGGTAACTTATTTTAGCTTATTTTTACGTTTAAAGCCCTTAAAACGACAAATTTTACGAACAGCAGGATCCAGACGGCGGCTGGAGACACTCAGCCGCCGGCTGGACTTTAGCCGTCGGCTGAGTGTCTTCAGCCGCCGGCCAGAGGCCTTCGGCCAGTTTCTAGATTTCGTTATTTTTCGATTTTTAGCTCGTTTTAGTGTTAGATTCGAACATGCAAACTGTTATTTATCAAATATATATGTTTTTAAGCAAAAGTTACAGTTTCTTTCGGATTTATATGTTAAAAATGTAGATCTATTATAAAAACTCGTTTTTAAGCAAGAAAACGTTTTAGATTTTTATAAAAACACTTTTCCAGTGTATAGATCTTACATGCAACCACAAATTTAAGTAACAAGAGTAAAATAAAGGGGTTTTACCGATGGAAAAAGCAAAGTGACGGTTTAAATGAGATTTGGCTTCAAAATGGATGAAAAACTTCTTCAAAACCCGATTTAAACCTTACTCTTTGTTACCCTTTTACTCTATAACGATTTGTATGGCTTGGATGGTCGATTTTTGGTGTTTAAAGGACTGTTTATGGTGCAATGTTTCTGTTTTAGTTGAGTTTTCTTGAGAGAAAGTGAGAGGAATTTAGAGAGAGAATGACTATGTGTGTTTTGTGTTTTTGAAATGAAAGTGAAATGTGTTTAGGGGGGGATGCTAGAGAGGTAATGACTGGCCTTGGGACTCCAAAATGTCATAAAGGGAGTCCAATCCCGGAGCCGCTGGCTGATAGTCATCAGCCGTCGGCTGGAAGGTTTTTCCAGCACGGTCACGTTTTAAGTTTTCCATTATGGTTAGTTAAGGACCAAAATCTTATTAGTTTCCGTTATGAACTTAGTCAAGTTCTTGTATAATCTATTTGGTGTTAGGATTTATAATTTGATTCCGACTTTGATTCCGACAAATAAGGACTCAATAAGTACGAACTAGGACAATATGAACATAGTAACGAAAGTAACTAACGATTCGAACCGATGTAGTAACTGAGAGTCACCTGAATTTTAGACGGTTGTCACAATCACACAATTTTAACACTCTCAAAACTCTAAAATCGCAAAAAATACGTTCGAAAACGTTATAAAATTTCTCGAAAAATCATTAACAATCAAATGGCAACTCAAAGCTCTGCCACTTCCACAGATTTTGGTTCCTCAACCGAAAGAACGATTATAGCCGTTCTCGAAACAACCCGAAACCGAGCCATTTGGTGTCATTTTCGTTTGGTGAAATTGTCGGATGGCGATAAGATGACGCATTGTAATCATGGCGGCAATTTTTTGAAAAGTGATTCTAACACGACGTTGAAGCATCACATTGAGAAGCATTGCAAAATACTCAATAAAGTTCCGGAAGCAGGTCAACCATCGATGGGCCAAGACGGGAGTATTTTTGTATATTCGATGGAGCGGATGCGTCAAGATTTTGCGGGTTATGTGATTCAATCTGTCTTGCCATTCAATCACTTCGACAACCCTCGATTCACCGGGGTGGTTCAAAGGTATCTTCAACCGCGATATACTCACGTAAGTCGTAATACTCTTAGAAGTGATTGTTTGAAAATATGGAAAGAGCTTAAACAATGTTAATAAAAGGTTTTTAAAAGTTAAATTCAAATATAAACTTAAAAACCGATGTTTGGCCGGCTCCTCGTGGTTTGCCCGATTAATACCTTTGTGTTACCGCACATTGGGTTGATCCCAAATCGTGGCAAATAACGAAGAGGGTTATTGCTTTTATCCAATTTCCTTATCCTCACACGGGTCAAAACTTATTTCATATGTTACGGGATGTTTTACAAACGTTTAATTTGGAAGAAAAAGTGTTTTCAATTGCATTTGATAATGCGAGTAATAATACAAATGCGGTGGGTAAACTAAAACTAAAATACAAACCACCAATCAATGGTGACTTTTATCATAGTCGATGCGTTGCACACATTATAAATTTGGTTGTGCAAGCCGGACTAGCAGTCTCTGAAGTAAAAAACGCCATAAGCACTTATAGACAAATGTTAGTCGATATATTTTCAAACTCTAAAACTAGATACAATGGATATATGAAAGTGTGTAAGGAAATGAATTCCCTTTTTTTAGCGCTAATTGGGATGTTCACACAAGATGGAATTCGACTTACAATATGCTTGTATGTGGTTTGCGCCAACAAGCTACTTTAACCTATTATCATGCCAAGTTAGAGCATAAAGGTCGGGTTACACCATTTTGCTTGAAAATTGGGAATTATTAAAAATCTAACCGAATTGCTCAAAGTTTTTAAAACCGTATCAACTTTATTATCGGGTGTTTATTATCCCACTAGTCATTTAGTCCTTAAACAAATTGTTTTTATGGTTACATAGTTGGACGATTACGAATCAAGACGTGAATTTTATTTTAAAATGGTAACGCCCATGAAAGCAAAAATGAGAAAATATTTTGCTACATTGTCACCTTTAATTACCGTTTTTGTCGCATTAAACCCGTATTTGAACAAAATTGGGGTGGAAGTCTTATGAAAAAAATCTTTGAAAAATTGGATATCGTTATAGACCCATTATATGCGGCTAACTCCATAGTCGAATTTGAAAAATATTTTTAAATGGTTATTTGGGGTTTATTTGCTAAGTATAAAACCCCATCAAATGTTGGTGAATCAAGTTCTTCTATGGCGTCGACCTATGAAATCTATACTAGCACGGACCCGGAAATTGACTTGTTTAACAATTTAAAACGAGAAACACTTAAACGTGCTAGGGTTGATGGGGATGATCAAACAAATACCGATATGGGAGGTATACGGGTACCGGTTTTTTAGCCACTATGGGAGTTGAAGAATTCTCCAAGTTTGAGGTTTTGGCTTGGTGGAGAGCATGGGAATCTTAATTTCCCGTTCTAGCCACCATGGCCAAAGATCTACTAACCGTCCAAGCTTCTTCGATAGCTTCGAAATCCGCTTTTTCTCTTAGTGGTAGGGTATTATCTTTACAAATAACAAGACTCACACCAGTGTCATTAGAGATGTGCATTTGCTTGAAGGATTACTAAGACGCGGCCGAACGTATACAAGATACACAAAATCTTGAAGGTGAACTAGATGTTGAACCCGAAATACTCGTTATCGAGGTGGCCGAAGGCTTTACAATATCACTTTCCGATGAAGAAATCGCTATCGATGAAGCTTCCCGAGTATCTAGTTCTGAAGATGAACCCGTTAAAGATGACTTTATTGGCGATGATGAAGAATGAAGAAATCAATTTCAAATTTCCAATGTTACTAGTTACATTTCATAATAAAAATAGTACTTTTTCGAACATTTTTTATTCCAATTATCGTAATATTAAGGTTACGAAGATGTATTTCAAGCTTTTTTTAGTAGAAGACAACGTTTATGTATGATGTGTTACAAGTTTGTTTAATAAAAGTCGAAGTTTAACGTGTGTTTTCAACTTACGCTTTATTTTCCAATGTTATTAGTTACATTTCATATAAAAAATAGTACTTTTTGTACATTTTGCTTAATAATTATCTAAATATTAAGCTTTGAAGATGTGTTTCAAGCTTTTTTACTAGAATTCAACGTTTATGTATGATGTGTTTCAAGATTGTTTAATAAAAGTCGACTTTTAACGTATTTTGTAAGTTACGCTATATTTTTTTATTAAAACTCAAAACCGGGTTTTATACCCTAACCGGTTTGGACCCGACCACAACCGGGCTACCGGGTCTACATTTCCATCACCCAAAACAGGTTTGAACCTGACCCGGTTTTTGGCCAAACCGGTTTGGAAAGGTTTGACCAAACCCGGTTCGGGAATTTGTCAAACCCGTTTTTGACACCACTACTTCAAAGCTATTCGAATCTCAAGATTCATTTCGAACATGAAAAAAAAAAATTATCCGTAAAACCAAATCATCGATATTTTGACATCTAATTTTTCTAATATGGATTCAGAGATCAAGTTTCATAAAAATTCACTACAACAAATATATCAATTGTACATATTTGTGTGTTCACACTTCTATAAAGCGTATATATTTTTATAATTTGTTCACAATTATAAGTGTGTACAATATATTTTTAATTAAAAATGAATAAACTACAAAAACAAAACACTTATTAGTATAGGGAAAAAAAGTTCACACATTTAAGAGTGTACAAGTACAAAAAAGTTAACACTTAAAGGTGTGGAGACAAATTTTTCACACTACATTTCTTCACACTTTAGGCGTATGAAGAAATTAGGTGTCACAAATTTCCCTCTACGCTTTTTAGTGTGGGAAAGTTGTACATTTGTACACCCTTAGACCACTCTCATTCATAACACCGGTTTTGGTGTTATAGAGTGTCACGTCAGCATAACACCAACATAACATAACACCACTAAACCCCCTCAATCATAACACCAAAATCTGGGACACACCAGTGTTATTATTTTTCATTTTCTTTTTTACTCATATCATTTTTAATAAATTACTAATATTAAAAATACATTAATAATAAAAATAAACTTAGATTAATATTAAAAAAAAAAATGCATAAAAAACTATGAAAAAACAATACATAAATACTTAAACGATAAAAGCACAATACTTAAAAAACGAGTTAATTGTTATATCATAAATAATATAAATAATAAATCACAAATATATTAATAAAAATACCATTTCCTATAACATTTATTAAAAAAAAAAAAAAAAAAAAAAAAGATTGGTTTTTTGTTTCGTTCTCCCTCCATCTCTCTTTCTTCTTCCTCTTTCTTCAAAAATCTTCAAAAATCACAAAATACAAAAACCTTTATTTTCTTTATGATATATATATATATATATATATATATATATATATATATATATATATATATATATATATATATATATATATATATATATATAGAAGTAGGATCAAATAAAAAGTTTGAAATTTGTAAAAAGTGTAGGAAGCAATGTGGGCATGACACTTGGATGCTTAGGTGGCATTTAAAAAAAATATTTTTATTTTTATTTTTTTTTAATAAAAATAATAATATTTATTTATTAAATTTTTTTTTTTTTTTTTTTTTTTTTTTTTGGAAAAAAAAAATTTATTTTTGGAAAAAAAAAATTTGAATTTTTTTTCGATAACCTCACCTGCCACGTCATATGATGCACACAAAACATACATATGATGCACGTAAAACATAAGATGCACATTAATAATTTACAAAAAAATATGATACACACAAAAAAATTATAATATTCAACTATGATGCACACATCAATGTTTATCATAGGTGTGCATCATAAATATACATCATATTTTTTTCTTGCATAACTTTTTTCGAGGCAAAAAAAAAAAAAAAAAGTTCCTGAAAAAAAATAAATTCGTTTTTTTTTAATATTTTTTTTATTAAAAATATTATTTTTTTATTAAAAAAATAAAAAAAATAATTTTTTTTACAAATGTGACACATGTCAATCCCACAATCTTTCCTACACTTTTTACAAATTTGAGACTTTTCACAAGAACCCTCAACTATATATATATATATATATATATATATATATATATATATATATATATATATATATATATATATATATATATATATATATATATATATATATATATATATATATATATATATATATATGTATGTATGGATAAATTTGGAAGAAAGAAAAAAAAAAAAAAAAAAAAAAACCCCTAAACGCAGCGTTGCTGCATCAACGCCGCCGCAACAACGCCGGAATAACGCGGCCCCCCAGCCATAACGACGTTATGGGGGGCTAAAAAGCCTCTAAAACGCCTCAATTGGGACTGGTCTTATAATTGTATACATTTTCTTAAAAAACTAAAAGTGTGTAGATTTTAGAGGTCTTTTTATATATTTTTCACATTTATAAATATAATAATTTTGTACACATTTAAAAGTGTGAAAAAATCAACAAAAAACTACACACTTTTTATAAACGTGAATAAAAAATGTGTAAAAACAACATTTTTCTTATAGTGATTCATATATTTTTTTTTGTTAATGCTTACATTTTATGGTATTTCTGATTGGTGAATGATAAAGATATTCGATGAAGTGGTTGAGTGTTTTTCTGTTAACTGTTTGTTAATGATGAATGGATAATAGCATGAGTATCACTAAGACTTAAGTTTTTTTTATTTCTTATGGATTATCTTATAAAAGAAGGGCTTTTATATACACTTGTTTGGTTTTGTGTTAAGATCTTGAAATGTTTTCTACTAGATCCATATAGAAAACATGTGCATTTTCAACATTAGAAGGGTAATCTTTATTAAATATACAAAAAGAAAAAGTTACATATAGGGTATTCCTTTTCATTTCTCATAGACGAATTCGAAAGCTCTAGACCGACTCTGATATCTGCTATAAATTTACATGTATTGATTACTTGGCCAACTTTGTGTGTTTTAGTATGTCGGGCAAAGAAAGGCGCCTTGTACTCGTTCTTCCTTAGTTGCTTTCGATTCTTTTCTATATTGACATTTAACAAAAGTTGAAGTTAGAATTTATAGGAATGAAAAGTATGTGGTACTTCTCAATGGATAATCGAATTAGCGTACAACTTTAGAAGCCAATGAGGGGTATTTTCATAATTGAATTCATAGTTACTCCTCTCAATCGATCACACTCGTTGTATTAATGTATAAGCCTTAAACCGGTATGTATAAGCCTTTAACCGGCATTTTGTATTTTTTATGTATAGTCACATCAAATACCTTTGGACAAATTATATGGAATTTATTATGTGCAATTACTCAAAATCACAAACTATCACATCAATAACGTTCGGACAAATTAAACGTAACCCATACGTGAAGGCACACAAAAATGTCCCTCTCACTATGTTTTGTATTATTGTATAAGCTTTAGAGGGGTATTTTGGAAAATTTTATTTGTACAGCCATATCGAATAACCTTTGGACAAAATAAACGTAATTTACATTACTAGTGTCTTCTAAATTGCCGATTAATATTTCGTCGATAAATGTCTTTAGAGTTTAATATTATAGGCCTCGACACTACGGATGTTTACTAAGGATGTTTACAATCAGTGAGGTATCTAGAAAACAAATTGTACATAGTGCGCAGGAGTGGAGGTGTAATGTAGGCGGGTTAAATACCGATTGAAACACTTAATCACAAACTAGTAGGGTGATCATGGTTCAGTTCGGCTCGATTTTTGGATCTGAACCGAAAATTTTGGGTTTTAAAAACTTAGGAACCGCTCAGTTCAGTTTTACATCAGTTCGATTTTTCGGTTTTAGGGTCAAGTTCGATTTGGTTTTTAATGGAATATTTATATATGATTCGGTTCGGTTTTAATAGTATATTATAAATTGTTCGGTTATTTCGATTTATTTTTTCTGCTCACCCCTACAATTAATCTTTGCATTTGGACTTCGTCATTTAGCACAAATTGTGTCTTGGACTGAGTTAGGTGCTGTTCTTTTGAACCAAAGGTTTTTCCTCTGAATCTGAATACCAGCTCTGAATAATCAGAGGTGGTCCAAAACTCTGAATCTGAATCAATATACTATGTTCTTTTTTCCTTCGTAACATCTGTTTTACTATATTAGGACTAAACTGTTTCATTTATAAAACGTCTTAAATAAAAACATTCATAAAATGTTCAAACATAGTGGCAACATTTTTCAAATAAAGATAATATTTAAACAACATTTTCAACATTTTTGCATTAACTGTGCCGCAAGTTGATCTCGACAATTGATCATATATTGTTGATCTGTTGTATTTCCATGTAGTTGAACCTCGTCCTCATCATACTCGTCTCCATCTTGTACATTCTCGTTAGAATGTACTTCACCTCGATCATATTCGGAGAAAAAATCATCACTTAATCTTTCTTTTCGTATAAAAATATGAATAGCAAAGCATGCAATAGTAATATCTTTTTGTTTCACCAAAGAATACGGAGTCATTCTCTTCAAGATGGGAAAACGTGTTTTCAAAACACCAAAAGCACGCTCAATCACGTTTCTAAGTTTAGCGTGACCGTGATTGAACAAATTAATAAACTAATTGTCTAACATCAATTTCAAGATATAAAAATAATTAACAAAAGAAAAGTTCACATAAAAGTCAATGTAATAGTAGGAGTTTATAGGCAATCGAAAACAAATACATATTAAAAAAAAATTATATCACCTAAATCTAACAAACAATCATCAATATCAATTTATATAACGAAATCAAGTGACAAACCATTGAAAACAAATCAAAAATTATTTGAATTTAAGGATGGAAAACTTACCAGTGAAGAGAAAGAGGTAATCAGAGGTAAAAAGAGGTTTTTCATGTAGGGTTGGATCAGAGGTAAAAAGAGGTTTTTTGTCTCTGGTTGAAAAAAAAAAAAACAACAAAATTTTTAAAACCTCTGACCGGGTCAGAGTTCAGAGCCTATTAAGACTTTTTTTTGAAAAAGAACAGCACCTTAGTTAGTTATTTAATTATATATTGTCATTAGGTAGACCCCCATCCCATATTTTCAGCCCAATGGTTTTAACCCCAACTTTGTCAAAAGTAGGATCGACCTTACTTTTGGCATGATCGACCGCGTTTGTGGTTCGATCATTCAGATTTCCAGCCTGAACTTCGACCACAGCCCTATTATCAAATTTTTGGACGACAAGGACTTTGTTTCGGCCCCACTGATCAACAACTGCACTATAATGGGCCTAATAGCTAGCTCCGCACCCAAATTCTCTTCCAGTGTTGCTGTTGGATGACTTTTTTCTCCGCATAGTACTAGTCATCGTCATCAACAAACTCAAAAAACCACTCTCGCGTGGATTATTATGCATTTATGTTCCCGACTGGACGTTTGGGAATCTCCCACTAGAACTGCGGGATATTATTGTGTAATAATAGTAGTGTTTTAATATTATCCCTATATGGTTTTATACCAATTTACACAAGATATAATGGATACATTAGTATTACTATTACTGAAAAATGCTTTTACAGTCAACAAAATTTTATTATAAATTTCGTTTTATGAGTAGTATTCTTCATTCTAAATTCGTTTGTAGGGCCTAATCCAAAAGTAACGATAACAATCGATAACTTTGGGCCGTTTCTGTGCTTTACATTTTCGTGATAAGAAAGGATTTAAAGTTTGGCCCATTTGTCATTCAAAATATTATGACTTGTATACTAAACAATAATAGGTAGAGAAAATACAAAAAATTAACTTTAATGTAATGTCAACTTGACTAAACTAGAAATTTTAAATAATTAAATTGGAAGGAATCCTGACCTCCGTAGGTATTCCAACATATGCGAGTGTCCCACTTGCAAAGAGCATCAACGCCGGATAAAACACATGTCCAGGGGAACGGATTTGAACCCCTGACATTTTCTGTTACACATGTGGGGCATGGCGTTTGTAGTGGCGGTATTGATTGAGTTATGCCCAATTTGTAACTAGAAATTTACCGTACTACAAAAAGAGTTATGCGTGCTTCATTACCAGTTACCATGACGGATAGTTATGTTAACACTATAGTCGATCTTGGAAATGACTAACCCGCCTATCCGTCAAACCCATCTTCATATGTCTTACTAAACCGTAGTTACTCTGTGCACTTGAAACATCATTCATGTTCAATCATAAAGATTTCGGTTTTTGACTATAAAAAAACTTTTAAATTAAATAGTACACTAGATATTAATCTTACTAATATATTGTCGATTGACAAAACAAAAATAAATATTCAATATAACGATTTGCTTTACAAAAATTTAAAACAAGAAGTTTCACAAGTTATGATATAGACCTAGTATCATTGAGGCAAAATATACGAGCATAAATCCTTCTGTTTATATCCTCTATTGTGCCTTTCGTGATATTACATGTATTAGATAATAAGCCCAAACTCGATATGTGGGTTTGGGTCTATTAGGAATTCTGATTAGGGTTTCTATTGTATTCCTATATATATATATATATGTTTAATCAATGATAATAATAATCAAGGGGTTTTATCAAATCTATCATGGTATCAGAGCGAATTTGATCTCGTCTCTATTTTTCTTAAAACCCTAATCGGCGTAGGGATGAGCCGCCTAGCTTGACTAGGTTCCAAACCCTAAAAAAAAAAAAAAAACCTTTTTCTTTTGTTTCTCTTCTACAGCCGCCTAAAGCCGGTTAAATTAACCTTTTAGTTTCTTCTGCAGCCGCCTAAAGTCGGAAATTCGTTTTTTCTTTTCTTCTATAGCCGCCTAAAGCCGGCTAAAATCATCAGCAAGTCAATATATGAAGTTCAAAGTTATCAAGAATAAAAGTAAATAAATAAAATAAAAAATTCAAGCGTATGTTTATGAAGATGGATCTGTCAAAGCCGAATCTTAAATGTGCAACAGATCTGCCAAAGTCGGATCTCAAGCTCCTACTGTCTTTTTTTATTTTACTTTTATTTATTTATCTTTATTTTCATAGTTAGAGTTTGTTATCTAGTTCGAGCTTTCGAGATTTCGCCGCTCGAACTGCCGGGGAGCAGTGGCGGATCCAATTCATAAGGTGGGAGGGCAACCACCAACTACAGATTTAATACATAAAGGCTAAAATTCTGATATGTAAGCAATATATAGCAAACAAACTAGCAAGTTGCCACCCATGTAAAATTCAAAGGCCCTCACCGCCCCCATCGAAGAACTTTTCTGGATCCGCCACTGCCGGGAGTATTAGATAATAAGCCCAAACGTGGGTTTGGGTTCATTAGGATTTCTGATTAGGGTTTCTATTGTATTCTTATATATATGTTTGATCAATGATAATAATAATCAAGGGGTTTTATCAAATCTATCAGTCGTGTGTCTCTTGGTTGATCAAGCCGTCGAGGTTGATGCCATTTAAATGAGTACCTATTGATCTCGTTTTGGACTTATCACCCTTTTTTACTTGATCGTTACTAATAACCAATATACTATAATGTTTACAAATGCTAAATGGTTATGCTTATCTTTATAATATCACATGATATGATTTCCTTGGATTATGAAAAAGTGAAAATTTTCTTATACGTTCAAATTATGTTGAAGCATTGAGAAGTAAAGTTGCTACGTTAGTAAGAGGACTTATATTTTTTTTTTCTATACATGCTTTTATACTTGGAGAAACGTCTTTATGTTAAGTAAATGATGAGTGTTTGAAATGGTTTTAAACTTTTACTTAAAATCTATAATATATTCAACTTTAAATGACTATATTGAATTTATAATAAACTTCAAAATGACATAGACAAGATGGGGATAAAGTAAGTAGTTGTTCATACTATAATTTTCTTATAATATATATTTATGTTATATCTTTATATTTTGTCCATGTAAAAACATTCAAAGAAACTTTGTTCCTTTACTTAAGTTGAGGGTCGGTCCAAAGCACATGTGTAGGGTGTGCAATCATAAACGATCCATAATCTGAAAGAGGCCCATTTTTTCCGATTACATGTTTATATTTGTGTAAGAACTTAACAAAACACAAAAAAAATGTGTTTAGGTGACGTTGTTATTGAAAATAAATGTTTTCTATGTAAAGAAAATTGTTTATGAGATGGTCCATTTTTAAATTTCTCATACTTACTCTTTATATTCTCCAAACGATCCTATTTATGCCCCTCACACGAACTTTACCCCGCATGAAAAAAGTTCTAGCTTTTGTTCTTATTTCAAACACGAACACCATCATGCTAAGTATTTTGGTGATATCCCACATGTACTAATAGTTGCTCATATTAACATATACCAGTTCTGAGTTATCCACCTTTTGTTTGATACAACTACTTTTGCCACGTTTAGTGTAAAGTCCTGGAATTCGTGATAGTTCGAATCTATTGACTAATTTGTTAAGAATAGTTAGTAAAATATAATTTATTTTTTCCTTTATATGCTTTACGCCTTTACTAGTCAAATCGACTGACATTTTAAATTATTCGAATAAGAAATAAAATATTCAAAGATAGGCAGCATCAAATTCCAAAACAAGATATAGTTATAAAATTTTTGATTTACCTAATGTGTTCAATATTTGTAATTGTATCCATCTTTACAAAATGTATACATATGTTTAACGTTAAATAAGTATATATTATCTATATCTTTTTATTACAAATTATATAATGTGTATTTAATTTTAAATCAGTTTATTATATATATCAAAAATTTTAAAATATTGTTGTTTGTTGTGCCAACTCTTTTAAAATGACAAAACTATGATTTAAAAAAGCTACGTTGATCTAGAAAACATTATTGCTTAATATCCCAAACGACATGTCAGTTGTTATTGTCACACCCCGCTAAAGCGGAAACACGATGTACGAAGAGCAAAAATATCATTACACAATAACGGTTTCAAGTCTTTTATATTAGAAATAAAAAGTTTACTTCGAAAAATAACCAAGTGTACTTTAATTCATAGCAAACAAATACATCATTAAACATTTTCATAAAATTCCCAAAAATTGACAATGAACATGGTCTTCTCCCGATTCATGATTCACGCAACTTGCCTCACCCGTCCATGCTATGCACTTCAATGCTTACACTTGGTTTCCTGAAACATGAGATAAAGTGTCAACTACATAAAGTAGTGTGTGAGTTACAGTTTTCTAGTCCTCGACTAAAAAGGTTTTCGTCAAGTATATATGTATAAAAGATTTCTAAAAAGAAGTGCCGATGCGGTGGCAAACCAAAAATGTACGAGTACCGAACAGAGGCAAAAAGAAGTTTACGCATTAAAGTTCATAAAACGTTCAAAGGTTCATAAAACATTTAGTTCTCATGTTTCCCCACAAAGAGTTATTTAAATACAGTAAGTAATAGGGGATGTAACTCACGGTTTGCTAGAGACGAGACGTGTACGAAAAGTGGTCGAAACGTGTCGGAATCACGGAAATCCTATAAGAATACCAAGATTGAATAAGTACGATGATTACTTTATGTTAATATATCATATAACACTTTATAAGTTGTAATCTTTTGTTTAACTTTTAATACCAAAGTTAATATGTCTGAATATTGTTCATATCGATTATCGTTACTTTTAGTCCAAATATGTCCAAGGTCAATATTATTTTGTTAAGTTATTTGTTCGTTTCTAATGTGTTATGACATGTCTAACGGAAGTTAGGCAGCGCTTCCGCGCCATAATTTTTATGTCCAAAATATCCACACTTTCCCGCTCACAATTTTTATGCGTTTAATTAATACAATTCACCAAGTTCAATTCAAATGTAATAAGTCAAGTAAGTCAAATAAGTCATCCCAAACACAAGTATGTATTCATCTCAGTTCCAAATATTCAGATTCGAAAAATCAGGTTGCGTTGACAACTTTTAACGACAAAACGAAGATTTTCGGAAACTGCCACCAGCCCGGTGCGCCGTCCAGAAGGCCTAGGACGACGCCCTGGTTGCTGCAGATTTCCCGGAAATCGTTTTCTTAGTAAAAATGGTCATTTAAACGTTGGATTTCGACATGCAACTGATATAAACTTTTTAATTCATCATTTTATCTGTTTATATATGTTTTTAACCACAAAAACTAAGATCTAAGTAATATTTTATATAAACCCGTTTTTGTATAAAAATGGTTATGAAACTTTATAAAAACTTGTTTTTATGTGTTAGATCATTCATGCAATGATTTATATCAGTAATAAAAGTGATTGGAAGAGTTTCTATTGGATGGAAAGCTTTGATGATGTTTTGGAGGAGATTAGAGCTTCAAAAGTTTAGAAAAACGTTTCTTTGACCCGAAAAAGTGAATCCTTTTTGCTACCCTTGCTATTGGAACGATTTTTATGGTGTTGTTTGGTGATTTTTCAGTGATTTAGGGGCTGTGAATTCACTGGAAATGAAAGGGAAATGAGAGAGTTCTGGAGAGAGAATTGAGTGTGTGTATTGAATGTGTGTTTATACTTTGGAATTGTGAGAAAGAAATGGGAGTCTTGGGGCTAACTAAGGCATGTAATCTGTCATATGGGAGGTCCAACAGAGATAGGCCAAGTATTGGTCACAAGTTACATGCAAGAATGAGTCACAAGGCACTCAATTTTTTTGAATCTGCCTAGGAGGGCGTCACCCTAGGTCACTAGGGCTGCGCCCTGGGCACAGTTTCTGCACTTTTTGTTTTTCGTTTCCGTTATCGTTAAGCCTTTTCGTTAGTTGAAAATTTCCGATATTGATACGCAATGAATTTAGGAAAGTTCATTATGTGTTTTCTTGGTATTAAGACTTATTTATAGATTCCAATTTTTGATTCCGACAAAAACACATTTTCGGTAAAAGTATGGTTAAAGACAATAACAAATATCTCAAAGATATAGAGTACGAATTTCACCTGAAATTTAGACGGTTGTTACAGTTACATGTTTGGCTCTCATAATAACTGTAAAACTTTATTTTACAAAAACTTCAGTTGTAGATAAATGCTTAAATTTGACATAAAGACGAAAATACCTTTCCTCCATCATAGGTTGGTGACGTAGGAAAGATTGGCCCAGGAGACCCTTAAGTCGTTACCCTTTGTCCTCTACTCCACATAGTTGTAGAATATAAGGGAACAACGACTCGTGACCCCTTTAGACTTTTATATTTGCCCCTTCTCTTCTTCAAACCTTTTTTTTTGTTTCTATATTAATTCTAAAGTCCACAAAATCATAATATTGTGATCCACGACTGTTTTGATAAATATATAATGGAGTATGATTCATATTGTACATGGGTCATAAAGTCTGATATATAAAAACAACAAATGCAAAGATGTGATCCAAGGTGGACCAGATTTTAGATTTTATATGCTTGAGCATATATTACTAGTACACTTTTCTTTCTTTTGAGTATATATACTATATATAATCAGATTTTATATATTACAATTTACTAAACATTAAAATTTTATTTGAATCAAAATATGAACGTGTCTACTTTACTGAAAACGTACCATATCACTAAATTGGGTTGTCTCCGACTTATGATCAGATGAAGACTTATGTCTATAAAATAAGTTGCCTTAAATTAGACTCCGAATAGTAATTAAGAATATGAGGTAGGTTCAAGTAAAAAATTCGTTTAGGGTAAAAAGGACAGGGTAATGTGATGCTTGGATAGTTGGTTGGAGTTTAGATCAATGGCCAAAATTTATAAGGTGTCATTTTTATAAGAGAGAATGTCACAAATCGTCCTTGTGGTTGGTCTGTTTTTCACGAATCGTCCTTTTCACTTTTTTTTAGCATTTACCACCCTTTAGATATGTAGTTTTATCACCGGCGGTCCTTTTCACACTTAAAAAGACTAAAATACCCTCCCTTTTATATTTTCTTATTTTTTTATCTTTTCCTTTCTCTCTCATCTTATTTTTTTTTTCCAGAAAACTGAGTATGAATCAAATACATATGGCTGATCGTCATCAACAGATGATGAAATTGACGAGATCTGGCTTGATTCCTTCTCCGACAGATCTAATACGGCATCGTTTTCAGTAATTAGAGAACTAAAGCTAATTTTGGCAATCTGTTAATTGAAATTATCCAGTTAAAGCACATAAACACACATAGATGCATAAATTAGTGATGAAAAACAGTGAAAATTTGAGGCAATCGTTAAACACTTTGTGGTGGATGGTTTAGCTTCTTCGATTCCCAAACCGATCGATTTCGGCTTGCGACTCGAAGAAATCCATAGCAGTTCCTTCTTCGGTGTTAGAATTTCATAATCATACATTATTCTCGTCTTCTTGTTATCTCTTGCAGCATTACCAGCCAACTCCAAAACCTATGATAATTATAAACAAAAGCTTAGTTACAACATATCTAAAAATTAAAACAAAACAGAAACAAAAAATCGAAATATAAAAATGAAGTACCTAAGCAACAAGGTATTCGAGAACAGCAGCGAGGTAAACCGGAGCACCAGATCCGGTTCGTTGAGCGTATCGTCCTTTCTTCAAAAACCTACTCATTCTTCCCACCGGAAACTGAATTCGGCCTTGATGGATTTAGTCACCGATTTCTTGCGGTCGCCGACACCTTTCCTTCCTCCTGTCTTTCGTGACTCCATTGATTTTGACTTAGATTGAAGAGAGAATAGATTTGAATTTTGATTGGAAACTTGAAATTTGAGATAAAAAATGAGAGGAGGAAAAGATAAAAAAAAAAAGAATAAGATGAGAGAGAAAAGTAAAATAAAAAAAATAAAAAAATATAAAAAAAGAGGGTATTTTTGTATTTTTAAGTGTGAAAAGGACCGCCGGTGATAAAACTACATATATATAAAGGATGGTTAATGCTAAAAAAAGGTGAAAAAGACGATTTGTGACATTCTCTCTTTTTATAAATAGCTAGAAGTTTTGGGAAGGTTTGTGAAATAAAATAAAAGATTTAAGGGCATTAATGTCTTTATACTCAAAGACTCATTTGAACATATTTTACATCTAAGTTCTATCACCTCTACCTTCGTCACCCAACTCCGTCGACCTCCATTTTCGACAACCTTCGACCACCGCGGAAAATCCTCTACATCACTACAACAACATAGATACCACTTCTTCCTTCGATGTTTACTAAGATCTAACTTTTACAGATTTAGCTATGAGATTCGAGTGATAAATCAGCTCAAATTAATGTTTGTTTATAATATTGAACGAATAATGAAAAGGAAAAATTAAGGTATAATGAAAAACAACACATAAAAATGTTTGTTTTCAAGGTCTAAAACAATTTTTGAGTTCAATTAGAGTTATAATCAGATTTTATATATTACAATTTACCAAACACTAAAATTTTATTAGAATCAAATTATGAACGTGTCTACTTTACTGAAAACGTACTATACCAGTAATTAAAGTTGTCTCCGACTTATGAACAGATGAAGACTTATGTCTATTAAATAATTTGCCCCAAAATAGACTCGGAATAGTAATTAAGAATATATATTATTACTCATTTCGTTTCAAAAAACCTGTTCAGCTTTATGTTTATGTTTATTTCAAAAATACGGTCTTTTACATCATCTGTTATTTAAAATGATTAACCGATAAGCGACCTAAAATATACACACTAACCAAATAACCAAAAACGATTTAACCATAACCGAACGGTTAAAATTTTCCGTTAACCGAAAGTTCGAACACGGTGATGGTTTAGGTTTATAACCAAACCTAACCGATCCATGAATACCCCTAGCATGTATTCTCTGTCCACTAAGATGGTCCCTCCTTACCCAACCATAGAATATCTTAATTAATTTTAAAGGATTTTGCTAAACATAGCTTTCGAGATTATTTTTGAAAAGTACATAAATGCTTAATTGGATTTTACTTTAAATATAATTGCTCATTCATTTAACTAGCATCTTACATTTAACGATAGCGCTCCTAAACACAAGACATTTTATATACCTGAATTCCTTCAATAGGCTATGGAGGGGCAGAGCCATAATTTTTTTCTTTCTATAAGGGAAATTATTACAAAAAAAATTAAACGTTGTTATCAATGATGGAACCTAGGAGGTAAAAGGATTTTTTTATTACTCCAAATGACTTTTTATGCTTTCTTTATTCGACTATTTCTTATTAATATTGTATTTTATGAAGGCACAAAAAACCCTCCCTACTGAAATGGAAAGGGGGGAGCCCAGGCGAGTCTCGTGTGTGATAGTCTTATAGGATATAGAAAAAATTTCATATTTTTAGTCATAATTTATCTTTTGTATCAAAATTTTTGAGGAGACAACTGTTGTGTTTGATGTATACTAAATCACCCTAAGACTATACTTATTGTTGGAGTATAGTGGTGTTCAACCATACTCCAAAAGTTAACAACTCATTGAACACCTTCGTCCCAAAACAACAATACAGTGACCAAGAGGCGAGAAGGAATACCTCTATAATCTTTCCGGGGCACCATAAATGATGTAGGCTACAAATGAGATAGTAATTGGTTCTGTTGATTCGAAAGGAATGCCAGAAAACAATTCTTCTAATAGTCGTTGATTCGTGAGGAATACCGAGGATTAGGAAAACAATTGACAAAGCTGCCAAAGTTAAGGTTTTTATTAATCTGATAACTGCGTGACTCGGGTTACAATGCTTCATATATATAGGGCAATAAAGGCAGAAGTTAAAAAGTCCAAAATTAAGGAAAAACACGGAAATGTAAATAACGACTAAAATATAAGTTTTTGGGCCTCCAAAAATAGAATAACCCGTTCTTCAACACTTGGGTCTGCATCATTCCCTCCTGGGTGGACAAAATTCGCCCTCGAATTCCCTGCGGTGTCATCATCAGAAGAATCCCCATGATAAGGCAACAAGTGTTTCACATTAAAGACATCAACACATCGAATATGGCTTGGCAACTTCAAACGATAAGCATTGGAATTAATTTTCTCGACAATTTCCAGCGGGCCAATCTTCTTAGCTGATAATTTGTTGTACTCACCAACCGGGAAACGGTCCTTAGTCAAAACAACCCATACATAGTCACCCACTTCAAAATCCACATGCCTTCGCTTTTGATCCGCGTCATGCTTGTATTTAGAGTTTGCTCGGTCCAAATTGTCACGAACAACTTTATGAACTTCATGCAACCCTTCCACAAAATCTTTCACTTTCTTAGGAACAGAAGTAGGCATAGGAAGTGACATTAAATCAAGTGGTCCGCGCGGTTGAGCAGAATAAATAATCTGAAATGGGCTAAACCCAGTGCTTCTATTCACAGCATGGTTATGAGCAAACTCAGCTTGACATAATTTCTGATCCCATGCTTTCACATGATCACCCACCAAACACCTTAACAGGTTACCAAGTGATCGATTAACAACTTCAGTTTGCCCATCAGTTTGAGGGTGATAAGCACTACTAAAATTAAGTCGAGTGTTCACCATCTTCCACAAACTTCGCCAAAAGTGACTCAAAAATCGAGTATCCCGATCAGAAACAATAGAGGATGGCAACCCATGCAATCCATACACATCCCTAAAGAAAAGTTGAGCCACATTAACTGCATCTGTTGTCTTCTTGCAAGGAATAAAGTGCACCATCTTGGAAAAACTATCAACAACAACAAATATGGAATCATTACCCCTTTGAGTACGAGGTAACCCCAACACGAAATCCATGCTAATATCAACCCATGGCTGCACAGGGACGGGAAGAGGCATATAAAGTCCTGCATTAGTCGTTGTTCCTTTAGAAACTTGGCATACACGACACCTCTTGACATAACGATCCACTTCATTCCTCATACTTGGCCAAAAATAAGAAGACTGTACTAGCTGCATGGTACGATCACGACCAACATGTCCTTCACCATGTAACTCCTCGATAATTTTCAACCGAAGGCTGGTACAGGAATACATAGCTGATTTCCCTTGAAAAGAAAACCATCATGAATATTAAAATCTGGTTTTTGCCCCGATTGTACACCCTGCAAAACATTAGAAAAGTAGGGGTCCAAAGTCAACTGCTCACGAATAACATCTGGTTCAGGTACACTAACTTGCATAGAAACAAGAAGGTTGCTCCTCCTACTTAAGGCATCTGCAGCGCGATTGGAAACACCAGTCTTGTGTTTAACCACAAAAGTAAATTTCTCAAGAAATGACAACCAACGCCCATGCTTATGAGACACTTTATCTTGAGTGCGAATATGCCTTAAAGAGTCATGATCAGTGAATAAAACAAACTTCTTATGAAACAAATAGTGCCGCCAATGCTTTATAGCTTGGACCACCGCATAGAACTCCAAATCATAAGTAGAGTACCTAGACTTTGGCTCTGTCAATGTTTCGCTAAAATAAGCAACAGGTCGCCCACCTTGGCTGAGAACACCCCCAATAGCAACCCTAGAAGCATATGTATGAAGTTCAAAAACTTGAGAAAAATCAGGCAATACCAAAATAGGTGTTGTCGTAAGCCTTTCCTTGATACTCTGAAAAGCCGACTCTGCCTCCTTCGTCTATACGAATGACTTCCCTTTCATGCAATCTGTCAAAGGAGCCATGATAAAACTAAAATTTGGGATGAACCGCCTGTAAAAAGAAGCAAGGCCATGAAAGCTTCGAATTTCGGTGATGGTAGTTGGAGTTGGCCACTCCTGAACCGCTGCTACCTTGGAGTCATCCACCTGTATCCCTTCTCCAGAAACAACATACCCCAAAAACAAAACCTTGGGGGTCATGAACACACATTTTTTAGTGGCAGCATAAAAACTATCCTTGCGAAGTAAGGTCAAGACCTGCCTCACATGGTTGACATGCTCATTGAAAGAAGCACTATAAATGAGAATGTCATCAAAGTACACAACCACAAACTTTCCAATGAAAGGCCTGAGAAACTGATTCATCACACGCATAAAAGTGCTAGGTGCGTTAGATAAACCAAAAGGCATCACCAGCCACTCATACAACCCCTCACGCGTCTTGAAGGCTGTCTTCCACTCGTCGCCAGGTCTAAGACGAATTTGATAGAACCCACTCTTCAAATCCAGCTTTGTAAAGATAGTAGCACCACTAATCTGGTCAAGCAAATCATCAAGGCGAGGAATAGGAAACCTGTACCTCACAGTAATCTTGTTGATGGCTCGGCTGTCAACACACATACGCCATGTCCCATCCTTCTTCGGAGTCAATAGGGCAGGAACAACACATGGACTCATGCTTTCACGAACGTGGCCTTTGGAAACCAATTCTTCAATCTGCCTACGCAACTCCTCATGCTCTCCCGGGCTCATTCGGTAATGTGGCCTATTGGGTAGTTGTGAACCAGGCTCCAAATCAATGTGATGTTGGATATCACGCAAAGGTGGCAATCCATCAGGTAACTCGTCTGGGAAAACATCAGAAAACTCCTCAAGTAAAGGAACCATACCATCCGGTATTGTACTATCGGCAACAACCTCTTTCCCAATTAGCACAAAAACACTATTCCCAACCTCCAATTCGTCTTCAAACTGTGAAAATGTTAGTAGTGTACCAGTGGGCTTATTGACTAATTCTTTGAGCTTATTCGGCATCAAAGTTATCTTCATACCATCAAACAAGAAACTATAAGTATTAGCCCGCCCGTTATGCATCGTGTTGCGATCATACTCCCAAGTCCTACCCAACAATAAGTGACAGGCATCCATAGGAACCACATCGCACCAAATACTATCTTTGTATGTTGTTCCTACTGAAAAAGAAACTAGTACACGCTTGGAAACAGTTACCTCCCCACCTTTCTTAAGCCACTGTAGCTTGTAAGGTTTGGGACGATTCTCTGTCTTCAACCCCAGTTTCTGAACCGCCTCTTCAGCTATTAGGTTATCACAACTCCTAGAGTCAACAACAAAGGTGCAAACCTTTCCCATAATTGTACAAGTTGATTGAAAGATGTTGTGCTTGAGCCAATCATCTCCAGTAGCCTTTGGTGTCAAGCAGGACCGTCTCACCATCAAACTCACCCCCACATCTCCACTCACAACCTCTTCTTCATAGTGATCATCAAACACCGGAGGCTCTTCATACTCTTCATTCTCCGCAACCTCATCATCCCATTCCTCTTCAACAAATAAGTATCTCTTGGCAGGCTTCTTACACTCGGACTGTCGGTGACCAGGTTCACCACAGTTGAAGCATTTAAACCCACTACTTCCAGCCCCTTTAGAAACTGCTCCCATATTACCGCCACTTGGTCTTGTCTGATTAGGAACAAAACGAGATGTCACATTTCCCGGACCAGAAGCACCCCCCGAACCAGAAGCACCACCAGAACCACCCCTAGCTATGGCGGGATAAGATGAGCTTCCAACCCGTTTGTTTTGTTTTTCAAAAGCTAGTGCACGCTGATATGCATCAGAGAGTGTTGTGGGATCAAACATGTTGACGGAGTCCATGATCTGGGCTCTCAGACCACCAATGTATCGAGAGACAAGCTGATCCTCTGTCTCTTGAATGTCATTCCTTGCAATCAATTGGTAAAATTCGGTCGTGTAATCTTCAACCGACTTGGCGCTTTGTTTCAGATTTTGTAACCTCTGGTACATCAACCGTTGGTAGTTATGAGGGATAAATTGAGCCCTCGTTAATTTCTTCATCTTCTCCCAACTGGTGACCTTTGACTTTCCAACTCTCTCCCTTGTCAGTTTCAATTGTTGCCACCATGCGGATGCCCTTCCGCGTAGCTTGGTAGCGATCAACGAAACCCTCTTGTTCTCAGGAACCTCCTTAAATTCGAACACCTCTTCGACTGCAACAAGCCAATCAATGAACCCCTCGGGATTCAGAGTATCCCCATCAAAATCAGGAATGTTGACCCTCATACGCGATTCCCAACGCCTATTATCGTCTCTTTGATTACGCCTTTGTCGATCCTGATCTTCATCGGAAGACACATCATCACCATTAAAGAAAACATTTTCTATTTCGTCATCTTCATTTCTTGGGCCGTTATGATTCCTACGTCTCCTTGGATTCATCATTTCATTCATTCGATCGGACAGTTCATCGACAAACTGACCCAATCGTTCCTCCATTCTCGCCATCATACGCTGCTCAAACTCTTGTTCATGAACATCATTAAGATTCCTCTGTCTCCTTGGAGGCATCTTAACAGGAACTTCGGCTCTGATACCAACTGATGTAGGCTACAAATGAGATAGTAATTGGTTCTGTTGATTCGAAAGGAATGCCAAAAAACAATTCTTCTAATAGTCGTTGATTCGTGAGGAATACCGAGGATTAGGAAAACAATTGACAAAGCTGCCAAAGTTAAGGTTTTTATTAATCTGATAACTGCGTGACTCGGGTTACAATGCTTCATATATATAGGGCAATAACAGAAGAAGTTAAAAAGTCCAAAATTAAGGAAAAACACGGAAATGTAAATAACGACTAAAATATAAGTTTTTGGGCCTCTAAAAATAGAATAACTCGTTCTTCAACACTTGGGTCTGCATCAATAAAGAGTAAACGAATGATCCCGATCCGCAAAAGGCGCTACACAAGGGCAGAGACATTTAATGCTTAGACATGTCCATATCCAACATTAACTCCAAACGTCTCTCCTGCCTAAAGACACATTTAATACCCAATCAGTTTGACCAAACCTGATAGAGACTACTCCCCAGATACGTCATAAGTCTGCAGCGGACATACGTTTCAAACCATAGAGAAAGCAGAAGAGATCCTTTTAACTAGTGGACAAAGGGTAGAGTTCGGAATGCGACGAGTGGGTAAACAACAGTCCTCCAGGCTATAAAGACTAGTGATTCGCATATTGATACGCACATTCAAGTCCTCCAGGCTAAAAACTTGTGATTCACATATTGATACACACATTCTATTCACCTACTAAAATATTCTAAATAACATTAAACTCCCCTCAACATATAAGCTTAATAATTCCTTCATTGTTACCATTCTCAAACCTTTATTAAACTACACATCAATCATTACCGATTCTCACGTCTGAACTTAATTTGGGGGTCTTCCCTCAATAAATTTGACGTGTTCTCTATTTTAACTCTCAGACTTGTCACACCCCGCTCAAAGCGGAAACATGAGGTGTTCCAGTTAATGATATCAAGAGTCAAGGATTACAACATACAACCATAAATGAAATACATCGAAATATAATAAAATGAATCATGCCAAAAGTTACAATACAAGCGGTACAAAATATCGTCTCAAAACATCAAAATACAAATACGGATCATCTAGGAACTAAACCATACAACAAGATACAAAGCAATCAACGATCCGCACACAAAAGCAATGGCATGAATCAAGTAAAATCCTCAAACTCATGAAAAGCGTTAAAAACGAAATCAACACATGTTGGTGAATTATTCGCAATATTTAAATAAGAATTGACCCATAAAAAGTGTTACAATCATAATAAGTTTCAAATGACAAATATTGTTTTACAACCTAAGTGCGACGTACATTTCCTAGACTAGTCATACACTGAACCTGACCACACAACAATAACCCCAATCCTAAGGCGTGTCAAACCAAAGGCAACAAATAATCAAATCGGCCATAACATCAACTCATAGGGACATCCTATCGAGCAATGAGGGTTAGGTCAAACCCATTTAGATCTCTCTCTCTCTCTCTATATATATATATATATATATATATATATATATATATATATATATATATATATATATATATATATATATATATATATATATATATATATATATATGAAAACCGTGGGCACAAATCTTAACAAGTGTATAAAGGGGGGGGGGGGGGCGCCGAGGCCTAATGACACCTAATCTAAGGCAATCCTGATCCACTAGGTAAATAAGATTTACAGTAACGTTTAGCAATCATGCCAACAGTTTAAAATACGCTTTCGAGCCCAAAAATGGTAAAAGTAAATAGGGCTACGAAATAACTTGAAAGATTAGTTCAACAAATATCGGGTAAATCAACACGGAGCTAACACTCCACCGGCTAAGTGCCCTATAACAATGATAAATATAGTCTAAGTATCTCTATAAGTCTAGTACGGTTTAGCTTTGTCGGTTAAAGTTATAATATAAGGTTTATTAAAATATTCCAACGGTTAATAAGTTGAGTCAAAGTGTCGGATAAAAGGGACGATGTTCCGAGTCAAATAGGACTATAGGAAAGATATCAATAATTCGCGTCATAAATAACAATTAGAAAAAATGATATTCCGAGCCGAGAATGACTGACAGGAATATCGGTTGAAAGGAATACCGTTACGAAAGTTTAATTGAGATCGACCAAGGTCAACGTCAAGGATGTTGACTTGGTCAAAGTCAAGGGTGTTGACTTGGTCAAAGTCAAAGATGATGACTTGGTCAAAGTCAACATAAAAGTCAAACTTTGACATTTTTAAGAGTTTAAAACCTTTGATTTTAAAATGTTAGAGTAAAAACAGTTTCGGAATGATTTTTATAAAAGTTTGACGTAAAAAGTATTATTTTATGATTTTAGATCACGGTTGCCTTTTGGAACAAAAGTGTATTTGTCGAAAAGTAAGTAAAACGTTCGTTTTAAATATGTAACATAACATTTATGATGGCGTTGACGTCTTTGAGTCCAAAGACGCTGATTTAGCAATATTTACAACTTTTACGTATATTAGTTTAAGTATACATAAGTCTTTAGTTGTTAAAAGTCATAAAACATGATTTGGAAATTTACTGCGGCGCACCAGTAAGTTAATGCGTTGCAGTGGTTTAATTGCAAAGCTGAATTTTCGAAGAACATAGCCGTTGTGTCGCAGTAGGGGCCTACTGCTGCGCACTGGGTCTATTTTCAGACTCTTGGTTTTTGACGTTTTGTGTAGTTTTCGTGTTAAGGAAAGTCCCACGATGATTGTTTTTGTCCCAAATGTTCCAAATCTAAAAGTTTTAAATATTCAATTTCTTTTGTAAAAACATTTATATATTGTTATCTGGTTTAAAGTCTTAAACTATAACATTAAAAATATCTTATGGACACATTTATTTTAAGTCAAAAATAATAAATAAAAACTTTTATATCTTACTTTGGACTAAGTGACTTTACAACATAATCACGTCAAATAAGATGTTAGATCATCTGCTCAAGGCCCATTATCACCTGTAAACAAGTCATACTGAAGAATGGAAAGCCGATTATTTGAAAGTTCGATCGCTCACACGCATACCAAACACGTGCATAAGAGGATGTCTGTCACCTCGTCTACAGAAATCTAAAAGGGGGTGTATGTGTTCCCACAAATGATCTAAAAAATTATGCATAAGGTAAGTTTGGACACTAATATGGGGTGTTGCATTACCCTTTAGACTATTTTTAATAATATATTTTTTTTAATATATAAGGTATGTTTTGCCATTTTTTCGAAAGCTTTAGAAGTTTGAGATTTTCTTTTTAAAAAAAAATTAGATTATTGTCCCGCGATAGCACGGACAAAGATAAAGTTTGACTAGTAAATATTTGTTTATGTAGATTTTAAATTATTTTGAGAAGACAATGTCATACGTATAATAACATATATACGTTTACGTTTATACCTATGTTGCTTATAGTTCAAATAATATATACACTTTTACGTTTATATACATGTTTTCATATTTTTATGAGAAGATTTTAGAATAACATTATGGTAATCAGAGACTAAATTGAGCGATTTATAAGTAAATTAAACTTATATATTTTTATTTCAGTGGAGATGTAAATGAAAGAGAAAATGTAATTATGTATTGTAAAGGGGTGTAAAATAGAAATAGTCTTTGATGACATCATCAATCTGATCTAACGGCTGAAATAAAAAAAGAGAACCCTTATTAATGATGGCAACGGGGACGGTTATGTCGGGTATAGCATTTCCCATCCCCATAACCAGATCCCCACCCCCATACCCATAACCGTAACCATCCCCGTCGGGTATTAAAATTTTGGCCCCATCCCCATCCCCGTCGGGTAACGGGGATCCCCAACGGGTATTCGGGAAATTTTCCCCATTACAAGATTTTGAACTTTTATTATAAATAACTTCACATTTTGTAACTACCAACAAAAAAAACATAGGAATAATAATAAGCAAACACTTCAATCGCCAAAATAGCAAAATTTATACGAATATATATATATATATATATATATATATATATATATATATATATATATATATATATATATATATATATATATATATATATATATATATATATATATATATATATATATATATATATATATATATATATATGTATATATATTCGGGTATCCATCGGGGCCGGTTTTGGATACGGTTATGGATACCCGATAGGTAATACCATCCCCGCATCCATCCCCGATTTTTGAATTCGGTTATTATCCGTCCCCGTCCCCGTCCCCGGTCAACTCGGGGATTTACCCGGTCAACTCGGATTCGGTTTTCGGGTCTCCATCGGATACGGTTTTTTTTGCCATCTCTAACCCTTATATATCAAAGATAAGCTTTTAAATAAACAAAAAAAATTTGTTTGGATAAATAAAATTATAGCTTGTTTTTTAAAAGGTCTAAAATGCTTCAAAATAAAAAAGATATTAAAATTAGCTTTAACAAAAGTGTTGCTACAAGAGACTCTTCCCCACTATAAGTGTTAAAGGTCGTGGGATAATCCAATCCTTCGGCAACATCTGCATACTTGAACCTCCGGACGTCTTGCACTAAGAAAGAAACCATGTTGAGCTAGGGTTTTACCCCTGATTCAACTCGAGCGTAAAAATTAGTACTTAAGTCCGAAAAGTATTATAAAGTGTAATATATGATAATCTAATGAATAATTAATGTTTACCTGAGGTAATAAGGTTGATTTTGGGTAAAAGAATGTGTCTTGAGAGTTCTTTCCTTTATCCATTAGATAAGGGAATATAGTTTTTCCACACCTTTTTTAACCTTTCTGGAGGGTCTTGTCTTGTTATTGTCTTTTGTCGCTTTCTTCTTGTCGTATGTCACCTTGGTTCAGACCGTTGACAACATGGTCGGACCCTATTCCAACCAGAAGATAAAACTTTATCTCGTATCTTCTTCAGCTATAGCTACTTGCGTCACAAATATCATAAACAAAAGAAGTTATTTTTATTTTTTTCAATGATTAAAAATGTTCATAAGATGATAATTTAACAAAAATTAAAGTTAACTTTTTGTATTAAAGTTTACACACAAAGATATTTACTATCACTGGTTTATGACAAATATGAAAAATGATATAAACCTTTCGGTTATCACATATTATTATCAATTATTTATAAGGATACAAATCCTAACTCTAATGGACCCAAAGCCCACAGGGTTGCGACAGTTCGAGAGACGATATCCCGAAAGCTCAAATTAGATAATAAAATTGTAATTATGATAAAGATAAAGATAAAAGTAAAAATAAAATAAACAAATAAACATAAATAGTTACATGCAAATAATTCATTGCTTGCGGTTGCATATGAAGAGGTGTCAAAGTTGCGTTCGTTGTGATTCTCGTAGCATTATATTTGGAATTTGATTACGAATTCACAGTCGTTAACGGCGACTTGGGAGTTATGACCAAAACAATGATCGGGTGATTCAAATCTAAATATTGAGTTCTTACTTTTATCTCTTTTTTTTTTAGATGCTACCAAGTTAGGCGGTTTATCCCTACGTCAATTAGGGTCTGAAAAAAGATAGAGACGATATAAACCACGCTTTGATACCGTAAAAAATGATAGTAACCGCTTTCAATTATCACATATTACTTTTACAGGAATACAAACTTTAATCTTAATTGACCCTCTTGGTGCAAGAAATACAATGACTGGATCCTCTATTATGTTTTGGTTACGTAGTATTATATTAGCCTGTATAGATATAGCTTAGTGGGCTGCTCACGGACTTGCATGTCCGTGAGGCCCAATAGAGCCCAAGCCCAAACTGGCTGGACATGTTACTCTATAAATAGAGGTGTTCAGATTAGTTTAGGGTTGTTGGTTTAGAGAGAGAATTCGTGTTTATGCTTTTGGATTGTAACAACGTTTTTGTTAATCAAAGCATTGAGAATTCGGTAATTAAGTTTTTGTGTTTATTGCTTTCGTTTATAACTTGTGCGTTTACTGATTACGAGATTCCGCCTCGTAGTTAGTATAGTTTAATCCTGTAGATCGGACCACTGAGACCTACAATTGGTATCAGAGCAAACGCATTGTTTGCTCTCTATCGAGATTTGGTTCAGGGTTAAATTCAGGTTTTAATCGATTCTGGAAACTACGCTTCTTAGCAATTCTTCAGCGGCTGTTTATGAGAATTAGGGTTCTTAGTACATTTTCGGCGGCAGTGTTTACAGATTAGGGTTTTCTGCTTGTTCGTGGAGACATCTTCGTGGATTTAATTCGTGGACTTGATTCGTGTATTTGATTTGTGGATACAGCTTCGTGGATACATCTTTGAGGATACATCTTTGAGGATACGTCTTCGTGAAGACTTCTTCGTGGATACTTCTTCGTGGGGCATCTTCGTGGGGCATCTTCGTGAATACATCTTCGTGGATACTTCTTCGTGGGGCATCTTCGTGGATACTTCTTCGTGGGGCATCTTCGTGGATACATCTTCGGGGAACATCTTCGTTGGTAACATCTTCGTGAGTGGATCTTTTAAGTCTGCGAACACCATCTTCGTGACGGACACCAATTTTCGCCGAATAACATCTTCGTGACCCATCTTCGCCGAACAACATCTTCGTGACCCATCTTCGCATCTTTGTCGAACAACTTCTTCGCGACACATCTTCGTCGAACAACTTCTTCGTGACACATCTTCGCCGTACAACTTCTTCGTGACCCATCTTCGCTGAACATCATATCTCTAATGGATTCTAAACAATCCGTTGATATACCTCCCAAGTTACTTAACTCATCACAATATTTCAAATGGGCTGAACTATTTGAACAATTCTGTCGTTACAATGATGTACAAATGTGGGTATGCATTCAAGAAGTATATGAACATCCGCGTCATACAGTAGAAAATGTAACTACCAAAATTCCCGTCAATAAAATGTCACCTGAATATCGACGAGAATATGATTATGAAAACAGAGCAATAGCAAGTCTAAAGATGGCTTTGCCAGCCGAAATGCAACATCTTTACAAGAATCTGGATAAGAAAACTTCACATGATCTATGGAAAGCTATTGAAAAACAATTTGCTGGAACCCCTGCTCAGAGAAAGAGCCGAGCGAACCTTCTTAAACGACAATTCGATACATTCAGATCAGGAGTCAATGAACCTTTTGAAGACACTGTTACCAGATACTTCAATCTCATCGCAGAACTCACCAGATATTAAATTGATGTAGAAAGCGAAAAAGTTGAGCGCTTTTTGGACGCTTTGCCTAAGCGTTGGGAGGTTTATGTAAACCTCATAAAAGATGAAACTGATAAAAACACCGACGAACCCTTAAAGTTGGAAACATTGCTAGAACGATTCAGAGGTTATGAGTTGACACGTTTCACTACAACCATGATTGCAGATCAAACACCCTATGGACAAACCTCAGGATCGAATTCCTCTGAAAACGCAACTGCTTTCTTCTCTGATAAGGATCAGCCAACTTCTGACACACATTCAGGCACCCGACCTACTACTGCAACACCCAATGTTCCTGCCACACATCAGAAAATGCCAGAGAGTGTTAACTCTGCAGAGGAAAGTCTCGAAATCTTATCTTGCTTTTTGACTGCTTATGGCAATCAAGTTCAAGGAAAAATTGCCGATCCAGGGCTATGTGATGAAGATTTTAGTCAAGCTGATCAGGATGATCTTGAAGAAATGGACTTACAATGGCAAACCGCTATGATTACCAACAGAATAAAGAGATTCATGGCAAGAACAGGACGCAGTCTAAGAACAGGAAAGGCAGGTTTCGATAAATCAAAGGTACGGTGCTACAACTGTCAAGGACACGGTCATTTTTCAAGAGAATGTCAACAACCTAAAGTTGAACGTAATTCAAATCATGACAAAACTGGTTCTGCACAGGCTTCCCAATCACAGCGTAGTTTAGCTTCACAGGCAATGATTGTCCAACACGATGATCAAACATACGATTGGACAATCTGTACTAATCAAGCACTCATGGCTTCCGTTGAAGAGATTCACAGTGAAACAAGTGATTCAAGTTCTGATAATGACACAAGTTCAAATTCTGATAATGACACAAGTTCTAATGAAGACAATCTAGACGTTGGAGACACTAAAGACGAGAAAACACTATGCAACTGTACGGTGGATGTGCCCAATGACAATTTTATTGCAAAAATGGCTGGTCTTCAAACCGAAAAATCTAAGGTACTTCTTGACCTTCAATCTGTGAAGGAACTGTGTAAATCTTTTACTGTCTTAACTCTTGAACATGAAAATTTGACCAAGTCAGTCTCCATTTTGGAAACACAGAAAACTAAGCTTGAAAAAGAAGTGTCCATACAAATGTTCTTAAAAGATGACTATGTACGAAAATTTAAACAAAACGAAAAAACAAGACTGCAACTTTTATCAGATGTAGGCATTTTAACACAAAAAATCGACATGCTATATGAAAGTCTGGAAAATGAGAAGAAAAGTTTTGCCACAAAAGTTCAAGAGTTAAATGAGTGTAAAGTAAAATTAACTGAACAGGAAAGGAAGATGGAACAGTTCCGCACCTCCTCTAGCACATTGAACTCCATCATAAGTCGTCAACGTACTTCTGGTATACCCACAGGTTTAGGCTATAACGAAACTCCACCTCCTTACAATAATGACTTTAGTTTCTTTAGAACCCAACCTCCAATGAATGACGAATGTGAATCATCCAATAGCAAAAGCCAGGACTCTGCACCATCTCAAGAAAAGCAACCCGCAAAGATTCCTTCTCAAGATTCATCAAAAGATATATCTTCCAACTCTGAACCATTTCCATAGAACAAAATGGAATCGTTAAACTGCTTCAAATGTCGTGAAAGGGGGCATGTGGCCTCGGTATGTAATAGTAAACGAAAGGAACCTCAAGTGAAAGTCACACACCCACCATAATCTAAGTTCACCCCCACCAAACCCGTTCACATTCTTCGAAATCCTCAACATGAACGTCCTGATACGTATTCAAAAAAATTTGGGAACACTAAACCGGGTACGGGAAACTTCAACCAAAGATCTCATCAACGGCCTCAACAACCATTCGTTCCATCCTTTCGTCAACCCAATTATGACCAACGATTTCAAAGTCCTCCACGATACCATCAAAACAATTATCACCAGTCTCCTCCACGTCCTCATCATGAACCACGTCCTCATCATGAACCACGTCCTCATCATGAACCACGTCCTCATTATGAACCACGTCATTACACTCATTCCCGCTATAATTCCCCACAGATGAGCCATAGAGTTCCTTACAACCCCAACAGTCACTACTCTACACGCCACGCATCTCCGATTTCTCACCAACATAAGGGAGTTTACAAAAGAGTCACATATGTGACTGAGAATGGTCAATCCAGGTCCGTTATGGCCTGGGTTCCCCATGAGAACTAATGATTTAAATTTACTGTGCAGGAACCGAGTCACCGACTCGTCAACAACTGGTATGTTGACAGTGGTTGTTCCCGGCACATGACAGGAGAAAGAGTGCTGCTCAATAACTTCGAATCAGGAAAGAAAGGACGCGTAAATTTTGCAGGCGATAAAGGTGGAGAAATAACTGGAATTGGATCAGTTACAAATGGTAAAATAACACTGAAGGACGTGTTCTACGTTAAGCAGCTAGAGCACAATCTGCTGAGTGTCTCTCAAATATGCGACAACGATAATCCCGTGTACTTTACCAAGAAGGAAGTTTTAATCCTCAAATCAGAAATTGATATCCCAGAGGATCTGATATTAATGCGTGCCCCAAGAAAGAAAAACACGTACATTATGGATATGAACAACACCGAACTTACCATCGACTCAACATGTCTATTGTCAAAGTCAACTAGTGAAGAGGCCATGATTTGGCACAGAAATATGGCACACTTACACTTTCGGAAAATGAATGAGATCACAAAGAAAGGGCTGGTAAATGGCGTTCCACTCAAACGTTTTGATTATGAAGATAAATGCATTCCATGCAAACTCGGAAAGCAACACAAGCAGCATCACAAGACTAAGGCCATCAACACCATCGAGACACCATTCGAGCTTATGCACACTGATCTTTTCGGTCCTATTGCCCAAAGAAGCTTCGGAGGAAAATATTACTGTCTAGTGATCACCGACGATTACACTCGCTACTCTTGGGTTTACTTTCTAGTTACTAAGAGTAAAACTGCTGGCACGCTAATCAACTTCTTTGACATGATCAAAAACGTATACAAAGCCAATGTCAAGCACCTACGCAGCGATAACGGGACAGAATTCAAAAACTCCACGATGACCTTCTACTGTTTAACAAATGGGATAGTTCAACAACACAGCGCGCCATATGAACCACAACAAAATGGAGTCGCTGAACGGAAAAACAGAACCTTGATAGAGGCTGCACGCACTATGCTAGCTGATTCACTTCTCCCTGTCACATTTTGGGAGGAGGCCGTGAATACAGCTTGTTACGTCCTCAATCGAGTGTTAACTGTGAAACGGTTTGATAAAACAAGTTATGAACTGCTAAATAGTCGTAAGCCAAATCTTGCTGGTCTGGAACCCTTTGGGGCTCCCTGTACTGTTTTAAAAACGAATTACACCACCAAGTTCGCACCCAAAGCTGTCCAGGGATACTTTCTTGGATATGTGGAGGGTTGCGCTAACAAAAGAGTTTACTTAAAACCTTCACGAACTGTGGAAAGTGTTTTTAACTTGGAAATAACTAGCTACACGTTTGAAAAACAAAATGGTCCAGATATAGCTTTCGAATATGATGCATTATTTAAATCTTTTAACCTTTCTCCTAGTATGACTCATACAGGAGCAGAGAACCCGAGTTTCTCTTCTGACGATGAAGATTCCGTCTTTCCTCGTACTCATGTCATTCAAGAAATGGTTCCTGAACCTGCTGCCGCCGATGGTCAAGCAGATGATGAAGACGTTGTGGCAGAACCACTCGTCGACGAGGACCCAACCGATGATCAAGAAAATGTGGCAGAACCACATACTGCAACCGCTCAAGACGATGCGGCAGCACCGCACGTTGTGTCTCGAATTCACAAGGATCACTCCTTCGAAAACATCATTGGCGATCTCAACGCACCCGTTGAAACTCGATCGCAACTGGACGATTTACAGGGCATGTACGCCTTTGTTACGACTTCCGAGGATTTCAACAACTGTCGCTATCTTTGCTTCGTCTCCCAAGACGTCCCTGCCAATATTCATATGGCCCTTAAGGACGCCAACTGGGTCCACGCTTGTCAAGAAGAATTAGCTCAGTTTGAGAAACTTGGAGTCTGGGTACTTGTGATCCTGCCCGATGACGCCTATGCTATAGGTACTAAATGGGTTTTCCGATGCAAACGGGATGACCGTGGAATTATTACTCGGAACAAAGCTCGATTAGTGGTACAAGGTTTTTATCAGGAAGAAGGATTAGATTTTCAGGATGTCTTTGCCCTAGTCGCTCGCCTCGAGGCTGTTCGTCTCTTCTTAGCCTATGCCTCTCACATGGGACTTACCGTTTACCAACTTGATGTTAAAAGTGCTTTCCTCTATGGTAAAATCGATGACACCGTCTATGTTCAGCAACCCCCTGGCTTCGAAGACCCACAACACCCTGATAGGGTTTACAAGCTCAACAAAGCTTTATACGGTCTTCATCAAGCCCCTCGTCTGTGGTATGGAACATTATCAACTTTCTCTTAGAATCCGGTTTCAAGAGAGGTCGTATCGATAGCACCTTGTTCATCAAAGATTCGCCCAAGGCTAAACTATTAGTTCAAGTCTACGTGGATGACATTATCTTCGGTTCCACTGATAATCAAATGTGTAAGGACTTTGAAAAGCTAATGAAAGACAAATTCGAGATGAGCGCTATGGGTGAACTCAAGCTATTTCTAGGATTACAGGTCGAGCAACTACCTGACGGGATGTTTGTTCATCAATCAAACTATGTCACTGAAATGCTAAAGAAGTTCAACATGACCGACGCCAAGTCCATTGCTACTCCCATTCCCCAGCAGCACAATCTGGAACCTAACGCACAAAATGATCCTGACGTGGATCCCACTGTTTATCGCGGCATTATAGGCTCATTAATGTATCTTACTGCATCTCGTCCTGACATAATGTTTCCTGTATGTTTATGTGCCAGGTTTCAAGCTTGCCCTAAGATGTCTCATCACTCTGCTGTAAAGAGAATTCTTCGCTACCTTAAAGGCCGACCGCGGCTGGGTCTCTGGTATCCCAAAGGAAGCGACCTCTTTCTCGAAGCATTCACCGACTCAGATTTGGGTGGATGTAATATCGATCGAAAGTCAACCTCCGGTGGTTGTCAATTTTTGGGAGGACGCCTCGTGTCTTGGAAATGCAAGAAACACACAACCGTTTCCGTCTCATCCTGCGAAGCCAAATATATTGCTGCAGGTAGCTGTGTCTCCCAGGTTCTCTGGATTCAACAACAGATGCTGGATTACGGTTTATCCTATACCTCTACTCCTATTAATATAGATAACGAGGCTGCCGTTTCTGTTATTAAAAATCCTGTTAAACATAGCAAACCCGTCACATCGACACCATTTCATTAGAGACTACTATGAAAAGAAACTCATAGATATTATTCGTGTCTCTTCCGAAAACAACATGGCCGACCTCTTCACTAAAGCTTTCGACAAATCTCGTTTTGAATCTCTCATTCAACGTATTGGACTTCGCAACATAGATTAACCAACGTTTGTTTTAAAAAAAAAAATAGTGTAACTTAGTTAGAAATTCAAATTCGAGATGAAGATAACTCTTGCTTATGACTCTTAGTCTTAGATCGGGTTTTTGCTAATTACATGCAAGTATAATTTTCATAGTATTTTAGTTTAAATTCCAGTGTCTTGTGGCCCTTCGTCTCATTATTGAATTCAGTTGTGTGGTTTGCTGTCTTAGAGCTCTATAGTTTCCAACCATTAAACGACTTAAGTCTGTTGATTGCAATAAAGGTTGAGAATGGATTCCTCCTACGAAGTCATGTGATACATTAACAGATAGGAAACACTTTTATCAAATTTAAAAATATTTTATTGGTGTGTTAATAAGTGTTTGAATTCACATAAGCGGCCTTTGGAACTTGAGTCAGTACACACACGGGTTGCCTTGATCACCTAGCCACCTAAGGTCTTAACGGGTCTGGGATCGGTTGGTAGAAAGCTCGTTAAAGGGTTCCATAGAAAGTCGCAGAATTCTAATATCTTAAAAAGGCTTCATAGAAGCTCAGTCATAGACTTGCACATTTAAACCAACGCGTTAAACTGTTTTAAATATATTTGATACAAGTTATCTTAAATGTTAGACTCATATGTTGCCCTTGTCAAGGTTGGTAACCATTCCATACCACTTTGTACCATGGAAGGATTCACAAATACCTTGCGTATCTCTCACCTTTGTCGAATGGTTATTAGCTTATGAGTGCTTTACGCCTAAATCCGAGATAGTTTACTTGTAGTTAAAACACAACTTTTTGGTGTGAGGCTGAACGGTTAAATTGGACAACTACACAAGCATGGATTTAAATTAAATAAATTATCTTTGGAACCCCGATAAGCAATCTGATTGAATTATGTTTCATAAATGTATACTACCATTGTTAGCTTCGTTAACGTTTTTACTGTTTCTTAAATTCTCTCATGTTTATTTTACTTTTTGTACTACTATTAAGTCTAAACGTTGGTTAAACAATCTCTCACAGTCCATCGGGCCCAAAACTCTTGGCCCAGTTTTTTTTAAGGCCCACAGGCCCACATGGCTTATATATATACTCAAAAGGGTAAATCATATTTTTTCACTTTTCACTTTTTACTTGGAGCCTTAGCAATTTTCTAAATTCTTCTCTCACGAAGTTCATCGTTCGTTCGATCATACTCATGTAAGTTTCTTATGTTCTTCAAAACTTCGTTTATGTTCGTCAATACCTGCTATAATTTGCTTATATTTGATAAATTAGTTCGTGTTAATGTTCTTAATCTGGGAATAATCCTTAGTTCGTGTTAATGTTCTTGCTAAACTTGTTCGTCTTCATGCTGTGTTCGTCCACAATTTGCTATATTTTGCTTCGTTGATCTTCTTCGCTGATGTTATTACTTGAATTGTTCGCATGATCATCTTCGCCTTCATAAGTGCCCAGAAAAATAACATAAATGCCTTAGAGAAATTTTCATATGTTAGGCGAACACCCTTGCTGAGTCTTAGACGAACAACTTGTTTGCCAACATCTTCGTGCTCTTTGACGAACATCTTCTTCGCCATGTTGGACGAACAACTTGTTCGTCCTCATACATAAGTCTCTGACGAAGAACTTGTTCGTCCCCATGCTTAAGTCTCCGACGAAGAACTTGTTCGTCCCCATGCTTAAGTCTCTGACGAAGAACTTGTTCGTCCCCATGCTTGAGTCTCAGACGACAACTTGTTCGTCCCATTGCTTGTGTCTTTGACGAACACCTTGTTCGTCACCATGCTTATGCCTTAAACGAACATGTTTTTATTATCTTAGACGAACAACTTGTTCGTCTTCATACTGTGTCTCAACTGAACTTGTTTGTTACACGAACATGCATGCTCGTCCACTTTAATGTTGGGCATACATGTTCGTGACTTTCAAATCTAACGTGTTCGTTTTCGCAGATTTTACACAGATGGCGAAATACTTTGACAAGAGGCATAATCAGGCTGTTAGCTTTGCACTTAACGAGGCTTCATCACTTCGTTTTCGGGAAACGATCTTATTTCTTCAACATTCTCGGATGACTTATATCCCGAGCGAAGATCTACCCATCAATGTTCCGTTGGTCGCTGAGTTTCTACGAAATCTTACACACATTGATCTCACACCTCCGGACTCAAAAAAAATCAAAGATGGTTTGCGCACGATGGTCAATGGTCGTGAAATGATTTTCAGTAGCACAACCCTTCGTCAGATATTTCGACTTGGAAGTGGTTCCAGAGAACACGCACCGTCTTCTTTCGGTCCAAGATTTCTAGCCCGCAAATTGCCATTACTGGGCTATGTCGGGCCTGTCTTCCCCACTAAAACGTCCTTTGCTAAGGGTAAATTCTTCGGTCCATGGCGGTATTTGGTACATGTGTTCGTCACGGTGTTCAAACATTCTAAAACCTCTCACGATAAGATCGACAATAAGCTTCTCTCCATGCTGCTAAGTTTGGTTCTAAGCAGAACTTACCCGGTGGCGGAGTATGTTTTTCAAACGATACAAAATGATCTGATCAAACCACAGGAACTTATGGTGTATTCGCGTTTTATTATGATCATTCTCAGGCACTTCCTTCCTGAGCTTCCTCAGAATGCTATTGACCGAGTAAATCAGATCGGTGGGCCCAATTTGTTTAATACCTGTCTCACGATACACTCTAACAAGCCAGGGGAGGCTCAAGCTGAGGACACCCCACTCTTCGGGGCGATTGTAGATCTGAACTTTCGTGATAACGACGTAGATGAGGCTGCCGATGTTTTAGACGGGGAACCGCTGACTGAGAATACTGAAACTAATGTTCCTCCCGCACCTAGCCGGCCAAAGTCTCGGCCAAAGCGCAAGGCCAAGATTCCCATCGCTGTGGACTCCACCTCCAGCGATACTACGTACAGGGCGATTGACAATTATCATGAGAGTCCTCCGCTCTCTGTCATTCACGAGCGGCCACCTATTACTCCACTTGGGAGTCATCAGTCTATTGCTACCGAGGTGATAGTTACCTCTTCTGCTCCTAATAATGCAGCTGTTGCTACTCCTACTCAGGTTAATGATGCGGCTACTGAGGAGCTTAACTTAGATAACAACGAAGCTACTTCTTCGTTTCATCCGATTGGTCCTCGCCCATCCAACCTTGGGAAACGCCTCTTCATTGGCGGTGATGAGTCTGGGTCTTCTACCGCAACTGAGCGCCCACACAAGAAACGGGCCGCGGAGACAGCACCCCTACACCTAATCTTAATGACTTACATTCACTTGTTTTGCAGCTTTCTTCGCAGGTTGCCACTCTTTTGCAGTCTGACGCTGACAAATCACTTCGCATATCCAAAGAGAGCAGATAGCCTCTACTTCTCGAGCATTGATTACCTATCCTTCTGCAGAACAGGGGGAGCAACCAGAGCAGCAAAAACAAGGTGGCGAAAATCAAGAACAAGAGCTTGGGGAAAGCACCGATGACACATGGTTATTTGAAGACAACGGAGAATATGTTTTTCAGTCACCAGCGAGTACGGAAGAAGTAAATGTCGAAGATCAAGGGGAAAGCATTACGAAACCAAGCCTTGAAGAACGACAAGGGTGGTTCTGCAAGTTCGATCCAAAGAAGCAAATGCCACTCATCAGAAAGTTTTTTATCAGAGAACGCCAGCCGCATTTGGGCATAATTAGCTGGTTATTTGATTCTGAATTGCAGGTTTTCGTGATTAAAAGATTCGACGACGTTCAGTACTTAAGCAGAAAACGGGAGAATTTCAATTCATTCCCGCAGTCAGAACTTATGTGTTTGTCCAAGCTTGACCTGATAAACAGAGGAAAGGACGAGTATGCAAGCTGGGTCGAGAGAATGATTAAAGACGAAGCAAGAACCGGGGTATTCAAGGAGTTTACACCAGCAATTGGAAAGATCATGATTTCTAGAAAAAAGATAGATCCTGAAACAGGCAAATCTGCAAGAAGAATGCGATACCCTCCTATCGCTTGTTTGACAAAGATACCGATGAAAAACTTCGGTCGTGATATTCTTGGGAAACTGCATATTTGGGCAGTAGATGTAGCAACCGGCGAGGCCGTGATGTACATGGAAGATGATGAAGTCAAGGATGGTATGACGGAGATTCTGAGAGTTATTGATGCTACTCAATTGGCGAATCTGACTGAAAAGGACCTGAAGATATTGAAGAAGAATCACATCATCTCTTTAGCAGGCTGGGAAGATATTGGTAGAGATTACCAAAGAATAGTCGACGGTTGTTTGAATTTGAAGGTTAATGCAGATAGTGAAATATTGATCAAAGAATAGAAGCATCAGTCAAGGGGGAGTTTGTTGGTGCAAGAAATACAATGACTGGATGCTCTATTATGTTTTGGTTACGTAGTATTATATTAGCCTGTATAGATATAGCTTAGTGGGCTGCTCACGGACTTGCATGTCCGTGATGCCCAATAGAGCCCAAGCCCAAACTGGCTGGACATGTTACTCTATAAATAGAGGTGTTCAGATTAGTTTAGGGTTGTTGGTTTAGAGAGAGAATTCGTGTTTATGCTTTTGGATTGTAACAGCGTTTTTGTTAATCAAAGCATTGAGAATTCGGTAATTAAGTTTTTGTGTTTATTGCTTTCGTTTATAACCTGTGCGTTTACTGATTACGAGATTCCGCCTAGTAATTAGTATAGTTTAATCCTTTAGATTGGACCACTGGGACCTACAGACCCAAAACCCATAAATCGGATGTAAGCTACATCTAATAAAATGATTTATACAAAAATCATCAAATAATAAAAAAACAATTTTAAAAATATTTTCTTATCATGTAGTAATTTAAGTATCCTTTTCGTACGGGAAAGGGTGAGACTGTGAGCAGAGAGATCAATGTTCTTATCAAACCGTCAATCACGCTTTCAAACTCTTTGTCTTTTTGTGTCTTCTAGTCACAAGCCCACTTTTATGTATCCAATCAGTCAAAAGTATTACTGACACTTGCATTTCTTTTTTGACATTTGCCGTATACATCCGTACTACTTACTTCTTTATAGAATTCTCAATAAAATACCTTATAATCCGTACTAACTCCGTTTCAAAATCAACAACATCAAAGTAATACAAAGACTTGTCTACAACCCTCATTGACTCACTTTCAAACTTTCTTCCAAAACTAGGCATTTTTCTGTATTTCTTTTGTTAATTTTACCTACCTTAATAGACTCTAAACCATGTTATTCAAACATGGTATTCATTCGTGTACGTTCCAAGCCGGAACCGTTTTTGAAGATGGTGTTCACGAGCGAAAAAGATTTAAACTTTTTATGTAAACATAAAACTAGATTATAAACCTTAAGGTTTTATTACATGTGATTAGTGAATTATGAGTGTTAAAGTAAATTTTCGTAGACTTGACCCTTCGTCCAGATTCAGACAAAAGGTTACAAAGTAGAGAATTCGTGTGCTATTAAATAGGTTTACAAGGCATTCAATGATACAAATGATTGAATATTGAATGTAAAGAATGTTCAAACTAAGAGACTTTATGATCAGGAGTAAAGGTGTTTCTTTTGGGATACACTTGAGTCATTAATTTCTTTGGGTTGTCCTTATATAGAATCCCTTCGGTTAATACCCGGAGGATACGTCCAGACGGACCGGTCCGTCTCATCAGTCTTTTCATACATGTCAGCAACGTGGCCGCCTTTACTTCACACCATTCTGTTGACTGTGACCGTTATTTAATGAAGAAGCGCGTGGGCGGCGCTTTGTCTCCCACGCTCCTCTTCATTAAATGCCACCATCCCTCTGTCTTGTCCGCATTTAATGCTGCACTCTCTTCAATGTTCTTGTTTCCGGGACCTTTCCTGTGTGCCTTCGTCTTGCCGTTCCTTCTATTCCGATGCCCTCCATATCATCGGTATGTATCCAGACGAAGGCATAGGAAGTGAGTGGTACCCTATCCCAACATCTCCCCCCCTAGCCTAGGGAAGTGAGTATGAAAGTGGGGGCCTACTTCTGATCGAATCTTCCCTAGACTATCATTGTCTGACGTTGCTACTCGCATTTAAAGGATCATTATTACCTGTTAGCCATTAATGCTTCTGATTTGACGGGAGGGAATGATTGATTGATTTGAGGCGGTATTAATTTTCCTATAAATACTCCTTAATCCCCTTATTTTCATTACCCCTTTATTTCTTCCCTTATATAATTCGTATCCACTGCTTTTCTTGTTTTTGATTTCGCCGATTATGGGTAAAAATGATATGTTAACTACTCGCTGTGCCGTCACGCCAGTTTCTTTCGCTGATTTCATCACTGAGTTTGGGTTGAGAATGGAATGGCGTCCTTGCAATCCTTCTGATAACTCTATCGTTACCAATTGCCCTGAGGGTTCCATAGCGATGTATACTCGCTTTTTCGATGCCTCTAACGTTCGAATCCCTTTTTACTCGTTTCTTCCTCTCTGTTATTGAATACTATCAACTGTGTCCGATCAAGATGAACCCAATGGGAGTTCTGAGGATGACGAATTTTGAGTTGCTGTGTAACGCCCTGGGTTTTCCCGCCACTTTAAACCTTTGGAGAAGCTTTTTTAGGTTAATTCGTTCCGGGGATTGGTTTACCGTGGAGCGTCGGCCAAGGGTGGAGAACGGGGGGTGGGAATGTTTTAGCCCAGCGCCCGTTAGTGTGAAACAGTGGAAGGACAAGTTCTTCTGGCTAGATGCTTCGGTTGCGCCCATATTGATGCATTGGAGACCCATTCTGGCCGGTGCCATTCCTGATCCCCCTCCTGCCCTTACCGAAGAAGAAATTGAGCGTTGTCAATTGATTTCTGTAAACAAGATTCCAGTTCGGACTCATGTCGAGGCTGTATTGGTTTTGGGTGGTGTGAGCCGCTATTGGGCTCCTTTAAATCTTAATCCTTCCATCCAATTTAATGGCGCTCGTAAGTTTATGATATTTTTTTTTTTTTTTTTTTTTTCGGTGAACGAATGTCTGATTCCTTTGTTATGTATATCTTATAGCCATATCCTTGCTGGACTACTTGAAGCTTGACACTTTGACTGGGGTTTCCTTCCCCGTGGTTCCCTTGGGAGAAGATATTGTTCATATCTTGGAGCAGGGTGTTGGGAACTTTGTCTTTCCTTCCACTGAAGTGCGCTCCTTGATATCTGGGGTACCAGCCTTGGTGGTTGATCCTCCTCCTCCGTCTGTCCTTTCACCTATGTCAGAGATGCTGTCCGGAGGTCCTGGTACCAGGGTTAAACGGAGAAGGCTTTCTCTTGCTAACGGTAGACTTTTTTTTTTTTTTTTTTTTTTTAATTTTTATTTATCCTTTGTGTGCGCGGCAGATCCCTCTTTTCACAGTGCCGGCCTTAAGATGAATGTTCCTTCTGCTCAGCGGGCCACCTCTTCTCATCCTCTGTCTCTTTCTTCTTCGGATGAGTCAGATGTTGGGAAGCCTGTTTTCTCAGGTAGCCGAGGTAATAGTGCTAACAAGGAGGAGAAAGTGGAGAGTACGCCGGTTAACTCTTTTGATGCTGAAGCCGGAGGTTCCTGTGCGCCTCGCTCGCCAAGTGACAGGGAAGGTCCCTCTTCATCCCGATACTTGCCAGGGTGGGGGGTTAAGTGCAACAGCGAGATGTTTGATCCCCATGTTTGTCAAGACATGTTGAACTATTTTGCTACCCCTGCCGAATCTATTCGTTGGAAGAGTTTTCCTGATGAGGCCCTGGTTGAGCATTTTAATGTGTTACTGGCCCAGTTGGCAGTAGCAGGTACCGAAACTCGTGGCCGTTTCGTGGCTTCTCGGAATAGTGTTGTGCAACTTGAGGGGTCTCTTACCCAGGAGAAAGGTCGTGTGTCGACCTTGAAGGCTAAAGTTAAGAACTTGGAAAAGGAAAATGTGAAGCTTCGGAAACGCACCAGGGTCCAACTCCACAGGGCGGTACATGGTTTAAAGAAACATGCTGAGTCTCTTCCTCGGGTTAGGGATCTTGAGAACCTTGTTCGTGATTTGCAGGAGGTAAACAGTGAACCTGTGATAGGGCAGTCTTCCATGGCTGTGGATTCAGGCATGAAACTGGTTTCCGTTGCTGAATGGGAAGGTTTGGTTGGAAAAGTGAAGTCGTTAAAGGTTAGTGATGAGAAGGCTACAGCTGGCGTAGCTATTGACGGTGAGAGGGTTACAGCTGGTGATGCTTCGGAAGGGGCGATCACATTGGAGGATGAGAATCGAAGGCTTCTAGTTGAGAACGCCAGATTAAGGGAAAAAGCTACGTGGCTGGTTAAGGATGGCATTAAGTTTTTTGTTGAAAAGCTTTACCAGAGCCATGAGTTCAGCGCACCTTATGGGGAACTTGCCACCTTGTTTTCTGGAACTGGATACACTCTTGGAGTACGTAACGGCTTCCGTCAGGCGCGTTTGAATCTCCCCCTTCAAGCCACTCCCAACTTTGACCCTAATTCTGAAGCCAAGCTGGATGAAGTTCTTGAGCGCATGCGTCACCCTTCCTTCCCTTACTTGGAAGTACTTAGTCAAAGTCATGAACTATCGGTGTAGGATTTGAAAAAGCTAGAACCTGCTGCTCCGGCTATCGAGTGATTTTCTTTTACGCTTGGTATTATATGTAGCTTTCTCTTTGTAATCTGTTTGACTTTTTAGACACTTATTTCCACTGTTTTGTGTACCGTGTTTTTAATGTATTAGCGCCAAGGCGCGCGTTTTTCCCCATATTTCTATTAGTTACTTCCTTCTTCTTTTCTCTTTCTCTTTTATTTATTTCGTCATATACGTATATATGGTTGTTAGGCTGGGAAGCGTCCTTCCCAGAAGAGTACATAGACTCTCTTTTTTTTTTTTTTATATATATCTTCACTAGGATATGCGTTCAGACTAGTGGGTGTGAAAATTTCCGTCTCTATTCGAGAGCCGGTATATACTTGATATAATATGAAAGTTTACAATCATCACATCCTAATAAAGGTAATTACCTTTTACAAGTTTAGACATAACATATCCTTAATAGGCTGCCTTGCCATATCCGGGGGGTGGTCCATCAATGTAGAGAGATTGTAAGTTGTCTTTATGTGTCTGGGATGATGATTCTATCCTTCCTTCCTTCTGGCCGTTTGTAGGCGTGGGGAAGAGCATCGGTATTTCGGCGATGAAATCCGCCGGTATCTGTCCTCTCATGGACTGTCTGGGCCTAAACTCGATTGAATAGCCTCCCAACTCCTTGGCCCATCTTGCCAACCTTCCTGATCCGGCCGTCGTTGTGAGCATACCTTCGATGGGTAGTTCAGTCATGACCACTATTGGGTATTTTTGGAAGTATCGGGGCAAACGTCTGGACGTGTGCACGAGGGCCAGCGCTAGTTTTTCCTTGAGTGGATACTTTACCTCCACTGCTCTTAAAGCGTTGCTTACAAAATACACAGGCCTATGCCTTCCCTTTTCTTCTGTTGTCAATACTGCACTTATCGTGTTGTTGGAAATTGCCAGATACACGAATAACTCCCTTCCTTCGCTCGGGGCTGCGAGGATCGGCAGCTGATTTAAGGATTGCTTTAGTTCTTGGAGGGCATCTTCCGCTTCGGTCGTCCAGACGAAATCCGTCCTATCGACTCTTTTCTTCAATGTTTCTAAAAAGGGGAGCGAGCGTTCGGCCGACTTTGAGAGGTGTCGACTTAAACCTGCCAATCTTTTATTGAGACTCTGTACTTCCTCTGGTGTCTCTGGAGATTTAATCTCTGTGATTACTTTTATTTGGTCGGGGCAAGCCTTGATTCCTTTTTCAGTTATTAGGTGTCCTAAAAACCTTCCCTCTATTACACCAAATGCACATTCTCTCGGATTTAGTTTCATGTTAATGTTCCTCAATTTTCGGAAAGTTTCATCGATGTCGTAGATCATGTCTTCCTCTCTATGACTCTTGATGATAAGATTATCCACGTAAGCCTCTAGGTTTCTACCTATTTGATTTCCGAAAGCTCTATCGACCAATCTTTGGTAGGCAGCTTCGGCATTTTTCAACCCCAAAGGCATCCTCCGGTAGCAGAACACGCCGAAGTCTGTGTGGAATGCTGTTTTATCTTCATCTTCTGGTGCCATTTGTATCTGGTGACAACCCTTGTAGGTGTCTAAAAAGCACTTGTACCTGTAGCCTACTAGGGAATCAATCTTCCAATCTACCCCGGGTAGCGGGTAGTTATCTTTCGGACAGGCTCTGTTGATGTTCTTAAAGTCTATGCACATTTTCCAGGGAGGATTCTCATTTTCGACGTATGTTGGGTTAGCAACCCAAGTTGGACACCTCGCCTCTCGAAGGATCCCTGCCTCCCTGAGCTTACTCACCTCTTCTCTAATGATCTGACTACGCTCCGGGGTCATTGCTTTCTTCTTCTGCCTGATCGGCTCTACACTGGGGTAGGTTTTTAACCGATATTCTGCTATTCCCCTCGGTATCCCTGTTATATCGTAGGGTGTCCACGCGAACACGTCCATGTTGCTACTGAGTAGTGTGAATAATTTCTCTTTGCAAGGTCGTGACAAGTGTGCTCCTATGGTAACCGTCTGCTCCGGGAATCCGGGATTAACGACGAGTTTTTCTTCTTAACCAGGGGCCGTCCCTTGTGGGCTATCTGTTTTTTTCGCCGAGATACACCACTTCTCCCTCTGCCTCTTGGTACACACTGTAGCAATACCATGAGGAGTGGGGAATTTCATCAATCCATGGTAGGGCGATGGTACCGCTCCCAACTGATATAACCCTGGCCTACCGAGGATGATGTCGAACGGGGATGGCGTTTGGACCACTGCGAAGCTCATCCATTCTGTCCTCATGCAGGGGTATTCCCCAAGTGTTAGGGGGAGGGTTATTTCTCCCATCGGCCACATCATTTCGTTATCAAACCCCTGGAGTGCCGATACCGGTTTTCTCATACGCGCTTGAACGGACCTTCGAAACTTCCGGAAGAAATGTTCATAAATGACTTCGGTGGAGCTTCCAGTGTCTACATATACCTTTGGAACAACGGTATTTCCTATCCACCCCTCCACTATGATGGGGTCTAAGGTGAGACAACATTCACTACTGGGAGGAAAGGCTATTTCTTGGTTCATCCACGTTGGGTCAGACTCCTTTCTTTTTAGGGACTGTGGGTCTCTTCTTATCATGTTAACGGTTCGGGTTCTATTCCCCTGAGAGCCATCGTCTTTCGACCTACGGCTGGTTTTGTTACCTTGTGTCACTCCCTTTTTTATATCCTTGATCAGATGTGCGAGTTCTCCAGACTTGACCGCCTCCTCGATTTTCCTCTTTAAGTGATAGCAGTCGTTAGTATTATGCCCATGGTCCAGATGGAACTCGCAAAATTTATCAGACTGTTTTCTCTCCGGATTTTCTATCATCGGATGGGGGGCGGTGAAATTTTTTCCCACTTCTTCTGTTGAAAGGATCTCACAGGGGGTCTTTGTGAGCGCTGTATATACCTCTTTTCGCCGGTAGTCGGTGGACACATTGGGTGTGTAAGGGTTAGGGTATGGACTTCGGTTGCGCTGTTCTGGCTGCTTCCCTTCGTTTCGTTGTGGTCCCGGTCCTTCCGTCCGAGTGTGATTTCCAGATTTTCCACTTCGGTCCTCCCTGCTGGTCTTACTAGAACTAGCTTCCCTGCTAAGGTTAGATGCCTCCTTTCCCCTAATGAAATCCCTGACCCGCGTCATCATCTCATCTACGGTATCCGGAATCTTATTATTCAAAGCCTCTATGAGCTGAGTGTTTTTTATAGCATGCATGAAACCGGAGACGCGCATATCCTCCGTAGCGCCTTTGATCTCTAAGCTTTCCTTATTAAAGCGTTCTATGAAGGTTCTGAGACTCTCGTGTTCCTTCTGTTTAATGTTGTGCATCTCCACCGCCCTTCTCTCGCATCTGCGTAGCTGCATGAAGTTACTTTTAAACTTGTGTTGCAGGTCTTCAAAACTGTCCACGGATTCTGTGGGGAGGCTGTCGTACCAAAGCCGGGCCGATCCTAAGAGAGTTTGAATGAACATGTGGCACCACACCGGCATGGACCACTGTTCCACTTCTGCGGCCCCGGAGAAGATACTAAGATGATCATCAGGATCCTGTGATCCATCGTACGTCTTAACGTTCGTTGGCATCTTGATCCTGGGGGGAAACTTGAAGTTCGCTATACGCTTGGTGAACTTAGTGTCCTTCGACCTTTGGTAGGGTTTGGACAAGTCATCCATTTCGGGAGCCGATAGGCGGGGTGTTTGCCACACAAAGGGTGGGTCTCCCACATGAGGTGTTGGTCCATATAGCTGTTGGTTGACCTGTGGGGGTTGCACAAGCTGATACGGGGGAGGCTGCACAGGCTGATACGGGGGAGGCTGCACAGGCTGATACGGAGGAGGCTGCACAGGCTGGTATTGTGGAAATTGTGTCTGCGGACGCGACATACCAAAGTTAAACATTCCGGTCTCGGGGCGATGAGCTCCATTCAAGTGTTGGGCGTTAAGGAGGCTAGCAAACGCTCCCTCCTGCCTAATATTGGGTGCTAGGGTCGATGGTTCCCTGTCGAAGGTCCTCCTAGACCTCAATATACGATCCTGATTCGAATGGGTGTCTGGGACGGAATTCTCCTCCTGTTCCATGTCCTCAGCATCCCCATAAGAGAGTTCAACGGGGTTCCCTCTCCTCCTTTCCTTCTGAGCGTGTTTGCTCATCATGGCTTTTAGGCTGTCAAAGTTTTTGCTCACAAACTCTGGCGTGATTGGGCTTACTTGTTCGTTTGCTCCTGGGGTGAAGATCGGGGGTGGCCCTGTGTCTTCAGTAGATTCTTGGGAGACAGATTGGGCTATTCCTTCCTCAGGCTGATCTTGAGACACTTTTTCCATGTTTTTCCCAGAATCTGTCGCTGATTAACAACAAGGTCCCACGGATGGCGCCAATGTTAAAGTAAATTTTCGTAGACTTGACCCTTCGTCCAGATTCAGACGAAGGGGTTACAAAGTAGAGAATTCGTGTGCTATTAAATAGGTTTACAAGGCATTCAATGATACAAATGATTGAATATTGAATGTAAAGAATGTTCAAACTAAGAGACTTTATGATCAGGAGTAAAGGTGTTTCTTTTGGGATACACTTGAGTCATTAATTTCTTTGGGTTGTCCTTATATAGAATCCCTTCGGTTAATACCCGGAGGATACGTCCAGACGGACCGGTCCGTCTCATCAGTCTTTTCATACATGTCAGCAACGTGGCCGCCTTTACTTCACACCATTCTGTTGACTGTGACCGTTATTTAATGAAGAAGCGCGTGGGCGGCGCTTTGTCTCCCACGCTCCTCTTCATTAAATGCCACCATCCCTCTGTCTTGTCCGCATTTAATGCTGCACTCTCTTCAATGTTCTTGTTTCCGGGACCTTTCCTGTGTACCTTCGTCTTGCCGTTCCTTCTATTCCGATGCCCTCCATATCATCGGTATGTATCCAGACGAAGGCATAGGAAGTGAGTGGTACCCTATCCCAACAATGAGTCTATCAGTATTAACTGGCCTTTCAACATCTTTATCACTTGTGTTTAAATTTTTAGTTTGAATCTTCGTATCTTTTAGCACCGAATATTAATGTTTGGAACCGAATTTTCATGCAATCAAGTTTGTGGGTGACCGTGTCTTGAAATGTGAATCATACGTTTAGGTGTTTGGACCACTCTAGGCATCCTCTTCCCAACTATATACCTTATTTTCATTCAAGAGTTTCATAATAATAACACTCAAAATTAGAAAATTTTATAAAACCATCTTATTTTTTAAAACGTTTATCAACACTACAAGGATTTTGGTACAAGCTCCATAACTACTCCAAACACACCTGCTACATGTGACCTATGTGAAAAGCAAGAAAATATTTATGTGAATCGCACCTGCCAGGTGAGACCCATCAAAAAAACATTAGAGCTAATTACATGGTTCGTCACTATGGTTTGCACCATTTTCACCCGTCCTCCCTAATAGTTTTTTATTACACCACTGGTACCTAAGTTTGAAATTCGTTGCCTCCAGAGTCCCTAAAATGGACGTGACGTTAAAAAGGCCGTTAAGTGTCCTCACGTGTGTCACACGTGAGGGGTAATTTCGTCAATTCAACGTGTTCATCCCCAAAATCCACAAAACCCTAAATTAATTTCTCCAAAATTCATACAAATCAACACAAGCACACTTCACCTTTATCAAATCAACATCAAAAACCTAAATTTATCAAATCAAATCAAAAGCCTAAATTTATCAAATTCAAAACCAAAATCCATTGTTACATAAAAACAATCCTTAAAAATTGAAGATATGAAGAAAACGATGCTAGGAATAAAAACGAGGTTTCGGCCGAAGAGATCGGAATTCTTTCAAGGGTTGTTGCCTCTCTTTTGCCAAAACATAATTGGACCTCTGATCATGTTAAACCAGTGACGTTTTCACTTTTTTCCCATTTTAAAAATCAAACAAACAATCCTTCGAAAGAATAAGAGAAAAAACAAGAAAATATATATATATATATATATATATATATATATATATATATATATATATATATATATATATATATATATATATATATATATATATATATATATATATTATGAAAGAGGAATTTAACTATCTAGCTATTCCCCTATCTCTTTCTCTTTCTCTCTCTATATATACATATATACATGTATATTTTTGTATATGTATGTATCTGTGTGTTTGTGTTTTTTTTTATATTTTAAAGATGGGAATTTATGGTGAGATGGCAATGATGATACTGTTTTATGTATGGATTTTAATCCGAGCATCACGTAATTGGATATTGGGTGGTATTTGGATCCGTATCTTGGGGGCCAACCCGGATGGTTTAATGGTTTTTATTTAGTTTATGATTGAATCTGGGTTTTGGTTTTGGGGTTTTGGATTTCTGGTATGTTGGGGAAGATGATATGTCAAATGACGAAATTACCCCTCACGTGTGACACACGTGAGGACACTTAACGGCCTTTTTAACGTCACATCCATTTTAGGGACTCTGGAGGCAACGAATTTCAAACTTAGGTACGAGTGGTGTAATAAAAAACTATTAGGGAGGACGGGTGAAAATGGTGCAAACCATAGGGACGAACCATGTAATTAACTCAAAACATTATATAGATGGATCGCACCTGACAGGTGCGACCCATCAACCACTGACACAAAAGTTTCAACGACTAATTTTTTGATGTATCATTAATTAATATAGTATAGAGGTCGCACCTAGCAGTTGCGACCCATCAACATACCACCTTTTCATGCATGGAACGTAAATTCTGCTTATATATACATATTACAACACAAATATACAAACATTTCCAACACAAACACTTAAACATGCAAACCCTTACAACACAAACACTTAAACATACAAACCCCTACAACACAAACACTTACACAAAAAATTTTATAAAAACACCAACAACCATCTACAAATAATGATATATGAAAATGAGAATATGGTCGAAGTTTCGATGAAAGATAAGTTTGGTAACATATTTTGGCGTTGTGCTCGAATTGTTTCCGTTAATACTCAGACATACATCGTTAGTTACCACGTGTATCTCAATTTTAGTAACAAGCCAGATATGGAACAATAAGGCACCAAATCTATTAGACCAATGCCTCCTGTATTTGAAACTAAAAAATCTCGCGAACTTTGTGATATTGTTGAAGTTTTTCATGATTTCGCTTGGAAGATGAAAATTGTTTTGAAAGATTTCGAATGAGAATTTTATGTAGTGAAATTACCTAGATCTGTCGAAAAGTTTGAAGTAAATGAATTTCAATTTCGTGATAGACAGTCGAATGAATAACCTAGTAATGATGGACTAAAGTTACAATTTACTCTAATTTATCTTATTTAAACTAAGTGTAATGTCCATTTGAATTAAAAAAAAAAAAGAAAAAAAAAAAAGTTTGATGGATTGCAATCGTGTAAATTAAAAAATGCGAAAGGAATTATTTAAAAGTGTTAATGGAAATTATTTAATCCTAATAAAAGCACCTTTAAATAAAGAGAAAAATTAAATAATAATTGTACCTTGCAGGTACTTCTATTTGTACGCTCATCCACTTCTCCAAATTTATATTTATACCCCTTTTGCCCACTACTTATCTCTCCATAAACACACACTAAACACACACACACAAACATGAAGAAGTTGATTCGCCGTCTCTCCCGCGTCTCCGACTCATCTCCATACGCTCTTCTTCGGTCCGAATCTCACCGTTCCACCCCGGTTCCATACGGGCACTTCCCGGTCTACGTAGGAGACGAAATGGAACGGTTCGTTGTAAATGCTAACCTATTAAACCACCCTATATTCATCACTTTACTTAACAAATCAGCTCAAGAATATGGTTACCATCAAAAAGGTGTTCTTCGTATTCCTTGCCATGTTATCGTATTCGAACGTGTGTTACAAGCTTTACGATCCGGTAAACAAGACCTTGTTACCGAGGATTTTCTGTAACATGTTGGTTTTGGTTTTTGCTTAATGATGTGTCGAATCTTAAGCTATTAGTATGTGGTTAGTGAGATAAGATAATTAGGTGAGATCGTTTGATGTTGATTAACAAAATATCGAATCAAATCGAGTCTGTTTTAGTTTTTGGTTCTAGTTTTTCGATTGTATATACATCACTAGAACTCATGTTTGTGTTGTTGGCGATTATAACAATGCTTATGTGGTTATGTGTACAATTTTGAGTGTTTGCTTTCTTTTTATGGGTTTTTCTAACTTGTGCCCTAGAGGCACATGTTAAAACTATTTTTAAATATTAAAAGTATAATTAAAATTATTAAAAGTTAAGAAATCAATAAAAAATGGTACTTTTCACTACTGTATTTTTAATATTTAAAAACGGTGTTAACATGTGCCCCTAGGGCACAAGTTCGAAAAACCCTTTTTTTATTCCGTTTATTTTTCTCTTTGATCGGAATCTTATCTTGAATTCATTATTTGGTACTCATAAGTCATAACTATAACTAAATGAGATATAATACTAATAAATTTTCAATATGTTATAGAGTAAATTCCGTAAATCATTCATATGATGGTATACTAATCTACATATGCTGGATTTTTTTGTCAAAAGTGATTGAACCGGTTGAACCATTTGCATCGGATGATTCAACCAAGTTCACTAGTCAAACTTATAATACTAAGTAGTTGTGATCCAACGAAAAATTAAGTTTTAAGCTTCACGAACAACCCAAACATATTACCAAACAATCCAAATCATGACACCCTTATAATTCAACAAAAATAACATCTAATTTATCAATGAAATTATCATATTAAACAACCGAACAATAATAACATTCAAGTTTAATGATATAAACAATAAAAAGACTAAGATTAACAATTAAAAAGTAAATTTAGAGAATGTTTTACGATTTTTTATTTTTATTTTTCTGAAAAAACTAGTATTTACAAAACCAGTTAAACCGGAATAACCGTAAAAATCGTTCGATTTGATCATTGCCCAGATTCTTAAAAAAAAACGTTAGAGTTAAACCGCTCAACCGACTGATACACGATTCAACTGGTTGAACCAGCCGATTCAAACCGGTTTTTAAAACGTTGCCTTTCAAGTCTCAAAATTTTGTTAAATCTAAAAGGTATAGTTGGAGGTCCTTAGAACAAATAAAATAACTAAATATATCTTTTTGCAAAAAATAATATTTTAGCCATTTAGTTGGTTTAAAGAGAATCGACTTTATGTATGCCTTAGTTATACGTCCGGAAAAACATGTCAAAATACAATAATGAGGCATTAAAATGAAAGTCTGTCTAGAAAGTAAAACGAGTAGTGTTCTTGTGTTCTTTCGATACAAACTTCTCGATAAAGACCGTGTACTAAACGTTTTTCAGAATATCGTTTTTGATGAATGTTGGGATAGGGCAACTCTCACTTCCGATACCGATGTCCGGACGAATATCAATGGCATTAAAGGCATCGGACTGAAGGAAACGGTAAGGCAAGGTCGCAAGATAAAGGCAGCCGGAGGGAAGAACTTTGAAGAGAGTGCAGCATTAAATGCAGACAAGACAAGGGGATGGCAGCATTTAATGAAGAAGCGCGTGGGCGGCGCTCTGTCCCCTATGCTCCTCTTCATTAAATGCACGTCACAATCAACAGAATGGAACGGAGAAAAGGCTACCCACGTCACTGACGCGCAGGACAAGACCGATGGAACGGACCGGTTCATAAGATTATCCTCCGGGCAATAACCGAAGGCTTACTATATAAAGGGATACAATGGAGAACTCCAGAGATTTCATTCAGTTCTCGACAGAATTTATTACTAAGAACATTCCTTGTATTAAGTATCCAATCATTTGTATCATTAAAGGATTGTGTGAATTCATTTAATTCCCTCCCAACCTCTTTGTATAATTACCCCTTCGTCTGGAGCCGGACGAAGGGTCCAACCCACTAAAATTTACTTTAACATTGGCGCCATCCGTGGGACCCTGTTGTTAATCAGCGACAGATTCTAGGGAAACATGGAAAAAGCACCCCGAGATCGATCTGAGGAAGGAATAGCCCAACCTATCTCTCAAGAATCTGCTGAAGACACAGGGCCACCCATCCTCACCCCGGGAGCAAACGAGCAAGCAAGCCCAATCACGCCCGAGTTCGTGAGCAAAAACTTTGACAGTCTAAAGGCTATGATGAGCCAGCACGCTCAGAAGGAACGGAGAAGAGGAAACCCCGTTGAACTCACTTATGAGGACGCTGTAGACGTAGAACAGGAGGAAAACTCCGTCCCAGACACACATTCGAATCAGGACCATTTATTGAGGCCTATGGGAACCTTCGATAGGGAACCGTCCACTTTAGCACCCAACGTCAGGCAAGAGGGAGCGTTTTCCAGTCTCCTTAACGCCCAGCACTTGGGTGGGACTCAGCGCCCTGAGACCGGAATGACTAACTTCGGTATTTTGCGTCCACAGACACCGTTTCCACAATATCAGCCTGTACAACCTCCTCCGTATCAGCCTGTACAACCTCCTCCGTATCAGCCTGTACAACCTCCTCCGTATCAGCAGGTGCAGCCCCCACAGTTCAATCAACAGCCGTACAGGCCAACGCACCATGGAGGAGACCCACCCTTCGTGTGGCATACGCCCCACCTATCAGTCCCTGAAATGGATGACTTGTCAAAACCCTACCAAAGGTCGAAAGACACTAAGTTCACCAAACGTATCGCAAATTTCAAATTCCCCCCCAGAATCAAGATGCCTACGAACGTTAAGACATACGATGGATCACAAGATCCTGATGATCATCTTAGCGTCTTCTCCGGGGCTGCAGAGGTAGAACAATGGTCCATGCCAGTGTGGTGCCACATGTTTGTCCAAACTCTTTTAGGATCTGCCCGGCTTTGGTATGACAGCCTCCCCACAGAATCTGTGGATAGTTTTGAAGACTTGCAGCACAAATTTAAAGGTAATTTCATGCAGCTGCGCAGATGCGAGAGGAGAGCGGTGGAGATGCACAACATTAAGCAGAAGGAAAATGAGAGTCTCAGAGCCTTCATAGAGCGTTTTAATAAAGAAAGCTTAGAAATCAAAGGCGCTACGGAGGACATGCGCGTCTCCGGTTTCATGCATGCTATAAAGAACACCCAGCTCATAGAGGCTTTGAATAATAAGATTCCTGATACCGTAGATGAGATGATGACGCGAGTCAGGGATTTTATTAGGGGGAAAGAGGCAGCTAATCTGAGCAGGGAAGTTAGTTCTAACAAAACCAACCGAGAAGACCGAAGCGGAAGACCTGGGAATCACACCCGAACAGATGGGCCAGGGCCGCAACGAAACGATGGGAAGCAACCGGAACAGCGCAGCCGAAATCCCTACCCAAATCCTTACACACCAAATGTGTCCACCGACTACCGACGAAAGGAGGTATATACAGCACTCACCAAGACCCCATGTGAGATCCTTTCAACAGAAGAAGTGGGTAAAAACTTCACGGCCCCTCATCCGATGATAGAAAATCCGGAGAGGAAACAGTCTGACAAGTTTTGCGAGTTCCATCAAGATCATGGGCATAATACCAACGACTGCTACCACTTAAAGAGGAAAATCGAGGAGGCGGTCAAGTCGGGAGAGCTCGCACACCTGATTAAGGACATAAAAAAGGGGACAACGCAAGGTAACAAAACCGGCCGTAGGTCGAAAGACGATGGCTCTCAAGGGAACAGAACCAGAACCGTTAACATGATAAGAAGAAACCAGCAATCCCTAAAAAGAAAGGAGTCAGATCCGACGTGGATGGACCAAGAAATAGCCTTCCCTCCCGGTAGCGCATGTTGTCTTACCTTAGATCCCATCGTTGTGGAAGGATGGATAGGAAATACGGTCGTCCCAAAGGTATATGTAGATACTGGAAGTTCCACCGAAGTCATTTATGAACATTTCTTCCGGAAGTTCCGAAGGTCCGTCCAAGCGCGTATAAGAAGACCGGTATCGGCACTCCAGGGTTTTGATAATGAAATGATGTGGCCGATGGGCGAAATAACCCTACCATTAACACTTGGGGAATACCCCTGCATGAGAACAGAATGGATGAGCTTTGCAGTTGTCCAAACACCTGCCCCGTTCGACATCATCCTGGGCAGGCCCGGGTTATATCAGTTGGGAGCAATACCATCGCCCTACCATGGATTGATGAAATTCCCCACTCCCCATGGTATCGCTACAGTGTGTACCAGAAGACAGAAGGAAAAATGGCGTGTTTCGGCGATGAAAGCGGATGGTCCACAAGGGACGGGCCTCGGTCAAGAAGAAAAACTTGTCATTAATCCCAGGTTTCCAGAACAGACGGTTACCGTTGGAGCACACTTGTCGCGACCTTGCAAAGAAAAGTTATTTACACTACTCAGTAGCAACATGGACGTGTTCGCATGGACACCCTGCGATATAACGGGAATACCAAGGGAAATAACAGAATATCGATTAAAGACATACCCCAGTGTAGAGCCGATCCGGCAGAAAAAGAAAGCAACGACCCCGGAACATTATCAGATCAGTAAGGAAGAAGTGAGTAAGCTAAGTGAGGCAGGGATCCTTCGAGAGGCAAGATGCCCAACGTGGGTTGCCAATCCAACGTACGTTACAAATGGGAGTCATCCTTGGAAGATGTGCATAGACTTTGCGAACATCAACAAGGCCTGCCCCAAGGATAACTACCCGCTACCCGGGGCAGATTGGAAGATTGACTCCCTAGTGGACTACAAGTACAAGTGCTTTTTAGACACCTACAAGGGTTGCCACCAGGTACAAATGGCACCAGAAGACGAAGATAAAACAGCATTCCACACCGATTTCGGCGTGTTCTGCTACCGAAGGATGCCCTTGGGGTTGAAAAATGCCGAAGCTGTCTACCAAAGGCTGATCGATAGAGCTTTCGGAAACCAGATAGGTAGAAACCTAGAAGCCTATGTGGACAGTCTTGTCATTAAGAGTCATAAGGAGGAAGACGTAATCTATGATCTCGACGAAACTTTCCGGAAGTTGAGAGACATTAACATGAAGCTAAATCCAAGAGAATGTGCGTTTGGTGTGACAGAAAGGAGTTTTGCAGGGCAACTAATAACCGAAGAGGGAATCAAAGCTTGCCCCGACAAAGTAAAAGTGATCACAGAGATTAAGTCTCCAGGGACACCAGAGGAGGTACAGAACCTCAATAAAGGATTGGCTGGTTTAAGTCGACACCTCTCGAGGTTAGCCGAACGCTCACTCCCCTTTTTAGAAACTTTGAAGAAAAGAATCGACAGGATGGATTTCATCTGGACGACCGAAGCAGAGGGTGCCCTCCAGGAATTGAAGCAATCTTTAAACCATCTGCCGATCCTCGCAGCCCCGAGCGAAGGAAGGGAGTTATTTATATACCTGGCCATCTCCAACGACACAACAAGCGCGGTGCTGACAACAGAAATAAAGGGAAGCCAAAGGCCGGTATATTTCGTGAGTAATGTTTTAAAAACAGCGGAAGTAAAGTATCCGCCCAAAGAAAAATTGGCGCTGGCCCTCGTGCACACATCCAGACGATTGCCTCGTTACTTCCAAAAATACCCAATAGTGGTCATGACCGAATTACCCATTGAAGGTATGCTCACCACGACATCCGGATCAGGAAGGCTGGCGAAATGGACCAAGGAGCTAGAAGGTTACTCAATCGAGTTTAGGACAAGACAAGGCATGAAAGGACAGATACCGGCGGGGTTCATCGCCGAGATACCAATGCTTTCCCCCACGCCAACGAACGGCCAGAAAGAAGGAGGGATGGAATCATCATCTCGGGCGCACAAAGACAATTTACGGTCCTTCTACATCGAGGGACCACCCCCCCCCCGGATATGACAAAGCAGTCTGTTAAAGAGATGTTATATCTAAAGTTGTAAAAGGTGACTACCTTTATTAGAATGCAGTAATTGTAAACTTTCAATTTATATCAAATAGATACCGACTCTCGAATAGAGACGGAAATTTTCACTCACTAGTCTGAACGCATATCCTAGTGAAGGTAAATAAAAAAAAAAAAAAAGAGTCTAAGCACTCTTCTGGGAGGGACGCTTCCCAGCCTAATAATCATATACATACATATGACGACATAAATAAAGAAGAGAAAAACGCACGCCTTGGTGCTAATACGATTAAAAACGATAACAGAGGTACAAGGGAAATTACGCGCCTTGGCGCTAACGTAACAGAAGTTTAGTTCACAGAAACAACAAAATAAATACCATAACACCAAACCTAAAAGAACCCCATTACACAACCGGGGCAGCAGGCTCCAACTTCTTCAAATCCTCCACCGACAATTCATAACCCTGACTGAGAGCCTCCAAGTAAGGAAAGGAGGGATGGCGCATGCGTTCGAGGGCTTCATCCAGCTTCGCCTCGGAGTCAGGATCGAAATGGGGAGTGGCCTGAAGAGGAAGGTTCAAGCGAGCCTGCCGAAAGCCGTTGCGTACACCAAGGGTATACCCAGTCCCGGAGAATAGAGTAGCAAGCTCTCCGTAAGGCGCACTAAACTCATGACTCTGATGAAGTTTTGCAACAAAAAACTTGATGCCATCCTTAACTAGCCATGTGGCCTTTTCCCTCAACATGGCGTTCTCAGCCAAAAGCCTCTGGTTCTCATCAGCAAGAGAGGCTATGTCCTCCTCCACTGCAACACTAGCAACGATTCGTTCGCTCCCTGTAGTCACATCTACCGCAGCTTTCTCACTACTAACCCCTGACAATTTCGCCTTTCCAACCAAACTTTCCCACTCCGCAACGGAAACTAGTCTCATGCCCACGGAAGGCTGTCCTATCACAGATTCACTACTTACTTCCTGCAAATCATGAACAAGCTTTTCAAGATCCTTAACCCGACGGAGAGCCTCAGCATGTTTCTTTAAACCATGTACCGCCCTATGAAGCTGATCCCTGGTACGTCGGCGAAGCTTCACATTCTCCTGTTCCAAATCCGTGATTTCAGCTTTCAAAGTTGACACACGACTTTTCTCCTGGGCGAGAAACCCCTCAAGTAGCGTAACATAATCCCTAGAGGCCACAAAACGGCTACGAGCTTCAGTACCCGCTACGGCAAGCTGGGCCAACAAAACATCAAAATGCTTAACCAGATCCTCATCAGGAAAACCCCTCCAACGAATAGATTCGGCAGGGGTAGCAAAGTAGTTTAGCATGTCTTGGCAAATATGGGCTTCAAACATCTCGTCATTACACTTAACCCCCCACCCTGGTTTATACCGGGACGAAGAGGGAACTTCCGCATCACGTAGTGAACGGGGTGCACGCGAACCTCCAATGTCGGCATCAAAAAAGTTCACGGGTGCACGGGAACCTCCAGCTTCAGCATCAAAAGAGTTAACTGACTCACTCTTTCCTTTCTCAGGCATTTTCCCTTTCCCCCCTTCCTCCTCCTCGTTAGCACTATCACCCCGGCTACCTGAAAGAGCAGGCTTCCCAACATCTGACTCATCTGAAGAAGAAAGAGACAGAGGATGAGAGGATGTGGCTCGCTGAGCGGGAGGAACATTCATCTTGGCACCGGCGCTGTGAAAAGAAGGATCTGCCACACACAAGTCACATCATTTTAAAAAAAAAAAAAAAAAAGAAGAAGAAGAAGCTTACCATTAGCGAGCAAAAGCCTCCTGCGTTTAACTCGCGAACCAGGACCTTCGGCAACCATCTCTGGCATCGGTAAGAGTACGGACGGAGGGGGAAGATCGACAACTAAGGCCGGTACACCAGGTATTAAAGAGCTCACATACGAGGAGGGGTAGATAAAATCCCCAATACCCTGCTCCAAAATATGAACGATACCTCCTTCCAGGGAAATTACGGGGTACGTAACTCCGTCCAGAGTACCAAGCTTCAAGAAATCTAAAAGAGATATGGCTACAAGACACATGCATAACAAACAAATCAGGCATTCACATCCTCATTTCCTAAAAAAAAAAAAAAAGAGAGAGAGGAAGAAAGAAAAACTCACGAGCGCCATTCAACTGGATAGAAGGATTAAGATTCAAAGGAGCCCAGTGGCGGCTCACACCACCTAGAACCAACACGGTCTCGCAGTAAGAGCGAACGGGAATTCTATTCACAGAAATTAACCGACGACGCGTTGTTTCTTCATCGGAAAGAACAGGAGGGGGATCAAAAATAGCACCGGGCAGAATAGGCCTCCAACGCATCGGTATAGGGGCCACCGAAGCATCCAGCCAGAAGAACTTATCTTTCCATTGCCTCACATTAACAGGAGCAGGGGTAAAACACTCCAGTCCCCCGCTCTCCACCCTTGGACGACGCTCCAAGGTAAACCAGTCCCCCGAACGGATCAAACGAAAAAAACTCCTCCACAGGTTCAAAGTGGCGGGAAAACCCAAAGCATTACACAGCAACTCGAAATTAGTTATCCTCAAAATCCCCATAGGATTCATTTGGATCGGAGACAACTGATAGTACTCGATAACAGAAAGAAAGAAACGAGTAAAGGGAACTCGAACATTAGAGGCATCGAAGAAACGGGTATACATCGCTATGGATCCCTCGGGACAATGGGAAACGACGGAATCATTAGAAGGATTGCGCGGTCGCCATTCGGGTTTCAGTCCAAATTCAGTAGCAAAATCAGAGAAAAAAGCGGATGTGACAGAGCAATAAGTGGTTAACATATCGTTCTTACCCATAATCGGCAAAGTCGAAAAACAAGAATAGAAGAACGGGATTACACGAGAGAAGAAGAAAAAAAAAAAAGGGATTTGAAAGGATAATGAAATTAAAGGGGTCAAAGGGTATTTATAAGAAATTTGATAACCGCTTCAAATCAATCAAATCAGAAGCATTAATGGTCAACAGGTAATGATGATCCTTTAAATGCGAGTAGAGGCTTCAGACAATTATAGTCTAGAGAAGATTCGATCAGAAGTAGGCCCCCACTGTCATACTCACTTCCCTAGGCTAGGGGGGGAGATGTTGGGATAGGGCAACTCTCACTTCCGATACCGATGTCCGGACGAATATCAATGGCATTAAAGGCATCGGACTGAAGGAAACGGTAAGGCAAGGTCGCAAGATAAAGGCAGCCGGAGGGAAGAACTTTGAAGAGAGTGCAGCATTAAATGCAGACAAGACAAGGGGATGGCAGCATTTAATGAAGAAGCGCGTGGGCGGCGCTCTGTCCCCTATGCTCCTCTTCATTAAATGCACGTCACAATCAACAGAATGGAACGGAGAAAAGGCTACCCACGTCACTGACGCGCAGGACAAGACCGATGGAACGGACCGGTTCATAAGATTATCCTCCGGGCAATAACCGAAGGCTTACTATATAAAGGGATACAATGGAGAACTCCAGAGATTTCATTCAGTTCTCGACAGAATTTATTACTAAGAACATTCCTTGTATTAAGTATCCAATCATTTGTATCATTAAAGGATTGTGTGAATTCATTTAATTCCCTCCCAACCTCTTTGTATAACTACCCCTTCGTCTGGAGCCGGACGAAGGGTCCAACCCACTAAAATTTACTTTAACAATGAATAACATTTCCAGTATATAAGAAGTTTACTTGATATATTTAAACATAGTAAAAATTATATCTATTTGGGGTGAGACTGTGAGCGGAGAACAACGTCTTATTAAACCGTCAATCACGGTTGTTTATATAAAGTTTTTTGGTTTTTTTTGTATTGTTGGTCACATGCTACTTTAATATTATCGAAACCGTTAAATATGACAGATAGTGTATTTGTTTGACAATCTTAACAAATATTTACACATCTGATCCGTACTACAATAAGGTATAGTATATGAATATTTTTCTACTACCTCTACTACTCCATTGACTAGTTTATCATATTTGTATAAATTTGTTTATTCTAGTAAATAATTTTAACCATTTAAGAGTATTCGGTATGGACTCGTGGTAGATGCATTCTCCCACCTGATAATCGTTGTCCATACCCTCGGTATTGTTGGGGAGGGGGGTTTTCTTCTTTAGCCCTACCAGTACGACAACTTGTTCTTAAGTTTTTTTTTTTTTTTAAACCTACACACATATGCATATATATTATTTATATGTGGGTTCATTTTCTGAATTGTGCAAGTTATCATAGAATGCGTTGCTAGATCTCTACTCTAGAAAGCTATACAGGCAACAACGAGCGCGGGTTGACCCGGGGCTAGTAAGAGTGTTGTGTTGTGGTAGTGAAATGATGACATGATATCCACAATTCAGTTTGTGATTATCATACCCAATGTTATAATACGAGTATAAAATATGATATTTCATCATTTACAAATTCAGGTTGTTACTACAGACTTTCACATTTTATTGATATGCCTTGGAACTACCGTATATAAAGAGTACACCGTAAACCTCGAGCCCATAGGCTTAATGGACTACCGTATGTTCTATACATAAATTATCCTCCAATAGTTACACTTAACAACATATGATCACAAGTCAACATCAACGATAATGCATGAAAACAAGTATAATGTTTTATTAACAATGTATTTGGGACTTTAAAATTACATAAAAACAAAAAATAAGCTGTTGTCGGATACTAATTGCTCCGGGCTTATTTATTGCTACAGTTTAATATATCTTATCTCTCTCTTTAAGGGCATAACAATATTACATGACCTTTTACTAAATATGCCCACTAAACAGATGGTTCGAACATTTAATGAAGTTGAAATTTCCTTTATATTAATAAGGGTTTTGCTAAAATGTGTCTACTTTTTTTTCTTTTTCTTTTTTTTCTGAAAAATTCTCATTTTTATTGATAATGTATAAAATAGAAGTAAAAAGAATAATTAATTAATATGTATTAAATGCATTCCATCGACGGAAAACAAAACTTTTAACTATTTAAAGCTCTAAAATGTATGCCTACTAGGCACATTCTATTAATAAATTCCGTTCAATATACATTAATTGCGTCCGTCTTTTAGCTTTATTTAATGTATTTTTCACGGGAGGTGATATCTACACTTTAGGTTTTGTTTCACACACTTGATTTTAATGCATAAAGACAACTTTACCCTCAATATTATTAAATCCCACAAACACCCACTTCTCTATTTCTGACGGACTATCCTCCAATTTTTTACGACCTCGCCTCCACCTATGTGGGACTGTATCTCAACGTCTTACTTCTACCGATATTGCTTTAAACATAAAAAAAGAAAATTGAAAAGTAAATGAAAACACAAAAAATATGGTTTCTCTATCCCAATCTATGAATATAGGATGATTGTTGTTGTAAAGAGATCAAGAATATCATTATTTTTGTTTAATCTCCGATTGTACATTGGCTTCCTTTATTATTTATTCACAGAAGTCCGATGTCGTAAATATTAAATCTAGTGAGAAGATGATAGGATAAAGAAAAAAAAATGGGTTTTTGAATTGTGTTTGATAGTTCGTTTAAGACTTTATTTAAGCGGTAATAATTTGGTCATTTAAATTTAATAATTTAATACTTTTACTTAGTTGGTGTTATGAAATGAGGCGAAAAGAGGATAAGAACTGGCAAGTTGTTAAAGAAACTTGAAGATGGACATATTTTAATTATTGGATATTAAGGATTGGCTGGAAAAAAAGGATAATGGTAATATACATTCAAGGGGATATAATAGTAAATTACCATTAATTTTAGGTAAAAGTAGAAATAGTAAAAGTGTATAAATCATTTCCCATTTTTCACTACCTAAGAAAATTCAGTGTTCATTAAATGATCAAAATCATGTGCCAGTGGACATATTGTACCAAAACCTTTACACTAACTACTAAAAAGTTCATGGGACGGATGCTCCCGAAGCCCATAAACTAATTCCGACCCAAGATGTAGGTTTACGTCAAACACAATGGAGGATACTTTATTAGCTTAATTATGAGTTTATGATTGTATAAAAATACTAGATAATATATAAGCTAATTAGTTTACCAAAACACTTAAACAAAGCTTATTTTGCATTCAGACGATCCCCAGCCGATGCGTTATCGCGCGTTTTGGCGGAGTTTCACGCCGTTATCGGCTGGGCCAACGGCGTGGTGGCGGCGTTTAGGCGGTGGCGTGAGCGGAGCAACGCCGCGTTGTTTGGTTTTCTTATTTTTTTTTTTCCAATGTATCCGTTAGTTTAATAAAAAAAAAAAAGAATTTTTGTTTTTTTTTTTCCTACCGTTGCCAACGGCTAGGTTTTTTTAAAAAATTTTTAATTTTTAATTTTTTTTCCTATAAATACCCAATCCCAAACACAAAATATTTACACCAAATCATTTTTTTCTCTCTATAATCATATTCATTCTATCCACAAAACCCCCCAAAAAAAATGTCTCAATACAACGAGTTTCCGTCATCCGATCCCAATTCGCCTAACTCACCGGGCTTCGCAAATTTCCAAACCCAACCCGGTGGTTTTACTTCACTACTCGCCGGAAACACCAACACACCGCCCCATCAACAAGCTATGACCGAGTGGCAACAATTCCAACAATTCCAATTATTCCAACAACGACAACAACAACAATCGTTCTCTCAACCCCAACAACAATCATACCATCAACCCCAACCTCAATCATACCATCAACCCCAATCAGTCCATCAACCCCAACCACAACCATTCAAACCGTCTGAAGCGTTTCAATCACAAGTAGCTGAACCTAGTGGTTCTCGTAAGAGAAAAGACAAGGGTAAGAAAAAAGCTACGGAAGAACCTGAAGCCACTCCATCGTCTAAGGTTCAATGGTCACAAGTCCAAGAGCGGCGCTTGGCGGAGAATTGGATTCATGTTTCGGAGGATCGTAAAACCGGAACCGACCAAGATGGTCTAACTTTTTGGTTCCGTGTTATGGGTTTTTTCAACGAAGGTTTGCGGGAACCTTTTACAAAAAATCAGCTAAGTTCAAAATGGAGGGCTATGAGCAAAAATATAAAATTGTTCATAGCATGTCATGACCGTGCCGAACGAGATCGATCAAGCGGCGAGGATGACAAAGCCGTCTACACAACGGCGTTAAGCATGTTCGAAGCCGAAAATCTACGCCCATTTTGTCATCACTCAGCATGGGAAGTTTTGCATCTTTCGCCAAAGTTTGCTAATCCTAAACCCATTGACCCGATCAACCTCGACGACGATGCAGAACCGGACTTCTTTGGCCATGATCAAGTTCCACGACCTTTAGGAAGGCCACGACCATCTAAGACCGCACGTTCCTCCTCCTCCTCCGATGTTACTTCAAAACGGGAGGAGTTTAACGACGACGTTGTCACCGAAATTCGCGAGCTTAGGATCGCGAAAACAGAGGAGATCAAACTCAGAATCCGTTTTCGGAAAATGGAATTTCTTCGTATGCCAACCGATGATTTGGCGCCACGGGATCGGGCTAAAATCGAAAAGCAGAAGGACAAAAGACGCCCCGAATTGGAAGCCGAAGACGAGGATTAGTTTTTTATGTATTGTTTTTTTTATTTATTTTTATGTATTTTTTTTTTTTAGTATTTTTTATGTAATGGTTTTTTTTATTTATTTTTATGTATTGTTTTTTTTAATATTAATCTAAGTTTATTTTTATTTTGAATGTATTAAAAATAATATGAGAAAAGGAAAGAAAATGAAAAATAAAAAAGGTGGTGGGTACCAGATTTTGGTGTTATGAATGGGGGGGTTTAAGTGGTGTTATGTTATGTTGGTGTTATGGTGACGTGGCACCCATAACACCACTTTTCGGTGTTATGAATAGGAGGGGTCTCATAAAAACACAACCCAAAAACACGGCAACCAAAGATTTCACTTTTATTATATGTTTAAAAGAAAACACCCTACACATACACCTTTCAACCACGTCGATATTCGGTCAAACAAAGTTAGAAAGTCGGGGTGTTTTCTTTTAAACATAAGCAGGCAAAGTTATTGAAAAGTCGGGGAAAAAAAATAAATATATAATAAAAGACTATTAAATGTGTGAGAAAAGACTATTAAATGTTGGGGGAAAAAATAAAGTTATTGAAAAGTCGAAGTGGTTGAAAGTATGTTATGGCAAATTTTGGAAAAACTCGTTTTAGATTGTTACGAAACCAACGTTATAGAAACATAAATATTTGTCTACAAAAAACTTAGTATATCACTAGACAATTTTATTCCCCATGAAACACACGACTAGTAAAAGTTTCGCCAATAATAGACACCAATAAAAATTAATAATGTACGAAATTAAGATTTAATTTTAAATTAACCAGAATAATAACATTATACAAATAAAAATTGAATTTTCATACTAACGAATACCATACTATCTGTTCGAGTATATATGGATATACTCCAAAAGTGACTTTTCACCCTACTGCTTCGATAAAGCTACCTTCGGCAAGATCAATGGAGCGCCAAGCCGAAGCCATTTGCAGCTGACTAAGCTGACGACATCAAACCGCCAGTACAAGAAACGCCAAACGTGTCACGTGCTCAGCTGACATAAAGTACCTGACAGACGGCTAAAAGGACTGTACCACGTGGTACAGCAGAAAAGGTACTGGAGGTTTACCAATCGCCTGCTGGGTATTAAGGAGGTGCCGAAGGTGCTGCCTATGGACCAGATTCATCAAGGAAGGGAATATAGTGCGCCGAAAGAAGGAACAATCTATTATCCAAGGGATAATGGACCGAAGCACCAGGTAGTATAAATAGGTTCAGACCCATTATAGGAAAGGGGACTTGAACCTTACACACACTAAATCAAGAACATTCTCCTTTAATGTTCTTGATTATTCCTTCATCTTCTTAAATACATTAATTACTTACAACCTTTAAACCCTAAATTCTCATGATGAATACTTACTCTCACGCCCGAGCCTTATCGGGGACACCTCCCCGGTAAGCTTTAGGTGTTTGTTTCGTGTGACAGATTTCTAGTTAGAAGACATCTTTCGAAGATTGTTCGTAGTACAAGTCCCGGATGATTTTTACTTCAACATTTGGCGCCATCCGTGGGACGCTTTATTTAACGACAGTTGGAGCGAGATCATAGACACATGGATACCCCTCTGTCTTCAGGGATATCCACCCTTGTGCCTACTGTTCAGCCATCAACCAACGTTGTAGAGCCACCCCGATCTCAACCACATCAGTCAACCACGTCGATACCGACCAGCCATTACTACACCAGTCAATGCCACCTCCGTCACCACCCTTACTGAACACCACGAGGCAGGCAATAGCCCCTCAGGGTGACAATAATGAAATTACACCGGAGTTTGTTATCAATAACTTTGGACGCCTACGAGGGCTGATGAACACCTATGTTCAAAGGGAGAGACAACGAGGGGTAGACATCGAACTCTCATTCGGAGATGTTAACGAAACCAGCGCGACTAACGGATCGACCACCACATCTCCGAGAAGAATGGGTCAGATGGGACGAAGGGAAGAACAGGTGAGTCCGTTGCAGGGGCGAAATCTCTTCGGAAGAACAGATCCTGTAGTTTTTACCCAAACGCCTGGCACAGGATTGAGCCAGAGAGGAGGCGTCTTGCTCCCTCCGTCACAAGCAGGTTATATGCCCCAACAGTCCGCGCTACCACCTCCAAGAGTTTTCTTTGATCTGCCTCCGAATGTTTTGGCATCACGATACACGCAAGGAACCACAATGCCACCTTTTCCAGCAGGGCATCCAGTTTCCTCAGAGTATAACCCTAATTCTTGGGCCTTACCTCCGGAGTACACCCGAACGTTGGCGGAGCAGTATGAAGCCGAAGACTTGGCAAGGCCTTATCATCGGCAGAGGGAGGCCAAGTTTGTGAAACGAATCGCGGAATTCAAGTTTCCCCCCAAGATCAAGATGCCATCAAACGTGAAGATGTACGATGGGACTCAGGACCCCGACGATCATCTTAGCATCTTTGTCGGAGCGGCCGAGGTAGAACAATGGTCCATGCCGGTATGGTGCCACATGTTCGTACAAACCTTGATAGGAGCAGCCAGATTGTGGTTTGATAGCCTCCAGCCGGCAAGTGTCAACGGCTTTGAGGATTTGCAGCAGAAGTTTAGAGTTAACTTCATGCAACAGAAGAGGTACGAGCGGGATCCTGTGGAAATACACAACATAAAGCAAAGAGAGGATGAAACTCTCCGAAGGTTCATGGAGCGTTTCAATAGAGAAAGTTTGCAAATCAGAGGGGCTACCGAAGGGATGAGGGTTTCAGGCTTCATGCACGCCATTCGAAACAAACAGCTCATCGAAAGATTAAATAACCAAATCCCTAGAACGGTAGAGGAAATGATGGAGAGGGTACAAGACTTCATCAGGGGAAAAGAAGCAGCTTCCCTCGGAGAAGAGGGAGGCTCACGAAGAGTAGCAAGGGAAGATAGACGAAGCAACTGGAAGGGGGGGAGTAGGCGAGATATCCCCGTCTCGCGAAACGAGAGGTCTCCTCCGAAGATGAGGGCCATAGCCCCACACGTACATCCTTACTCACCGGACGGCAGGCCCAAGAATATATTCCAGCTACTATCCAAAACTCCCTGTGAGATATACTCTACCGAACCCATCTGTCAAAAATTTCCTATACCCCCTCCCATGACAGGAAACCCGGAAAAGAAGAATGCAGATAGGTACTGCGAGTTCCATCAAGGCAGTGGTCACAACACCAACGATTGTTACCAACTCAAGAAGCACATAGAAGAAGCCGTACGCTCCGGACAGTTACGCCATCTCTTGACAGAGATACGGTCAGGATCTAGGCAGGGGGGGGGGGGGGGAGAAATCCCCGACAGATAACCGGAGCGGACAGAAGGGGAAGACCAAGGAGGTCCATATGGTCGATTATCGAAGCATTGAAACCCGCGGGGAGTTAGATGAAAGAAGGAGAAGGAGACCGGAAGTCTTCAATTGGATGAATCAACCGATAGCTTTTCCGCCTTTGAGCGAGTATTGTCCTTCGCAAGACCCAATTGTTATTGAAGGGAGGTTCCGCAACTATCCGGTGCAGAGGGTCTACGTAGACACAGGAAGCTCAACGGAGGTAATATATGAGCATTACTTTCGTAAACTCAAGCTGGGGGTACAGGCAGAGCTCCGGAAATCAAGAACACACCTGCAAAGCTTCACAGGAGAAGTGTCATGTCCAATAGGGGAGATAGATTTGCCCCTCACTCTGGGACAATACCCCAGAATGAGAACAGAAATGATGACCTTCCTGGTAGTACGAGCTCCGTCAACATATGATGTTATTTTGGGGAGACCCGGTATATTCCTATTGGGAGCAGTTCCTTCACCTCTTCATTCGTCATTAAAGTTCCCTACCCCCCATGGAATAGCCACAGTAAGGTCAGATAAGAGGAGCAGGAGAGAATGTCATGAGGTTCGGCCATTGTTAGGCCCAAAGAAGGGAGCAGACAATGCGGAGGAAAAGTTAGTCATTAATCCCCAGTTCCCGGAGCAGACCGTCGCCATAGGGTCCTCCCTGTCGCAGAAATGTAAGGAACAATTGTTCACCCTGCTTAGTAACAGTTTAGACATCTTTGCGTGGCAGCCAACGGATATGACAGGCGTGCCGAGAAGCGTAGCTGAGCATAGACTCAAGGCATACCCCAGCATAGAACCCGTTAGGCAGAAAAAGAGAGGAATGGCTCCGGCCATGACAAAGGTTGTTAGGGATGAAGTGACTAAGCTAGTCAAAGCGGGCATACTCAGGGAAGCAAGATATCAAACATGGATCGCAAACCCAGTTATGGTAGCGAAGAGCGATAAGTCGTGGAGAATGTGTATCGACTTCAAAGACATAAACAAAGCGTGTCCTAAAGACAACTACCCGTTGCCGGAGATAGATTGGAAGATAGATTCGCTAATGGGGTTCAAGTACAAATGCTTCCTGGACGCATATCAAGGGTACCATCAGATCCAGATGGCTAAAGAGGACGAAGACAAAACAGCGTTTTACACGGACTTCGGAATCTTTTGCTACAAGAAGATGCCATTTGGATTGAAGAATGCCGGAGCCACATATCAGAGGCTTATTGATCGAACGTTCCGAAGCCAGATAGGGAAAAACTTGGAGGCTTATGTTGATGACTTGGTAATCAAAAGTAATCAAGAAGAGGAGATGATATATGACATCGCCGAAACATTCAAGAATCTCAGAAGCATCAATATGAAGCTGAACCCAAAGAAGTGCACCTTCGGGGTGGAAGAAGGAAGGTTCTTAGGGCATGTTATAACGGAGAAAGGGATTAAAGCTTGCCCAGATCAGGTACGAGCCGTAGCTGAAATGAAATCCCCTAAGAGCCTGGGTGAAGTGCAAAGCTTGAACGGGAAATTGGCAGCCCTCAACCGCTACCTCTCGAGGTCGGCGGAGAAGTCACTTCCCTTCTTTAAAACCTTGAAAAAATGGGTGAATGTGAAGGATTTTGAATGGACTACGGAGGCTGAGGAAGCCTTCGTCAATATGAAGGGATACCTACAACAGCTGCCCACGTTGGTCGCTCCGACACCAGGACAGGAAATTTTGGTCTACTTGGCAGCATCACCCGAAACGGTCAGTGCTGTCCTGGTCACTGAATTGGAAAAGAAACAAAAGCCCGTGTACTTTGTTAGCAGGGCCTTGCAAGGAGCGGAGCTGAATTACCCGCCGATGGAGAAACTGGCGCTTTCTTTAATACACGCGGCAAGGAGACTCAGGAGGTACTTCCAAGCTTATCATATCGTGGTCCTAACCGAATTACCGATCAAAGACATCCTGGCAACCCCAGAGCGTTCGGGACGCCTAGCCAAGTGGGCAATAGAATTGGGGGCATTTGCCATTGAGTATCGGCCACGACAGGCGATGAAGGGGCAGATCCTAGCGGACTTCTTAGCAGAAATACCGTTGCCACCACCCCCTACCCAACAAAGTCAGGAAAAGACAAGGAAACCAGATCAGGAAGGCCAGGGAAATCCCAGCGAGACAAAGGAAGTATGGACCTTGTTCACAGACGGGGCGTGTAATTCGACCGGAGCAGGGGCAGGGGTTCTTTTAATCAACCCTGACGGAGCCGAATTCACCTACGCCCTCAAGTTCAATTTTCCTAGCACCAACAACGAGTCGGGATACGAGGCACTCTTGGCTGGGCTCAGGATAGCCGCCAAGATGAAGGTGAAGCACCTGGAAGTGAGTGTAGACTCATCCCTGGTAATAAACCAAGTGAACGGAGATTTCGAAACAAAGGGAGAATCCCTGGTAAAGTACAAAGAATTGGTAGACAAGCTGAAAATCAGTTTCCGGAGCTTTAGCATAAAACAAGTGCCTCGGGAAGAAAACACGAAAGCAGATGCGGCAAGCAAGCTGGCCTCTTTGACAAACCTGACCTTTCCCCATGCGTCCAAAAGCGTATTGGTGGAAACATTAAAAGAAAGATCAATCGACGCCAAGGAGGTACACACGATTGTTGAAGAGGAAGGGCCCAGCTGGATGACACCCATCATCCGATTTCTTAAAGATGGTTCGCTACCAAGTGATCAAGCCGAAGCTAGGAAAATTAGGGCTAAAAGTCCTATGTATGTCCTAGAATGAGAAACTCTTTACAAGAAATCATACTTGATGCCGTTGCTTCGATGTGTCGGACCAGCGCAGGCCAATTATGTAATAAGGGAGGTACACAACGGGGCGTGTGGGATGCACTCCGGCCCAAGAGCTACGGTGGCGAAAATCATGAACTTAGGGTATTATTGGCCCTCGATGTATCGGGACGCAACTGATGAGATCCAAAGATGCATCAGTTTCCAGCGATACTCACCGGTGCCCAAGTTGCCTAAGCACTCCCTGATTTCAGTAACTGCGGCGTGGCCATTTTACCAATGGGGTATTGACATAGTGGGACCATTTCCCGTTGCCACCGGAGGAGTGAAATTTTTGCTGGTAGCAGTGGACTATTTCACCAAATGGGTGGAAGCAAAGCCGTTGGCTTCAATTACCGGACCCCAGGTTAAAAAGTTTGTTTTTGAAAACATCGTGTGCAGGTTCGGTCTGCCGGGGATCTTGATATCAGACAACGGGAAGCAGTTTGCGGATAATCCGCTCAAGTCATGGTGTAAAGAAATGAAGATCCATCAGAAGTTTACATCCGTTGCCCACCCACAAGCCAACGGCCAAGTGGAGCGTGCTAACAGAAGTATAGTGGAAGGGATTAAAACCCGCTTGGATAAGGAAGGAGGAAGCTGGCTGGACCACTTGGTACATGTGCTATGGGCCCATAGAACAATGGTTAAAACAAGCAACGGGGAGACCCCTTTCAGCTTGACCTACGGGACAGAAGCAGTTATCCCTGCGGAAATCGGTATGCCTACCAACAGGATGCGAACTACGGAGACCAATTCCGAGGAGCTTCGCCTTCACTTGAACCTCTTAGAAGAAAGAAGAGAAATAGCTGCAATCAACGAAGAGAGGTATAAGAGACAAGTTGAGGGATATTACAACCAAAGGGTGAGGGCCACCACGTTTAAACCAGGGGATTATGTGTTCCGAAGCAATGAAGCCAGTAGGGCGGAGAACCAAGGCAAGCTAGGGCCTAACTGGGAGGGCCCATACCAAGTGGCCGAAGCGTATGGAAATGGAGCCTACAAATTGAAAATGGTTGGAGGAGATACAATCCCAAGAACTTGGCACGGAAACCTCCTCCGGCGTTGTTACATGTAAACATATCAAATCTCCTGTAAACCTTCCTTCGGAAGGGTGTAAGGGCAATGCCCGATTATTTATCAATACAAGCTATAGTTGCCTCCGGATTTAAGGGGCAACAATTTTCTCAGTACATGGCAAATTTTTAAGACCATTGATTAAATTGTAATAGCAAGTAATTAATGATAAATTACTAAGAGCACTACGCTCTTAGAAGACGAAGGGGAGAGTGCCCTCTCTAATAAACTCCATGTTAGTCTGATACTCCAATCCTAACATAGACAGGTTTGAGCAGCCTATCCAAAAATAACTCCATGCTGGTCTGAGAATATCCCAGTACTGAAGGGTTGAGTAACCTCTCTAATTAACTCAGTAACAACGGAAAATATGTTAAGGCATAATGTAACACACGTTATTCGTTTAAGTTATAAATGTCGAATATATCTTAAGAAAATAATTATTATGATGAAGGACGCTTCTCAGAATAAATATTTTAACTTAAAGATGAAATAAACAAACACACCACGATACAGAAAACAACCCTTATCATTAATAAACTGGCCGAAGCCGTGGTAATTATAGATTGGCCGAAGCCATTACAAAAAAAAACAACACATTTCAACCCTAGCAGTCTAGGTCCGGAGCTGAAGCTGGATTTAGAGCCTTAAGTTCCTCGATAGATAGATGTGAGCTAGCCCGGAGAAGATCAAGGTAAGGAAAGGACAGCTGGGACAGGGCAGCCATTGCTTCTTCATATCTTTGATCGGCCTGGGGATCAAAGGACGGAACCGTATACATAGGGGCACTAAGCCTGTGGTAGCGGTATCCCTTCCTTACCACGTCAACAAAGCCCGAAGCAATGGCACAGGCAGTGGCTCGACCATAGGGGGAAGAAAACTCATAACTAGAACGAAGCTTGTGGACGAAGCTCTGCATCCCATCCCCCATCACCCAGTCCACCTTAGCCTGCAGCCCTTCCTTGTCAGATTGGAGAGCGTTGTTGGCCTCCTTAACCTGCTCAAGCTCATCCTGCAGCAAATCAATGGTTCTCTTTGCATCCGCTCCGTCATGCTGCAATCGAGACTTAAGAGTCTCCTCAACCTTCTCCAGTCTCCCCAACTCCCTCACCATAAGATCCCAGTCGGACAGGCTTATCGTCTTCATTCCTGGGGTAACGGCAGGAGTTTTCGCAGCTTCGGCTAAAGAAGAGTTTTCTTCCTTCACCTTATCCAATTCGGTAAGGGCATCAGCTAGCTGCACAGTCAATTTCTTGCAGTGCCTAGTAGCTTTCCTCCGTTGGCGATAGTAAAAACTTGCTTTGCGAGACAGGGAGGTACTGGCCCTCTCCAAGGAAGCAATTACTGCATCTTTTTCCCTCACCTCGGCCTCTCGCTCAGCAAGACTCTTCTGAAGCTTCGAATGCTTCCTCAGAAGTTTGCCGTAGCGGGCCCTCATCTCAGTACCCCCTACGGCCAACTGAGTCAGCATCAAATCCATCCTTGCCATCACAACCTCATCAGACTTCTTCTTCCAACGCCTTGACTCCGCCGGAGTTGCAAAGTGGTTGAGCATGCTCCGACAGATACTTATATCTTGCATGCTGCTGCTGGGAACGGCGGCCCAGGCCGGGACATAGGCATCTTCGGATGGTGGAGGATCGGAACCCCCAGGGGAAAGAGGAGTAGCCTCTTGTTCCTCGAAGTGATCACCCCCGTCACCCTTGGGGCATTCCTCGGACATGTGGCTGATCTCACCACATTTGTAACAACTTCTGTCACCACCACCACTGCCTTCAGGGATCTCCTGGCTCTGCACCGTGACCTCCGGTTCAGTCACCATCGGAATGGCCGTCTCCTCCGATCCAGTAGGTCTCTGCACCGTGACCTCCGGTTCGGTCACCATCGGAGTGGCCGTCTCCTCCGGTCCAGTAGGTCTCTCACCTACAAAAAATTAAAGTAAAAAACGAAAGTAAGTAAGAGGCCGTAGCAAAGTACGATGAATAACCAAAGGAAAACTCTTACCAGAAGGAGGACAGAAGTGGAAGCAGCCTGAAGCACTCTACCACCTCCTCCAAATTTTGAGGAGTAGGGTCTGCAGGAGGGTGAGCAGCAGACTCTGCGGAGCACCAAAAATCAGACTGACGAATGGACTCAGAAGAAGAGGAAGATAACACTACGACCGAAGGGAAAGAGGAGCATGGTGAGGCAGGAAAAAAGGGGTAAACAATACGACCAGAGCCTGACCATTCCTCTTCCTCTTCGGAAGTAAGGTCAATATGCGTACCTTTTCGAGCAGCCTTCTTATGCCTACGAGGCTTGCTGCCAGAGGCTTCGGTCCGAACCCTTTTCCTCTTCTTAGGAACGGAAGCCTCAGCTACCGCTTCCTCAGTGGCCGCAGCCGAAGCAGCAGGAAGTAACGAGCGTAGAGTAGCCGAAGGCTCTACGAACTTGCCGCCTACTTGTTCGACTATCCCGGCTTCTTCGACCTCCAGCACAACACGGGGAAAGTGAACGCCATCTACGCTCTCGAGCTTCAGATACTCCAGCAGCGTCAAGGCTAGCCAAATAAAGGAAAAAGACACATGTGAGTACCGAAACAAAACAAAACAAAAAAAAAAAAAAAAAAAAAAAGAAAAAAAAGAAAAGGAAAAAGAAAAAACATACTTCGGCTCCCAATAGCAATGGAAGGCTTTTGGTTAACGGGAATCCAGTTCCGACACACGCCAGCCATAATCAACACCTCAGTGGGGTAGGGACGAACATGAATGGGGTTCGCCAAGATAAGCTCTATTTGGCCCCTCTCCACGTCCGTAGGAGCCGGAGCCTCATCCTTAAAACCCCCGGCAGTAACGGACCGCCAGGGCATAGCAATGGGAGCGAGAGAAGCACTCACCCAGAAGAAGGACTCCTTCCACTTCTTCAGACCAGTTGGGACGAAAGTAAAGCAGTCCCTGTCCACCAGCTCATTCTTTGCCTGGCGTTCCACCATAAACCAATCGCCGTTGCGAGCTAGTTTGAAAAACTGACGCCACAGACTAAGAGTGGCGCCGAAGCCCAGCGCTCGACACAAAATCTCAAAGGACATAATCCTGAGAACGCCCAAAGGATTCATCTGGACAGGAGTAATCCGATAGTACTCAATCACTGAAAGAAAGAACTCAGTGAAAGGTAGACGAAGATTCGAAAACTCGAACCACTTGCAATATACGGCGATGGATCCCTGAGGGCAATCCAACACCGTGTTCTTAACAAGGGGCTCAGTAGCACGCCAGTTGGCGGCGATTTCATACTGTTCACAGAATTTCTGGAATTCCTTATGAACGAGAGTGCAGAAAGAAGTAGAAAGGTCAGATTTACCCATTGTATGGGGTGGAGTATAAACGAAACAACGAGCAATGGCGAAAATAGGAGAATAAATAGGAGGGAATTGAGAATTCTGGGAAAGAAGAAAGGAAAAAGGAAGAGGATTTCTTAGGAAGAAGGTAAAAGAAAACAATAAAGGGAGATTTCGGTTTAAATAGAAAAAAGGGAGGCGCAGTATAACGGTATGGCGCACGATAGGCACGAATCCCGAAAATAAAGGGAGCGTCTGAAACGGTCAGACAGGCGCGTGAGGGTCAAAGGAATGTCTAGGGACAGGCGCGTGGAGAGAGTGAAACGGCGGCATTTATGAGATATGACCTTGCAATAATGACTGACACACGCACGTTTGCCCTTTGGGTTATTAAAGCAACACGCAACGGATGCATTAATGAGCATGACAAGACAACATTTGACCCTTCGCAAATAAAGACCGGACGAACTGCCATGAGGTAAAGCAACGGCTACGGGAGAAATTAGAAGAGTCTAGTATAACGGTGCTAGGGCTTCGTCATACTAGACTGGGGGGGGGGGGGGGGGGATGTTGGAGTATATATGGATATACTCCAAAAGTGACTTTTCACCCTACTGCTTCGGTAAAGCTACCTTCGGCAAGATCAATGGAGCGCCAAGCCGAAGCCATTTGCAGCTGACTAAGCTGACGACATCAAACCGCCAGTACAAGAAACGCCAAACGTGTCACGTGCTTAGCTGACATAAAGTACCTGACAGACGGCTAAAAGGACTGTACCACGTGGTACAGCAGGAAAGGTACTGGAGGGTTACCAATCGCCTGCTGGATATTAAGGAGGTGCCGAAGGTGCTGCCTATGGACCGGATTCATCAAGGAAGTGAATATAGTGCGCCGAAAGAAGGAACAATCTATTATCCAAGGGATAATGGACCGAAGCATCAGGTAGTATAAATAGGCTCAGATCCATTCTAGGAAAGTGATCTGAACCTTACACACACTAAATCAAGAACATTCTCCTTTAATGTTCTTGGTTATTCCTTCATCTTCTTAAATACATTAACTACTTGTAACCTTTAAACCCTAAATTCTTATCATGAATACTTACTCTCACGCCCGAGCCTTATCGGGGACACCTCCCCGATAAGCTTTAGGCGTTTGTTTCGTGTGACAGATACCATCGTCAGAAGGCATCTTTCGAAGATTGTTCGTAGTACAAGTCCCCGAGGATTTTTACTTCAACACTATCTAACACATACAAAGAAAACATTTATAGAAACTTAAAAACAGACAAAAAAGGTTTTTAAATCATGAATATTTCATTTATATTTTATCATTATTCAGTAATGAATTTTAGTGTCTGTTAATTAACATGAACATTTTTAATTAAAGAAGATGACATGTGTTATTAGAAATGATTAAATAAGTTTTAAAAATGACATATAAGCAAAAGTTCTATGTGTCAACTAATTGTTAATATAGATAAATAATAAATATTAATTAATATTTAACTTGTATTTTGTGGTGCGTACTTTCTTCACATAAACTAAACTTATTCAAATTTATTGGTGGATCGAGTAGAAACATAAACAAACTTGAATTGCAAAATCAAAAACATAACTTTATTGCAAAATGTTTATAAAACATAATCAAAAGGTGTTTAAATACTAAATTAACGAAAACCCTAATTCAAAAGTTTACATTTACCATGACTCGAGCTTATCCATTTATGTTTGAAAAAAGACTATTAAATGAATAGTGTAGCTGGCTGGCTGGTAGCATAGCAACATCTGCCTACCTATTTTTTTTCCCCGACTTTTCAATAACTTTGTTTGAAGTGGAAAAAAATAAGCAGGTGCACTTACTCAAATATATTTTTTTAATTAGATTACATATTTTGGGTTATGTTTATTTAAAACCATAAAAAAATAAGTAGAAAAGAACCAATCACAACACACCATTTCAAAATCAACTTTAATATTTTACTTTCGTATAAAAGTTAATTATCTTAAAAACTGTACATGTATTAAACGAATAAATTACACCATTAAAACAAGCATTATCTCATCTTTCTATAAAACATTCACTTGATATACTTTTGACGGAAAAAAATTCGGGTTTTGTTTGGGGTTTGGAAAATTTATATTATCAAATCACAGTTTTATCACATGTCATAATACTAGTTTGAATTAAATTTTCGTGTTTTTCTTTTTAGATCTAGTTAAATATACATCATATAACATATATATGTTTTGAAATTTTTTTTAGTATTCAAATCACATGTGATATAACCTTACGAATATCAACATTTGACAAAAACCGAAAAAATAAAAATTCGTCAAAATTTGATTTTTTTTTTCCGGGTTTATATAGATTATACCCCATATAATATTTTTGTGTTTTAAAATTCACATTTAAAGTTCAAATCATGTGAGTTATTGTTCTATTAGTTTTAAAATACTACGTATATTATAAAATCAAATACTATTTACATTAATATCACATATAATATTAGTACTATCACATGTGATTTCGTGAAAAATTTTATCCGTTTAATTGAATTATACATCATATAATGATTTAAGCTCTCTAATCCGCATTTAATGTTAAAATCACATGTGATGTAACATTACGAGTTTAAATATTTTCCAAAAACAGGGAAAAGAAGTTGTCAAAATTAAATTTAAATTTTTTGGTCTACATAAATTATACATCATATAATATTTTTTGTTTTGAAAATTTATCCTTATATGTTAATATCACATGTGATATTAACTTTATTATTTCAATACCCACCTAAACTTCAAAAAATTAAATTCGTCGAAAGTATACCTGACCACTGCTCTAATTAAAGAAGAGAACAAGATGGTCGCAACGGCGTAATATGTTTCGTCTAACGACTAACGGTTTGTGAGATAAATTAATTTTAAAAGAAAAGTTAAAGTGTGGTTTGATTTTAATCCAAGCTACTTGATTTTGATTTAAATTAGAGAGAATGTCACAAATCGTCTTTGGGCTTGGTTTGTTTTTCACGAATCGTCCTTTTGACTTTTTTTTTAGCGTTAACCATCCTTTAGATATGTCTTTTTATCACCGGCGGTCCTTTCCTCACTTAAAAAGACTAAAATACCCTTTCTTTTATGTTTTTTTTTGTTTTTATCTTTTAAATTAATATATCTCATTCATACTCTCTCTCCTCTTTCCAGATCTTCATCAATCTCATCCAATCTTCTAACTTTAAAACAAAATCTTGTTCATAATCAAGAAAAAAAACCCATATATTACAGTAACTTTAATCAAGTATTCTCATTCCTATCACAAAATTCCTAGCAATTAATATCATAAATGCTGAAAGATTAAACCTAATCGTTTCAATTAATCACAATTACACAATAAACTTAAAACTAAAGTATGAATCTATACCATCAACAATCGATTTCCGGTTACAAACATCGACACGAGCTACACTTTGAATAACAGTTTACATTGTCATCAAGCGAAGATTTCAATAACAAGCAAGAACAAATACGTGTTTTTAACACCCTCATAAGTTATGTATATATTTTTTTCTTAACTTTTAGAAGAAACTAAAAGTAAAAATCCAATTATACAGCATTTGGTTTGTTAGAAGGTACTACTAATGAAGCAGAATGTACATGCAATTCAAGATATGTACACCAATTACAGTACTACCCGCTCGCTTTCATGGCCATAATGCAACAAACCAAATGAAAAAAAATGCTCACCTTTTAAATTGGTAAAATAAAAAACATTATATAAAACTCGAGCTATTTACTGGGAAAAAATTATTCCTCAGTAAAATCATCATCATCTACTGATCCACCAGATGTTGCTCGAGCTTCCACAATTTTAAGTGCCATGGCCGCCTTATAAGTTAGTAAGTCTGCAACTTCCATTAACAGCTGAGCTCTTTGACGTTTCTCAAGATTTTGTGATAGGAACGAGAATACTTGATTACAGTCCTGTAATCTATGGTTTTTTTTTCCTTGATTATGAAGATTTTGTTTCAAAATTAGAAAAGGGGATGAGATGACGAACATCTGGAAAGAGGAGAGAGAGTATGAATGAGATATTTTAATTTAAAAGATAAAAAACAAAAAACTATAAAAGAAAGGGTATTTTAGTCTTTTTAAGTGAGAAAAGGATCGCTGGTGATAAAAAGACATATCTAAATGATGGTTAACGCTAAAAAAAGTCAAAATGACGATTCGTGAAAAACAAACCAAGCACAAGGACGATTTGTGACATTCTCTCTTTAAATTAAATAGATGGTGAGGATTGAGTTTTTTGTGCCTTATAAAATAAGTGGTTTTAAATGATATTTTCTCTATATATTCTATCTCTCCATTAAAGACATCGGTTACTTTTTAAAATTTGAAAGATTGAAAATTTTTAAGGGCAAATTGAGAAGTTATTATATTTTAATTATCCATATTTAAAAAACAAAACAATATTTTTGAGACAAATATAAATAGAAAAATATACAGTTGTTTTATACGAAAAGAGTAATAAAGATTTTTAATAAAGACTTTGATGAAGTAATTTATGGGTCACTCTTTCAAAAAGAAAACCAAAAACAAAAACTAAACTTTGGTACTTTTAGCACGGACAGTTAGTTTATAGATACTATCTTTACTCTATAAGAAATATTTTTGAGCATTCCATTTAGTTGTTGAAAAATCACTATGAGAAAGATTTTAGGAGTTTTGTGGGGCAGAGAAATCGTATGAATTATTGAATTTTAATTAAACTAATAACAATGCTGAACTGGAAAAGGAAAAGAAATTAATGAAATATAAGGTAATGTCGATGTAGCTTGGTAAGCATGACATAACATAATATTAGTTAGCTAGGCAGGCCAAGTCTCTGGCTGTGGATGTAATACGTGACAACGATCTTATATGGACAAATAGAGATTATAAATTATTAGTTATATATAAGTCTTGATCTAATTAATTTGGTTGAAAAATAGAGTCTATTATTTGCATTAGGTGTTTGGAAGTAATTTAAAGGAAATTGAATTGGCTTATTGCTCAAATCTTGATCATTTATTTAATTTTCGTATAGGGTATTCGAATACTTGAGTAGGCCCAAGCTCAAATAATAATGGTCTAATTACATTGGATTGCATGTCGAACTTTTACAATTTCGATATTTAAGAGTAAGAAGAAAAAAGTTTAATATACTAGCGTTACTTTAAAAGAATCGGATTTTGGTAAAAACATAGGTTCGTGCAATGTTTGATATAATATTATTCACATTGTTATATTTTAGATTTAACTCAACCATGTAGACATAGATTCCAAGATTATCCTATAATATTAACATCCATATGATAGATATTGGATGAGAAAAAAAATGTTTATCCAACAATCCAATAGGAAAACTCGAAATCCAAAACTTCTTAGTTCGGGTTTTGAATAACTTGTCGGTACCGGAAAAATTTATCAACCCATCCTGAAACATGCAATGTCTTTTAGGGGTGTTTACTATTTGGATAAAACCAAATTGTCTATTTGGACAATTTGGATCAGATTATATGATTTGATATTTAGGATTTTTGGATCAGATTGGACCAAAACCCAATAAGTATTTTGGATCGATTTTTGGTTCATATAGAAAAACCGAATAATCCAAATAAACTGAATAACGAATTATTTTACTTAATATTCCATATATTATAAATATATTCATCAATATCTTATTAGTTTGTTTATCTATAATGGGTTTATACATAAAATATTAGTATAATTTCTTATTAGGTATCAATGACTGAGTGACATTTGACAACATTCTCAAGTTTTACTCTTATTTTACGAACACTTTATTTCGATACATTTGCTTATAAGTACCGTTGTAAATATTGTGATATACATTTAGATAGCAATACAAAACCGAAGTTTTAAAAACCGATCCAACCGAATAGTAATTTGGTTCGGTTCGGTTCGGTTCGGATCTTAAATTTATTTGGATGGTTCGGATTCATATTTCATGAACCGAAATCCAATCGGATTCATCTGTTCAGATCGGATTAAAACAATCCATCCAAACGAACACTTCTGATGTTTGTAAATCATATTGCATTGATATTGATAATAAGTATCATATTACAATACATTTACCCATGTGATGTTACATATTAGTATAACTTAAAAATAAAAACCGGACAAAATTCAAAGATCATGTATAGTTTCGGGTTCGGGGAACTGGTAGCCTTACGACGTGCCGAAAAGATCCCGACAAGGATATAGGAGTATCTGTTCCTCGTTTTCAAGATCAAGTTTGGATTCGGAGATGATAAAGCCCGACCTGGACACACCGTTTACCATTATCAAAAATATTCCATCACCTTTCCTAAATTTAATATTCAAGATCTAGTGCTCTTGTACCTTCAATTAGCCGCTAAAATCGGATCATAACTATCTGAAACCCTCATTCGTTTTCTTAATTATTATCTAATTCAACACCCCGATTGTTTTATTACATAAATTCGTAATGTTAGTTTCTTAAATGTAAATCATGGATTTTGACATCATATATTTCCCAACCATTATCTAAATAAAGCTCAAAGATTAAATCATTCGGATAATCGATTATATTTTGAATATATGAAATCTATAATTCAATATTCAATACTAAATCAGATTTTGAAAAATCGGGGGAACATCTACCAAAATATTATGCCACCTTCAACCTAACATCACAATGGGGGATGAGATCAAGAAAGACTATTAAAAAAGTTGAGACTAAACAAACCAATCACAACTCTTCATTTCAAAAATTCACTTAAATTTAATTTTGTTTAAAAATTAAATTTCTCAAAAAGTGTAGATGTATACACCATTTTAACGAGCATTAAATTACCTTTATATAGAGTAACCACTCGATATATTTTTTGACGAAATTTTTTTCCGGGTTTTTTTTATGGGTTTTGAAAGTTTATATTATAAATCACGATTTTATCACATCTAATTTTAGTAGTTTGACATATTTATTTTGAGTTTTTTCTTTTTTACTCTAGTTGAATGTATATAACATAACAAATATATGTTTTGAAATTCATATTTAGTGATCAAATAATATGTGATTCTAACTTACGAATATCAACATTTGTCCAAAAATGGAAAAATACAAAATCGTCAATTTTTGATTTTTTTTTTCTAGGTCTATATAGATTATACATTATATAATATTGTTGTGTTTTAAAATTCACAATTAAAGTTGAAATCATGGTTTTTATTGGCTTATAAGTTTTCGAAATTTTACATACATAATAAAATCAAATATGATATATACAATAGAATCATATGTGATATGTCATACTATCACATTTATATGTGTACTATCACATTTATGTCAAAGAAAATGAAAGAAAAAAAATCGTCACAATTCGATATTTTTTCTAAATTTAGCTAATTTATACGTTTTATAGTAATTCTCTTTTATAAAATTTTACGAATTGGTGCTAATATCACACGTGATATTGTTATAATTTCAATACCCACTAAAAAAAGTCGTCGAAATTATATAACACCACCACTCTAATTAAAGATAAAAACAAGACGATCGTAGTGGTCTAATTTGTTTCGTCTAACGATTAAAGGTTTGTGAGATAAATTAATTTAAAAAAATAAAAGAAAATTGAGTTTTGGTTTTAATCTTACTAATTAGATTAAAATGAGATAAATGACCAACATTGTGTTTTTCGGTCCTTGAAAAATTATGTGTGTTAGGTTGGGATCATTTAAGGCTATTATAAAACTTAAGACCAAATTAATCAATCACAACTCTTCATTTTAAAAACTATTTTTAATTTATTTTGTTTAAAAGTTAATTATCTCAAAAACCGTAAATGTATTAAAAGAATAAATTACACCATTAAAATGAAAATTATTTCCTCTTTCTATAGAGCACTCACTTGATATATATCATTTTGACGGAAAAAATTTTGGGTTTTTTGACCGGTTTTGTAAGATTTATATTATAACACCACAATTTTATCGAATGTGATTTTAGTAGTTTTACTTATAATTTTTGTGTTCTTCTTTTTTATTCTTATTAAATATACATCATATAATATATTTAGGTTTTGAAATTCACATTTAGTGTTCATATCACATGTGAATTTAGCTTACGAATATCAATATTTGACCAAAAACAAAGAAAAAAAAGTTGTCAAAATTTGATTTTTTTTTTCCAGGTGTACCTTATATAATATTTTTGTGTTTAAATTTTCACATTTAAACTTAAAGTCGTGTGTGTTATTGTCTTGTTTTAAAGTTCTACGTATATTTTAATATCACATATGATTTCGTTGAATTTTTTATTTGTTTAATTTAATTATATATCATATAACGATTTTAGGTTTTTTAATCCACATTTTATGTTAATATCACATATGATATAATCTTACGAGTTTAAACATTTGTCCAAAATCGAAAAAATAAACGTTGACAAAATTAGATTTTTTTTCTAGGTTTAGATAAATTATACATTAGATAACATTTTTTGTTTTTGAAGTTTACCCATTTATTTTAAAATTACATATCATATTAACTTTACAATTTAAATAACAACCCCAAAATCCTAAAAATAAAATTTGTCGAAATTATAGATGACCACTGCTCTAATTAATGAGGAGAACACGACGATCGCAATGATATAATTTGTTTTGTCTAACGATTGATGGTTTGCGAGATAAACTAATTTAAAAAAATAATAATTGAAAGTGGATTATTAATTTTAATTTTAGCCTTTTGATTGAAAATAAATAAATTGTAAAGATTGAGTATTTTGGTCTTTAGAAATTAGTCGTCTTTTTTTATCTTTTCTCATAATATTAATAATGATTATAGCAATTGCTAAATGTTTAATCCTTATTAATGTTACTACATAATTTACATTATATATATGAAATATTATATACTATAACTACTTTTAATATAAGTACAATATACGATAATTGAAAAATTAACATTAAATGTTATATAAAATAATTATAAATAAAAAAGAAAAATAATAGAATTTGAAACCAAATACTTACTATTTGCTACTTTTTCATACAAAAAAAATCATTTCATTGATTTGAGTCTTTATTGAATTTAAAAACGACAATAGGTTTCATAGTCGAATAATGTGCTAGTATATAGGTGGAGCAACAATATATGGGGTAATACCATGTTTTTCTAAGATGGTAAAATACATAAAGATATTGCGTTATATATATATATATATATATATATATATATATATATATATATATATATATATATATATATATATATATATAGGAGTAGGATATTATAAAAAGGGTTTGAAAATAGGAAGGTTAGGAAGGAGTGTGAGGGTGACATGTGGCATTTTTTTTTTTTTTTTTAATAATAAAAAAATAATTTTTTAATAAATAAACAAAAAAAAAATTAAATAAAATAAGTATTGTCCAATGATCGTTGCTAAGCCTATAGCCTACCCAATCAGTATTATGCACCATCGTTATTTGGCGTTGTGGTGAGGGTCTATCTACCCTAATAGCGCTATTCATAACTACTAACGGTCCTTTCCAAAGGGATTAATAGCAACTAATGTCACTTGGTATTATCGGGAATTTTAGTGGTATCTCACGTCCATGTTGTACAATGTCCGCAACATGACGATCGATGTTTAGTCATTGGTAAATATAATGTAAATGGGTTAAAAGCTTCAAAATCATCTTTTTAGGTGTTTGATCTTACATGCAATGTAATATATATGTAAAAACAGTAGATTAAAAAGTTTTTACCGGAATAGATTGCTTTGATGGTGATTTGTTGGAGATTAAGCTTCAATATGAAGAAAATCGTTATATATGACCCAAATAGATGAACACTTCTTTCTTCCTTTGATTTTAAAACGATTTTTGTGGTGTGTTTTGGTGATTTTTCTGTGATTTAAACTGCTGTAAATGGGAGCTCTAGAGAGAGTTTATGTGTGTGTTTTGTGTTTTTGATGATGAAAAGAAAAGAAAGGAAATGAGAGATATGAGAAATAGTGAGTCAAGCTTGTGTTCTGTAAGTTTAGGGGGGTCTAATCAGGTCTGGACAGGTGCTAGGAACGACAGAACAATTGCACCAATCGTTTAACATGCAAAAGTGACTCAACCCGACAGTTACGCTAGCGTAAATATTAGTTACGTTGCGTAACTGTTAGTTATGATGCGTAACTAATAGTTACGCAGCATAACTAACAGTTACGCAGCATAACTAATAGTTACGCTAGCGTAACTATTAGTTAACATGCAAAAGTGACTCAGCCCTACAGTTACGTTGCGTAACTATACCGGATAGATACGCTGCGTAACTGCTCAGTTACGCTGGTTGATGAAAATTTTGCGTTTTTCGTTATCGTTAAGCATTTTCGTTAGTTTGGAGTTTATGGTTGTTTTGCTATGATCTTAGACAAGTTCCATTCATGATTTCTTGGTATTGGGATTCATTTTAAGGTTTAATTTTCGATTTTCGATTCCGATTCCGAGACACAAGTATTTTATGTTTAAGTATCGTAAACCTACGTTAAAATTTTTGTATGAGTTACATCGAGCTTAGCTTAAAGAGTTATGTTTACGTAACCACGTAACACATAAAGTTAGTTATAGCAAGTATCAAACATGCGTATCGAGGTTATAAGTTAGCGTACTCGACCTGAGTTTTGACGGTTGTCACATATTCCATTTAGATATCGGTATGAGTACGGATAATAGATTTAAATGAATAATAACTTAATTAATTGTAGCTATTTAATTTAGTTTATTAAACAATTTGTTAAATAATAAGATAATATAAGGTAATAGATAAATATTATTAAGTTTACAATTATATAACGTTATTATTATTTTAAATTTAGATCATCATTAATAGTAACACGTGTCATTTCAAGAATTATCCACGTGTCATCCTCAGAATTGTTGCATTCCTCTTTAAGAGCATCCGTAATTGATACAACCTTTTACAATTATATAACCTTAGGCTAAAAGGAATAAGGACCCAAACTCACCCCCAACTCACCCTGCCACGTCAGCTTTCTCTTTCCAGAAAACAAACCCACCTTACTCAGGAAATAAGACTCACCACGCACTCACCGCGACCACTTTTAATCCAAACTCACCCCCAACTCACCCTACCTTTTCATTTAAATACTATTATTTATAAACTAAAAAAAATAAATATTTACGTAAATGTAAACGTACGAAAAAAAAATTGTTAACGAAATTTAAAACTTTTATTCAAACGTTAAAAACAATACATAGAGAAATTAAAAACTTAAACGAAACATAAATAAGTTAAAACGTAAACGATACATAGATAAACGTAAACTAAAAATGGTTTGAAAAAAGTATGAAAGGTTTAGATATTGTATGAATTTGGAAGATATTTGTTTAAAAATGGTTGAGTTAGTGGGTATTTATAGATAAAAAGTGGGGTTTTAAAAAGTTTTTTTCTTTTTTTTAAACACAAAGTAACGGATCAAAAAAATGTGGTCCCCACCAAATTACAACTCACCTCATGGTGAGTAACTCACCATATGCACCCAACAAAACACCCCAACTCACCTCCGTCGTGGCAACTGACCTCGGTGAGTTTTACCGAGGAAATAACACTCACGCGCGAGTGGTAAACCCACCGAGGTGAGTTTACAATTACTCCGTCCAGCTTATTATTATATTAAATTTAGTGGGTCCCTCTTCATATATATATATATATATATATATATATATATATATATATATATATATATATATATATATATATATATATATATATATATATATATATATTGAAGACTCAGAGTATTACGCGCCATTTTTTTGTTGTGTGGTTACTCGTTTTACAAAAATTGAAGACTCATGATCGTATCAAAGACTGGGAGAAATCGGATAAGATCAAATTTGTCAATTGTGTTTTTGCAATCTACAGCCGGATTAACATGATCATTTATTTTTTAAATGTTTTTATGCGAAACAGGTTTGGCGGTTAGTTTGTGCTGTCTCGAGGATTCCGCTTCATATGTATAAATGGTCAAATGTTATTGTGTTTTTAAAGCAGCGAGTCCAGAAAGGTAATGCTTGGGGACGTGTTGGCCGTCTTGTTTTTGCAGCTTCAATTTATTTTATCTAGCAAGAGAGGAATAATAGATTGTTTAAGAAAGGAACACGTAGTATCGATGTCTTGTATAAAGTTATCTTTACCACGGTCCGATTGAAGCTCATGTCGCTTGGGATTGCAAACCGGTTAGAATGGAAGAATATTTCTACTATCTGAAACTTTGAAGTGGTTAAGGGGCTCGAGTAGGATGTGGCTTGGGTGTGGTTTCGGTGTTTGAATGTTTGTTTCTTTAGCTGGTTTGTGTGTTTAGTAGGTGTGATGGGTGAGTTAGTCTTTGGTTGTGTTGGAGTTTTTCTCCATGTTTTTCTCTGAGATGATTCTTTTGTTTCATCTCGTTTTGTAACCGTTTTTTGTTAATATATTTGCCGGAGAACTTCCCCTTTAGCGAATATATATATATATATATATATATATATATATATATATATATATATATATATATATATATATATATATATATATATATATATATATATATATATATATATATTTAAAATCATTATTAAAAATATCGAATACTAGTAAAAACAACTAAAAGTTTATAAAATAAATGAAAAACAAATATTCGTATTTTATATAAATTAAGAGAGAAAGAAAAATACAGATGATTGAAAGAGTATATAAAGTTTGAAAACTAAATGATATTTTTAAAGTAAATTTATTTAGAATTATTAAAATGTTAAAAGATTGTAATAACTTTGAAGAACATAAAACATTATTTTGTTTAAAAACAGATGTCTAATATTTTTCAAAAGTTTACGTATTGATTTGAATTTTTTATTAATTAATATAATGAAAATAACAAACAGGAGTTTAAAATAAAAGTGTTTTTTAATGTTTTAAATACTAAATATGAAAATAATACTCTTACCATAATAGGATCAAATAGAGGGCCCACTATATACCCGTACAACAGCTTGATGGCATTTTCTTCATGACATTGACTTTCAACTCACCGTATGTAATGAAAGGTGGTACGAGTGAAATGCCACATAAGCTCTATACAATCCTCCAACTAAACCCACTACGGACGATATATATATATATATATATATATATATATATATATATATATATATATATATATATATATATATATATATATATATATATATATATTATATACCTTATCTTATCTTATCTTAATATATAATAAAATAGAAACCTAAAATCACATTTGACAAAATATAAACCATTACATAGAAATCCTACTTTAATTTGAACCATTTTATGATTTTGATAATGTCAGCATTAATAATTTCATTTAAACTCATTTATTTTAAATAATTTAATTCTTATTTTAATAGTATTAATTAAATAAAAATAATTAAACTTTCTACTTTAAATAATTTAACACTTTTATTTTAAATTAATTCTAAAAAAATACAAAACATATGGTTTCTTCAAACACATACACATTTTTTAGTATAAAAAGAAACTAAAATTATTTTATTGTTTTACGGGTGTTTTGCATATAAACGGCAAACATATATTATATAAAAAAAATTTCTGTTTTTTTTTCTTTTTGTCCTATTTACCCAATATTTTTAATATTTCTATCTATTTTAAAAAGAAAAAAAAAATTAATACTATTGTTTTGCGAGTGTTTTCATAAAAACAGAAACATATTATATAAAAAAATCTTATGTTTTTTTTTTCGTCCTATTTACGTAATATTTTTAGTTTTTTATAAATTATAATTATTCTATTTTTAATAAGGTTTTTTCCGAATTACACAATAAATGTATTATTTAACTTCATATTTGCTAACATAATCATTTTATCTACATGACCAATAGCTTTCTATTAATCTTTTTATATAAGTTATATGTTCTTTGTTAACATTATATATTTTTTTATATAATTCTTCGCATATTAGGCTGGTCAATAAACTAGTATATATATATATATATATATATATATATATATATATATATATATATATATATATATATATATATATATGTATATATATATGTATATATATATATATATATATATATATATATATATATATATATACATATACATATATATATATATACATATACATATATATATATATATATATATATATATATATATATATATATATATATATATATATATATATATATATATATATATATATATATATATATATATATATATATATAGGAGTAGGATCAAATAAAAAGTGTTAAATTTGTAAAAAGTGTTAGAAGTATTGTGGGAGTGACATGTCGCAAGCTTGGAAAAAAAAAAAAAAAAATTTTAATAAAAAGATATTTAAAAAAATAAATTTTTTTTTTTTGAAAAAAAAAAATCGTACAAAAAAAAAAAAATTTGGAAAAAAAAAAATTGAAATTCTTTTTGATAACGTTATCTGCCACGTCATATGATGCACACACAAAATATGATCCACATTAATGATGCACAAAAAATATGATTCATATAAATGATACATACAAAAAAACTATAATATTCAACTATGATGCACACATAAAATGTTTATCATAGATGTGTATCATAAATGTGTATCATATTTTTTTCGTACATAACTTTTTTCGAGCGAAAAGAAAAAAAAAAAATTCTCGAAAAAAAAAAATTTCGATTTTGTTTTTAAATATTTTTTTTATTAAAAATATTATTTTTTTATTAAAAAAAAAAAAAAAAATTAAGCTTGCCACATGTTACTCCCACAATGCTTCTCACACTATTTACAAATTTAACACTTTTTACATGAATCCTCCCCTATATATATATAACTAAACCCAGTACGGACGCTATATATATATTATATATACATTATATATATATATATATATATATATATATATATATATATATATATATAGGGTTGAGTTCATGAAAGACCTTATAAAAATTTGAGACCTAAAGACCAGATCTCAACCATTCAAAAATTATGATCTAAAGGCTAAAATTAAAAGATAAAATTACTTTTTTTTTGTTTAAAAATTAATTATCTCATAAACGGTAAATGTATTAAACGAATAAATTGTACCATTAAAACGAGCATTTTCTCCTCTTTCTATAGAGCACCCACTCGATATACTTTTGACGAAATTTATTTTTGGGTTTTTTTACGAGTTTTGAAATTTTATATTACAAATCACGGTTTATCATATATGATATCAGTAGTTTGACATATTATTTTTTTGTTTTTCTTTTTGATTTAAGTTAAATGTATGTAATATAACAAATCTATGTTTCGAAACTCGTATTTAGTGTTCAAATCATATGTGATATTGTCTTACGAATTTCAACATTTGGCCATAAACGAAAAAATAAAAGTCGTCAAAGTTCGAACTTTTTTCCGGGTCTATATAGGTTATACATTGTATAACATTGTTGTGTATTAAAATTCATATTTAGAGTTAAAATCATGTGTGTTATTGTCTTTTAAGTTTTAAAATTTTTACATACATAATATCATATATGATTTATACTTATATCATATATGATTTACAGTACTATCATATATGATATTGTATTATCATATATGATTTTAGTATATATCACATATGATTTATATTCATATCATATATGATTTACACTAATATCACATATGATATATTATTATCATATGTGATTATAGTATATATCACGTATGATTTATACTCATATCATATATGATTTACAGTAATATCACATATGATATAATATTATCATATGCGATTTTAATATATATCACATATAATTTATATTCATATCATATATGATTTACAATAATATCATATATGATATAGTAGTATCATATGTGATTTTAGTATATCACATTTTATGTCAAAAAACGAGAAAAAAAAATAAAACTAGTTAAAATTCGATTTTTTTTTCTAAATTTAGGTAGTTTATACATTTTATAGTAATTCTTTTTTATACAATTTTACGTAAAGATGTAAATATCATATATGATATTATCGTCATAATTTCAATACCCATAAAAAAAAAAAAAAAAAAAAGTCGTCGAAAGTATATAACACCACTGCTCTAATTAAAGATAAGAACGAGACGATCGCAACGGTGTATTTTGTTTCGTTTAACGATCAACAGTTTGTGAGATAAATCAATTTAAAAAAATAAAATAAAAATGGGTTTTGGTTTTAATCTTAACCATTATATTAAAATGGGATCAAGGGCCAAGATGAGGTCTTTTGGTCTCAATGAAATTATAGGTCTTAATTGATCCTTTCTCTATATATATATATATATATATATATATATATATATATATATATATATATATATATATATATATATATATATATATATATATATATATATATATATCTAAGGTATAAATCATATATTATAATTATTGCATAAATAAAATTAGGGTTTTTCTAAAACCATTTTTAAATATTAAAAGTAAAATCAAAAGTATCAAAAAGTACTATTTTTTTATTGATTTCTTAACTTTTGATACTTTTGATTGTATTTTTAATATTTAAAAATTGTGTTAACATGTGCCCTAGGGCACAAGTTAGAAAACCCATAAAATTATATCGTACCTGGCAGGTACCACAACCTGTACGCTCCCCACATGTTGATTTATACCTTACATTTCCCCACCAGTTCTTTTTCTCACTAATTCACACACAAACACAAAAACACACACAAACCAACCAACACATGAAGAAACTAATCCGACGTCTTTCTCGTATCTCCGACTCATCTCCCTACTCTCTACTCCGACCAGATTCTCAACCTTTCCACATTTCAAAACCTCGCAACTCCGCAACCGTCCCCGAAGGACACCTACCGGTCTACGTTGGAGAAGAGATGGAACGGTTTGTTGTAAATGCTAACCTATTAAACCATCCTATATTTATCACTTTGCTTAATAAATCAGCTCAAGAATATGGTTACCAACAAAAAGGTGTTCTTCGTATTCCTTGCCATGTTGTAGTCTTCGAACGAGTACTTGAAGCTTTACGATCCGGTAAACAAGACGTTGTTTCAGATGATTTTATAAAATATCCGATGTTTTGAAAACCGGATCGGACATCGGTCTTTTTAGTATTATATCTAAGAGTACGTATTAATTAGTGTTATTTCATAAAAGAATTGAAGTCGGTGGGAATCAAACCAGAGTTTCCTCTAGTGTTACTTTTTAGTTTTTGTGTAACAGCTTATCGAATCGGATTTTAGATTAAGTTTCGAGCCTGTATATACATAACTATAATTTTGAATTTTGTTTGTACAAGTAAACATCAATCTATTCTAGGTGATCGATGTGTTATCTAAATCTGGCGATTATAACAATGCATTATTTTACAGTTTTGGTTTTTTTTATTTACTTTGTCTATGTCGTTTGTATCATATGATTATGTCGCGTATTTGAAGACAAATAATCTGGTCTGCTGGAAAATCTTTGTTTCGTATAAAGTATATAGAGCTGAGACAAGACAGAAGGGTCACTTCTTTTTTATCAATTTTGTCCTTAAATTTGTAAAATAATTCGTTGTAACCGAAGAAGATTAATTGGCAAAATAAAATTTGTTGAACCTACTTTCAATTAATCAAGGTTGCAAAATTTGTGATTCGATGCTCGTTCGTTCGACAACCCTGTAGCTTGTACTCGAACAACTCGACGAGTACTCGGATTGGACTTTTTGTATATAAATAATAAACTTGGAAATTTTAAACTTTTATATATATATATATAATAAACACTTTAAAAAGTTCTAATAATTCATACTTCATGATACACAAAATATTTCAAATGTTCAATACTCAAAAAGTTAAAATTTATAAAACTGATAATAGTTTAAAACCTAAACAAAACCATAATAAGCATAAAGTCGTTAATACTTAAACATAAACATAAAATACTAGATCGTTGCTTCCTCCTCGTCGTCTCCTCGTTGCCCATATTGTTCAATGATATCATCTCCAAAAGCTCATAAAATTAAAATTAAAATCAAACCTTATAATCCGTCTATGAAGAAATCGAGATGGAAAGACTAATCTAACTGTTAAATCAAGTTAGAAACGATGCAAAACTCGGAATTGAGAAGTTGAACTGAGAATTGTTTGACGTCGTGGAGAGAAACGCATCACCCAATAATTGAAAAAAAAGAAAAACACTTTTTTAAACCCTAATTAATTTGTTGACCAGGTTTGACCAACTCGACCGAGTTTTCCGAGTAGAGCGAGTTAACACCGAGTTTTGACCGATTTTTCCGAGTTTTGACCGAGTTGAGACCGAGATGGATTCCAACTGAGTTTTTGGAATGATTTCCTTGTATTCGCCTCGGAAGCCATCCGAGTAGCAAGTACTCACCGAGTACAAGGCCGAGTTTTCCGAGTTTTGCAACAATGATTTTAATGCAAGTTATTATTCTACTATTTATTTATTTTTTTCTTTTTTTCTTTTTTTTCAAGGCTAGTATTCTACCATTTTAGTAAGAGTTTTGATTATTATTATTTTTAAATGTGCATTTTTAAAATTTATTTTAATGAGGTATTTGAATGCAAAGATAGATATGATAGTCCAAGTCTCAAAGGGAGAGATTAGAAGACGATTATGGTGGTGATGATGGTAATAGTTGACTTGCTAAGATAAACGCTAAAACATTAGTTAGGTGAATTATGAGATTGCCCTATTTATAGTGAGCGTGCTCACATAAGTTAGGTTTAGAATTAACCCCTTGTAAACTTTACTAATCTGAATCACTTTTGTGCAAACCGGACCACTTTTGTTTTAATAAGACAAAACGCGGTTGCAACCATTATGTTAGGTCGGGGTGTTTTGTACACTCCGAACCTAATCGATGCGGTTGTCGTAAGAATATCTACCACATTGCTATGTGTCACTCATTCACTTCGAGTTTAGCCAATGAGATAGCACCAGGGTCTCATATGTCAGACGAGACAATTAGAATGTTGTTAGATAAATCGTAGAGACAACTTCCTTTGTCTCCTTGTACGGAGGATTTCTTGGTATCTACAGCTTATGTTATCACATGGTTCATAGGCAGTGTCTAGCATGAAATACGGCTCATGGTCGGTACTCTTGATTGTTGTCACTCAAATGTTATCTATTGAAGGAGAGTGTTGTCCACGGCCTATATTTTGGTATATTATGGTTTACACCAATCCTATTATAAGTAGGGGGAGTTTTCTCTCTATTAGACGACTACTACGATAAATTTGTTGAGTGATTAGCGTGTCTAAACACACTACAATTGGGTTCACTTTTTTGCATTATTCTGTTATCTCTATCTCTATCTAGCATCTCAATTTTTACTTAAACTAGAAAAATTGCAATTTGCTTACACATGTTTTAACACATAAACCATAGTCCTTGCATAACTCTAGTTACCGGTCGATAATAATTGTACTTGTATAATTGTTGAAGAATAAAGACTATAAGTTTTTCATGTATGAAAAAACAAGTTTAAAAAGACTAAAATGCCAAGATAATAATTGTACTTGTATAATTGTTGAAGAATAAAGACTATAAGTTTTTCTTGTATGAAAAAACAAGTTTAAAAAGACTAAAATGCCAAAAAAGAAAAAAAAAACATCGTGATATATGTGTGACTTCGTATTGCACGATGTGTTGAAATGAACTTATTATATTGAGAATATTCTTCTTTTCCTAAACTCTGATACATAATTATAGTTATTAATTAACCGTCAAATATGAACACATTAATAATTTGTTTGATTAATATAAAACTAGTAAACGTAAATGAATTTAAATAATAGTAATAATATTATACTGTAGTACGGAAGGAATCGTACAAATGGAGGAGCTGGAAGAGAAAATTTGTAAATAGATTCCGTGACTCTTGATTACATCTGGAAGTTATTATTTTATTTTCAATTTCAAAGATATATTTTTGTATATAAACGAGATTAAAAAATATGTATTTCAATTTGACGGCTAATTAATATTGATGTTTCAAAATGTATATGGATGATAACATGTCTTGAACATTATAATTGGAAGTAAAACAAGGTAACTCTATATATTAGTCACCACCTATACGTTCCATGACTAACATTAGTCACCACCTATAGGTTCCATGACTAACATGGATGATGTAATTATTAGATGATAAGCCCAAATTTTAGTGGACTCAAACTTATATATTGTTTGGTTTATCAAGTGATACTCTTTGATACTTTTAGTGTCAAAATTGCGAAAGCTCGAACTGCATAACTAAACTCTAATTATGAAAATAAAAATAAAATAAACATAGATATTATGAGCTTGAGATCAGGCTTTGGCAGATCTGTCGCACATTTGAGAACGCGCACTTTTTTTCTTTCTTTTTTCTTTTTCTTTCTTGTCTTGATCTTGATTATTGACAACTTCCACCTTTGACTTGCTGGTGAATTTAGCCGGATTTATACAGATGTGAAGAAAAGAAAAGGTGAATTTAGCCGGCTTTAGGCGGCTGTAGAAAGATAAACAAAAAAATGGGTTTTTTTAGGGTTTGGAACCTAGTCAAGCTAGGGTGGCTCATCTCCACGCTGATTAGGGTTTGACGGGTGACATAGAAGCTAGGTCCGAGGATCATACCCGCTCTGATACCATAAAATATGATAAAACTCCTTGAATTTGATACATATATATATATATATATATATATATATATATATATATATATATATATATATATATATATATATATATATATATATATATATATATATATATATATATATATATATATATATATATATATATATATGTATATATATATATGTATATATATATATAGCGAATCCAAACCCACATATTGAGTTTTGGCTTATCATCTAATAGTAATAACCAAAATGGCAAACAACGAAGCTCTAGTTTCATCATGAATCATATTTCTTAGCTGTTGAGTTAATATTTTTCAAAATTCGAGATATTTCTGGGCCAATGATGACGATGATTAAGTGTCTATGCGTGCCATATTGAAGACTAGGGCGAAGAGTGGCCGGTTATAGATCTGAAAGTAGTCTAACTTCATAAGAGATTTTCGTTGTCTGGATCGCAAGAACCCATATTCGTAACATTGGAAGAAAATGAAACATATGCAAAATGCGTTGTATTTTGGATTTCAAGTTCATAAGATTTGCTAAGAAACTGAAGCGGTTGGATTTCGTCACGATATGAGGACTCAAATGCAAATTAATGTCCCTTCATTACAAAATCGGGCATCATGTTATATATGCTTCGCGATGTTGTAGCTAAAATGCTCCACCCTGATGAAGCTTCCGGGAAAAGTTCTAACTATAATGTCAAATTTGATATTACGAAATGTTTGTAAGTAATCTCAAGATTGTGAACTTAAAATATTGGGTAAATTATAGAAATCGTCCTCGTGGTATGTCCAAATTGTCGATTTAACCCCTATAGTGAGGAAACAACACTTTTAGTCCATATGGTCTAAGGTTTTGTCCAAATTTGTCCCTATCAGTTAGACTTAACATACTTTTTGTTAAATATTTTTTAATTGACACTTTTAGTCCCTAACTTTAAATTTTATTTTGTTAAAAAATCAATATTTCCAAATTTATTTATCGGCCTTTTCTCTATGTCTATTTTCTTAAAAACGAGAATCTCAACTTATCAATACCAAATTATAACCTATACGAGTTGAAATTTGTATATAGTTAAATAATTTATGTAATAAATATGCTAATATGAAATATTTAAATATTTGGTTATTTATATATGAAAAATGTTAAATATGGCTCGAAATGTTATAGTCACTAGTGAATTAATTGTTAAATAATAACTAATTAAGCATATATAAAGAATTATTTAATAGTTTTAGAATATTATATAATGGTTTTAAGCATAAAAAATTATGCTTAACAAATTTCTTTAAATATATATATATAAATATGCATATAATTATAACATGGATTATAGTGTTCCGGACGTGATATAATCAAATTATACATAAATCATAACGATATTGTGAGCTAATATCATTACATAAGATCTATAAGATCAAAATGTTATGGAAGTACATTGAAAAGTATTTTAAAACTTATAGGTCACATGTTTAAAACTAATACATGAAGATATGATAGTGTTTTTATTTAGTATTTAAATTTTTTCAATAACGAACTTTAATTGAGATAAAAAAAAATATTGTGGGATAGAGTTATGTTAAAGTAAGAATGATAATTTTATAAGAACTTGATAACACATCTAAGTCACTTTGTAAATATCAAAACACATTATTTTTTTATAATGTTTTCGGATATTTTTTTTAAGAGTAAATTACATAGATCGTCCCTAAGGTTTATATGGAATTACGGTTATCGTCCCTAAGTTTGAAACGTTGCATGGATGGTCCCAAAGTTTAGAGTAATTACGGATTTCGTCCCTATTTTAGACGTCCGTCTAATTTCACCGTTAGGGTTCCCTCACGTGTTAAACACGTGAGGGTATTTCAGTCTTTTCGCACTCTTCTCCCCCAAAATCAAATAAACCCTAAAAAAAAATAAAAAATAAGCCTACACAATATTCAACCACACCACAAGTATCTTCACATTAATCCCCTTCAAATTCTTCAATCTCCCTTTCTCAATCACCCCGCTAATCGTCGCGGTATTGATCAAAATCAATCTCATATAACAAAACCCACCAAATTTCTTGAACTTTACACAAAAATGGTTGCTGCTGAATTAGATGAATCTGCTCGTGGTAGATTAGCTGTATTACAAGCTCATCTTTCTGCTTGTATCGATTCAAATGATTTTAACCCAGTTCTTCAATCATCACCGGTTTCATCTCAAGTTTTTGTTACCCCACCGCCTAATTTAACCGGTTCTTTAACCGTCTCCGATGACCGCACCTTTCATCTTCTTGTGGCCAAACATGAGAACCTGAAGATTTTCCTCTAAGTAAAGGAACTTCCTGTATATGAACATCGACTTTATTTTCCTCTTTTTTTTTCCAGGGTTTATTTGATTTTCGTCCCAGTGACCGGTAATCTTTTTGCGGAGGAGTACGGCGGCTAGCTGGCGGACATTAGGCGTTTTGGCCGTGCGGAGATGGTGCACGAGTGCCGGAACCACCTGTGGATCCTTGGCTAGACGCTTGATTTGGTCCTCAGCTTGACGGCGGGCGTCATTATCCGGCATCAGAAATTGAATAAGCAAAAGCTCCAATGACTGAGACATTGTTGTGGTGGTTGAAGAGAGGGAGGCAGAATTGTTTTGTAGTTGTAGTTCCACCATTTGAACTGATTCTTTTCTGTTTTAATGTTTTAAAACTGCAGAGAAAAGTATTTCAATGGGAAAGAAGAACCCTAAGAACAGATCCGAAATGTCTAAAATACCCCTCACGTGTATAACACGTGAGGGAAGGCTAACGGTGGAATTAGACGGACATCCAAAATAGGGACGAAATCCGTAATTACTCTAAACTTTGGGACCATCCATGCAACATTTCAAACTTAGGGACGATAACCGTAATTCCATATAAACCTTAGGGACGATCTATGTAATTTACTCTTTTTTTAATTAAATAAGTTATTGAACTCGATTTCTATTTTGTTTTATTATTTTTTATTTTTGTGTTAGTGAAGATTAATTATCACAAAATCTTCAAAAATCAATTTATTACATAAATTAGTAACTATATAAATAACCAATTATTTACATATAATATTTAAATATTTATTACGAGCGTATTTATTACGTAAATTATTAACTATATACATATTTTAACGGGTATAGGAATTAATTTTGTATTGATAAGTTGTGATTCTCATTTTTTGGAAATTGACATTGATAAATACCGATAAATAAACTTGTTGATTATTTTTTTAATTAAATTGTAATTAAGGGACTAAAAGTGTCGATTTTAAAAAATATTTAACATAATGTCTGCTAAATCTAACTGATAGGGTCAAATTTGGGAAAAACCTTAGACCATGTGGACTAAAAGTGTTGTTTCCTCACCATAGGGATTAAATCGGCAATTTGGACAAGCCACAAGGACGATTTCGGAAATTTACCCTAAAATATTTGTTGAGAGTAGGTTTTGAAGTTAATTTTTTTTCCTGTAATCTCATTGAGTAGTTAGAAGTACTAGCTTTGATGATCAATATCCTTTGAAAGATTAACTTTCAAAAGTTCTACTCGACATGTACTACTATTCACAATCTCGAAAATTCTTACCGTTTATTTCGGATAGAAAAGTTGAATTGAAAAGGTGATGCCTACTGGTTGAGTATGGAACAGAAGTGCCCTTAGGGACGATAAGGAATTCAAATTTCTAAACTTATGAACTGCTATGATAAATGAAGTTGACTCGTAACTCATCACGGAAGAAAATTGGGAGGTTTACAAGTCTAGAATCTAAAATGGAGATCAGAAAACTTAGTGAACCTATATGATGAGTATTGAGGTGTGATCCCGACCAACCGAAAACGACTCGAGAACACACAAATAAGAAACCTACTCGGAAACGACTTGAGCCACAGCGGCGCTCAGGCCAGCGGCGCTCAGGTTAGCGGCGCTCAAGCCAGCTGACCGCGTTCAAGCCAGCCGCGCTCAAGCCAGCTGACCGCGCCAGCTAGCCCCAGTCACGAGTAAATATGGTACGATCCGACATATGACCCGTTCATGACCGCTACGGCTAGTTTTGTACCCCTTGACTTTAGTTGACCGGATGTCACGCTTACGTTAGGCTCACGTCATATACCCATTATGGGTCATAAAAGTGACAGCCCATGGGCCTGTTCATAAACGGAAAACCTAATCATTGCCTATAAATAGCACCTCAATCATTGTCATTACAGGATTATTCTCTGATCACTGACCAATTACACACACGTTCAAGAGCACTCTCTTACGTCACCTCGCTGAATCATATGCCACCTTAGGCTCGCTAAGAGCTTAGTAGGTTTGCACTGCCTAGCAGGAGTTCGTATCGATTTGGCCAACACCCCAAACCCTTGAGCCCCGTCAAGAGCACTCTCTTACGTCACCTCGCTGAATCATACGCCACCTTAGGCTCGCTAAGAGCTTAGTAGGTTTGCACTGCCTAGCAGGAGTTCGTATCGATTTGGCCAACACCCCAAACCCTTGAGCCCCGTCAATCGTTTCTCAAACATTAGCGCCATTCGTGGGACCGTTATAGAACAACGGTTTTTCACTAAGTTTTCTCCTTAACCCTTCACTCAATGGATTCAGGCCCTGCCATGAACCCCCCACCGAGCAGAGAGGATCCTCCTCCCTCGGTAGACATCAACACCACCCCCCAAACTCCCAAGTCACTGGAACAGGAGACGGGACAGGGAATGCTAGAAGGATCAGCGAAGAAAACCTATCTGGTGTTCGGACCAGACTTTACCCTTTCGGGTCTAACGACACAGCTGAAGTGGAAGTGCCTAGCACGGGAGAGGAAGGTCAGTCAAGTTATCAAGGCTTCCAGTTGGGAAGGCCTCCAAGTATCACTCCAACCCAGAACTTTCCACAACTTGTTAGCTTGGAAACCTCCACTCTTACCCAACATCCATCTCTCACTCCTACTCAAACCCCTTCCAGGGAACAGCCATCAGTAGAAGAAGATTTGGAGATTTTAAAGACAGCCTTGTCCCAACAACAAACACCCCCACCGACTCCACCCGCACAAAGCAATTTCTTAGCCAGGCTCATAGAAACATTGAAGCCTAAGCCTGCGCCACAACCAATTCCTGAGGTCAATGCGAGTGTCTTGCTGGGACAGTTGGTCAATGAGTTGCAAAGGCAAAAGGCACCAGAGCCTACCCCTCCTCCACCCCCACAAGATACCACTCAAGAATTACTCAGTTTGTTGAAGGGCCTCGTGGGAGAGAGAGAAGGACCATCTCGGATAGCAACCATGCCTATTTCTGTGGTGAACTCTAAGTTTTGTGACTGAGTGGCAAGATATCCCATCCCAGACCGACAGAGAGTCCCCTCTATAGTCGTCACTTATGATGGAACAAGAGACCCAGAGGATCACTTGGCACTTTTCGAACAAGCTATCATGACAGAAAAATGGGTAGACCCGGTAGCTTGCCACATGTTTCCGGGAACGTTGAAAGGTTTCGCTAGAGATTGGTTCACAAGTCTCCCAGAGAAAAGTATCTATGATTTCTACGACCTTAAAGCTAAGTTTACCTCCAACTTTTTTCAACAAAAAAAGCAAAGGAGAACCCATCTTGAGGCACATCTCATACGCCAGCGAGAAGGGGAAGGCCTACGAGAGTTCATCCTCCGTTACACACAAGAGTGCCAGATGATACCAGGACTGCCCGAAAGTCAGCAAATATCCGGGTTCACACTCTCACTACTCCCAGGCCACATCCAAGAACGACTCGCAGCACGAATCCCAGTTACCTTCAAGGAGACAACAGATGTTTGTTACAATTATTTAAGGTCAAAGGAAACGATTGCTTTGGCAAGAAGCGTAATGTGACAACCGTCAAATTTCAGGTGATCTTTGCGTGCCATGTCTTTCGTTTTATCTATAGTGCCTTTAAATTGAACATTATCGAAAACACACTCGTGTCGGAATCACAACCGGAACCAACTTATATAAGTCCTAAGGCCAAGAAAACACCTAATGAACTTTCCTAAGTTCATAATGTAACATACTTTAAAACATTAGTTAACGAAAAGGTCCAACGAAACAATTATGCAAAAACAGCCAAAACGCAAAAACTGTTACAAAAATGGTCCTGGACGACGCACACATGCCTTGTGCGCCGTCCTGTAGGACTGTTTTTGTAATAAATTTGAAATTTCGCATGTCTCGAAATCCTACAATTTTTGACCAATTAAACTCGATTTTGGCACATTATTTACTGCATTTCCCTGTCCCAAGACCCCCCCCTTTAATGATTTCTCTATTTTCTTTTCATTTATTCATTTCATAAACCAAAAACATAAAAACACACAAACTTTTCTCTCAAAAACACTCTCTAAACACCCTTGTTCCAGAGATTTCCAGCAACCAAAATCCAATTTCTATCCATAAAAATCGTTCAAATCATCCAAAGAAGCAAAAGGAACCAAAAAATTTCGGTAAAGGACCATTTTTGTAAAGATTTTCGGAGCTCAAACATCACCAAATCATCATCCAAGCTAATCTCTTCGGTAGAAACCTTTCTCTTTTCATTTTATACTGATTTTATTACTTGCATGGATGATCTATGGACTCAAAATAAGTTTTTACAAAGATTTATAACGTTTTATGTACAAAAACGATTTTTAACCGAAATGTTACTTAGATCTATGTTTTTATGGATAAAAACGTTTTAGAAACTGTTAAAATGACATTTTATTAAGTTTAGACCGAATGCATGTTGAAATCCGTGGCTGAAATAATCGTTTTGACCGAAAAATCCCGAAAACGCGACCCGTGCGCCGTCCCCGTGACCAGGACGACGCAGCGGGGTGAAAACCTGGCTCTGTGCGCCGTTCTAGGGGTCACAACGGCGCACAAGCCACTGATTTTTCTCGTTTTGCTTTATTTCGACGTTTTGGACATGTTTGACTTGCTGACTTTTCGTGAAACATTATTTTTGGACTGAGTTTGGAAAAATAATATACATTGGTGTCTTGTAATGAACTTTTGGAACTTAAATGGACTTGTTTGGATATAATATAGTGTTGTATGTATTTTTGTGAGAGGAATTGGTAGGTACATTTTTGGATATGAAATTTGGGCGCGGAAGCGCTGCCCAAATTTCCTTAGAAAAATGTAAACCACTTCAGCGAGCAAAAACACTTATGACCTAACAATAATAAACGTTAAAATTGGACTTTTGGACAAAAACGTAACTTTCACCGTTTTGGGACTATTTGGATTAAACTTAACCTTGACACTTAAAGTTTAATTAAAAACTTAACTATATTATCTTAAGTATAATAACATAATAAGATAATAACAATTGGACTACCTTGGCATTATTAGGCGACCCGTGATTTCCGACTCCCGCTCCGACCGATTCCCGAGCTCTTTGTCTTCGCAAACCGTGAGTTACACCCCTCCTTACTCTTACATTTTAAGTACTCTTTTTGGGGGAAACATGAGATCAAATTCTTTTGTGAACAATATCTTTATGTGAAACTGTTTTACGTGCTTGAATCTATGTACAACGTGTTGAGATCTATTTTTGGAAACTTTTGAACTATTGAGCTACCTTTCTATTTTTGGAAACTTTTGAACTATTGAGCTACCTTTCTATTTTTGGAAACTTTTGAACTATTGAGCTACCTTTCTATTTTTGGAAACCTTATGAACTTGCAACTCTTTGAACTTTTGGAACTTGAGAACTATTTGACTATTTTGGAACTTTGCAACTAATATGCGTAGACACTAACATTTATTCGGATTGGCTTACTTAGACTAAATAGGTTTGCCTCTTTGGATATTTGATTAGACAATGATAGCTTGGTTGTATTTTGGAGCAAAACCCTAGGTGAGGATATAAGCGCCGTAAGTACAAACAAACAATTTTTAGAACGGAACGAACTAAATGCCCCGCAACTTTTTCTTGGAACTGGACTCTACACACTATTAACAATAGCCGTTAGCAAATATGGGTATCGATACTTAGGAGCGGTCACTCCTTACTTTAGGGTAGCAACCTTGGTACATATTGCTAAGTTCTCGCGAACTCGAACTCTAGACTGGAACTAGGGGCTGGAACTTGACCAGAATCGGATTAGTGTGCAAAACTAAATCTTACGTATATTAAGCTTAGTGGTTGGTACAACTCGAGGATCATAGGTCTTTATTATTTACGCATATGCTTACTTTCTGTCTTGCACATGTGGATTAATCCACCACTGAGGTAATGGCTACTCTTTTTACCGCTTGCTACGCGACTTGAACTTATCTTGAACTTTGAACTATTCTTGAATTTTTAAGCACTTGAACTTATATTGAACTTCTCTGACTTTGAACGAATCTTGAACTTTTATGAACCTTGAACTGGTCTCGAACTCTTACGAACTCTAAATTCTTGATTGAACTATTACGACAGTATATAAACTATCTTATGCGACTGCTCATTCGCTGACTTCTTTTGAAAACTTTGTACTCATATAGATATACTTGTCGAACTTTTATTTGAAACCTTTTGTCAACTTATAAACTGTAACTCACTCACTACGTTTTCGTAGTTGACACTTTATCTCATGTTTCAGGAACTAAGCGTAAGTTATGAAGTGCATTGCTCAGGCGGGTCAAGTCTTTTATGTGAAGTGTACCTCGGGAAGAAGACCTTATTTTGGGAATTTTTATTTAAAAACATTTTATTATGTATTATGGTCTTAACTTTGAATCTTGGTTGTAACTTTGACTTTTGTACTTTTCAATTCAAATCTTAATGACTTGAACCGTTAATTTTAGTGTAACCCGTGAAATGATTCTTTGCTCTTCACATTCCGTGTTTCCGCTTTAGCGGGGTGTGACACGTAACAAGTGGCAAGAGAGATAGGGCATGGAACGGACCAACTGTCGGAGGGACAAGTAGACAGGAGCCCCGACATGATAGTCGAAGAAGGGATCATCGTGACAGCAGACAAGGCAGACGAGAGGAGGAAAGACCTCCTAGGAGATTCACCCCTTATGAAAGGAGCCCGTCTGGGGGGAACCTCAGCAAGACCCCCATGGAGATTTTAAAAACTGAACAAATATGGGCGACGTTTAAGCCACCCCCTCGTATGCTTCACCGCTCTGGAACAAAGAATATGAACAAGCGTTGTGATTTTCATGAAGACTATGGCCATGACACTAATTCATGTCGGGAACTAAAAGCTGAAATAAAACGGCCATTGGATGAAGGGAAGCTTGAGCACTTGGTGATAGGAGCAAGGCAGCAAGCGAAAAAGTCACCCGCTAAAAACGTCTATGAGTGGTAGAAGGCAGCTAGGAAAGACAACTACCCTGGCCCCCCTGATGGTCATGTGTGCATGGTAAGCGGAGGCTCCCAGAAACGAAAGTCCCTTGTGCTACAAAACTGGATGATGCAACCGATATCTTTCCCCCCAGTGGAGACTACTTCCACCAATCCGGTCGTAATCCAGGTCCGTTTGGCCAATTATGAGGTCGAAAAAGCCTACATAGACACTGGTAGCTCCGCTGACATCATCTATGAACATTGCTTCAAAAAGCTTCCTCAGAAGGTTAGAGAAGCTATACTCCCCGTTGAGTCCCCCTTAGCAGGCTTCGCAGGAGAAATTCATTGGCCCATCGGTCAAGTCATGATTGAAGTCATGATGGGGGAATACCCATTTCATCGCTTTGAAGTACTAAACTTCACCATTGTAAGGGCTCCATCCGCCTATAACGTAATATTGGGAAGGCCTTCCATAGAAAGGTTTGGGGCGATCCCCTCAACCATACATGGAATGATCAGGTTCCCAACGCCAAACGGCATAGGCACTGTACGCGGTCGCATGAACTGGTCTCGTGAATGCAAGCAGGTGGCCAAAGCTGAAGTATCTAAACCCAAGCCCATCACAACGGAAGCAGAAGTAATAGATGGCAATGAACGAAAAGTGATAATCAATGAAAAATTCCCAGAGCAGCCCATTGGCATAGGAGAACAACTCCCATCGGAGACCAAAAAGAAGTTAGTTCATCTCCTCAAGAATAACCTAGACGTGTTTGCATGGCAAACGTCTGACATGACGGGAGTACCAAGAGAGATGGTCGAACACTCCCTCAATGCTAACCCCAATATGTTCCCTATCAAGCAAAAGAAAAGGGCAATGTCCCATGATAGAAGCATAGCCGCCCTGGAACAAGTAGCCAAGATGGAAGAGGCAGGAATAGTCAGAGAGGTGAAGTACCAGACATGGATAACCAACCTCATCATGGTAAAGAAGGGAGATGGCTCATGGAGACTATGTGTAGACTTCAAAGACATCAACAAGGCATGCCCAAAGGATAATTACCCCTTACCCAAGATAGATTGGAAGGTGGAATCCCTGGATGGTTTCAGGATCAAATGTTTTTTGGATGCCTACAAGGGCTACCACCAAATCTCCATGAAAGAAAGAGATGAAGACAAAACCGCCTTTCACACAGAACAAGGAATCTACTGCTATAAAAAGATGCCATTAGGCCTAAAGAATGCAGGAGCCACCTACCAACGTCTGATCGACAAAGCTTTCAAAGATCATATTGGAAGAAATGTGGAAGCATATGTAGATGACATTGTAATCAAAAGCAACGCCGAGGGAGCAATGCTTGCTGACATCCAAGAAACTTTCAACACACTTAGAGAAATCAACATGAAATTGAACCCCTCTAAGTGTAGCTTTGGTATAGAGGAAGGAAAATTTCTTGGCCACCTTATCACCCCTCGGGGCGTTAAAGCAAACCCCAAGAAAATACAAGCAATCATCCAAATAACTTCTCCCTCCACCAAGAAACAAGTGCAAAGTCTCAACGGTAAGTTGGCTGCCCTGGCTCGTTTCCTCTCCAAGGCTGCAGACAGATCCTTACCATTTTTCAAAACCTTGAAGGGATGCATAAAAAAGAAAGATTTCATGTGGTCTGAAGAAGCTAAAGAAGCATTCCAAAAAATGAAAAATTTTCTACTTGACCTTCCTACTCTCACAGCTCCAGTGCCAGGAGAACCCCTTACCATATACTTGGCTGCTTCCAAGGTATGTGTGAGCTCAGTCCTCCTCGCTTAACGCGGAACAGCACAAGTACCCATCTACTTCATCAGTAGAGCGTTAAAGGGAGCCGAAATAAACTACCCAGCCCTAGAAAAGTTGGCATTGGCATTAGTCCACTCCGCTAGGCGCCTAAGAAGATACTTCCAAGGGCACCCAGTACAAGTCCTTAGTGACAAGCCAATCAAGCAAGTGCTAGGCAAACCAGAGGTCTCAGGCCGACTAGCAAAGTGGGCAGTAGAGTTGGGAGAGCACGAAATCACCTTCCAGCCAAGAAGCTCTCTGAAAGGCCAAGTCTTGGCAGACTTCTTGGCGGAATTGGAAGAGGAACCTAAAGCCCAAGAAGAAGAGATAGTGGGACTTACGTGGACATTGTTCACTGACGGAGCATCCAATAAAGAAGGCTCTGGGGCTGGTCTGATTCTCACTGACCCAGACAAGAACGAATATGCTTATGCTCTAAAGTTTAAGTTCCCTGCTACCAACAACGAGGCAGAATACGAAGCTCTCCTCGCTGGGCTTCGCATCGCTAGAAAGATGGGAGTGCAACACATTGAAGTATTTGTGGACTCACAGTTGGTAGCAAACCAAGTCAAAGGCATCTTTGAGGCCGTCCAAGATTCTATGCAGCTCTATCTAGAGGAAACTAAGCAACTATCCTCAGAGTTCAAAAATTTCAACATAGAACAAGTGCCACAAAGCAGAAATAAGATCGCGGATGCCTTGAGCAAAATGGCCTCGTCCGCCTTTTCCCACCTAACGAAAAAAGTGTTAGTGGAAGAGCTGATAGAAAAATCAATTACCCCCAAGGAGGAAGTGATGGCCACCGAAGATCCTAACAATTGGATGTCCCCTATCATCGCATTTGTTAAGGATAATATGCTACCAGAAGACAAGCATTTAGCAAGGAAAATAAGGATGAAGGCCCCCATGTACCTAATGATTGACGGCATCCTCTTTAGGAAATCCTTCCTTGGACCACACCTCCGCTGTGTCGGCCCTGCTCAAGCGCTTGAATTGGTACAGGAAATGCACAGCGGCACTTGTGGCCTACACTCTGGTCCGCGCACCGTGGTAACCAAAATCATGCGCATGGGATATTATTGGCCTACCATGCACCAAGATGCCAAGAAGGAGATCGAAAAATGTGAATCATGCCAGAGGCACGCTCCAATCCCCAAAATGCCTAAGCAAGACCTAAGTCCTGTCACCACCGCTTGGCCGTTCTACAAGTGGGGCATCGACATAGTTGTCCCTTTCCCTCCAGGAGTGGGGAATGTCAAGCTCCTCATAGTAGCAGTCGACTACTTCACTAAGTGGGTAGAGGCCAAGCCAGTCACCACCATTACTGGACAAAGAATGATCAACTTCGTGTGGGAACACATTGTCTGCCGCTTTGGCGTGCCTCATGTAATGGTAAGTGACAACGGGAAACAGCTATCCGAAAACCCCTTCAGAGCCTGGTGTCAAGACATGGATATCAAACAAGTCTTTACCTCTGTCGCCCATCCTCAAGCAAACGGCCAAGTGGAAATAATGAACAAGGCCATTGTTGAAGGAATAAAGGCAAGGCTAGGCACGGGCAGAACATCATGGGTAGATGAGCTCACTGGAGTTCTATGGGCTCACCGCACAACCCCTAGGGGAAGCACGGGAGAAACCCCATTTAGCCTTGTGTATGGAACTGAATCTGTCATTCCTATTAAGCTCACAATCCCAACTCCTCGTGTCATGACACTCAATCCAGCTCAGAATAAGGAAGCTCTCAGAGAAAACCTAAACTTGCTTGAAGAACGACGGGAAATAGCCCACATCAGACAAGCAGAAAGCAAGCGGCAAATGGATAGTATTACAATGCACGGGTCCGCCCAACAACATTCAAGGTTGGCGACCTCGTTTGGAGAAAAAAATGAAGCGAGCAGGGCGGAGAATACGGGCAAGCTAGGCCCCTAGTGGGAAGGCCCCTACAAAGTCGAAGAAGCAAATGAGAGCGGTGCCTACACCCTCTCTGACCTAGCAGGATGCCCTATCCCTAGGACCTGGAACGCCATGAACCTGAAAAAATGCTATGCCTAGAAAATCTCGTGCTATGAGCTATGTAAGGACTGATCAAATTCCTACATGTAATGATCAGATCCATGTTTTGTACTCCGAAATATCTTTATTTTAATGAATACAACTTTTTACTTCAAACACTTGGCTTATAAGTCACAATTTATATGCTATGTCTATGTATGATACAAAGAAATCCATGGCCTACTAGGCAAACACACACTTATCCGCCCTCAACTCCATTGGATAAAGGGTAAGCACTTCCTACGGAAGCGATCTCGCGAGAACACAAAAATACATGCATGCAAAAAACAAGAAAATAACAACTAAAAATATGGCACAATCATAACAAAAAGAGTTGCCACCGCAACCCCATAAATATATCATCATACATAGTCTCAAAAATAAGAAGTAGCAACATCATACGTACATAATACATAGTCTCAATAATAAAGGGAGGCAACCCCACAAATACACCAAGTCATCTCATGCCTCACAAAAAGAAAAAGAAAAAAGATAAACAAAATGGGACAAAATAGAAGACACTACTTTCCTTTCTTCTTCTGTCGCTCCAGCGCCGCATCATCCTTGATCATCTTCAGAATACCCTTCGCATCCAAGTTGGGATCAGCGGCAACTTCAGTCATGATGGAGTAGTCATGACGCTTAAAGGCCCGAGTCTGCTCTTTAAGCGTGTCCATCGATGTCGGATCATGATACGTTCTAAAGACAACATCACCAGATATCTCAGGGAATACCCCTTTGAGAGCCGCAGTAGCCTCATACCTCCCATAACCACGGACTTCAGTATTAGGCTGAGTCACCGCCTCTAAAAACTGAGGATGAGCATGCACAGCCCTAAAAATATCCGGCAAAGAAGTAATCAAATCCCTCTTTTCAGCAGCACAACCCGCTAAAGCATCCTCTAAACCACGAGTGGTCTCATGGGTAGACTCCAACTCAACCTCTAACTCCTGCACACGGGCGAGAGCCCTATCCTTCTCCTCTTCCCCCCTAACCAAAGCCTCCTTGGCTACTCTAGCCTCCTCCTTGGCTACCCTAGCCCTCTCCTCCGAGGCACGAACAACCTCTCGTTCCTGCCCTAACTGCTCACTTAAAGAAGCAAGCCTAAGATCTCTATCTTGATGATAGAGAATATTCCGTTGCCTTGCCACCCAAGTATCCACAAAATTATTGCACGCTGATGTCGTAGCCATGTCATAGACATCAGTAAGGTTGTACTTCTCTGTCGCGCTCAAATAGGCTCGAGCAGCCTCAGAGCTGAAGCCCCCCTCAAACCGCACTGGCTCGACAGTGCGAGGAGGACGCCCCTCAGAGTGAGAAAACTTCATGCTAAGACCTGCAAAAGACAAAGGAGTCAGCTACAAAATAACAACCAATAACAAAATAAAACTAACTTACCATGAGCGGGCAGCGTAAACACGCCAGCTGGAAAGCTGGACGGGCAAAAAGGAGAAGTCACAACAGAGGTCGAGGTAGTCATCCCCGCCATAGAGGAGCCCTCCCCAACATGCATACCAGCAAAAGATGTGGTAGCACCACTCGAAACAGACGCAAACGATCCTGAGATCGAATGGAGGGTCTTCTCCGCTCCCTGACGGAAGGGTCGAACACTCCTCCCCTGCACATCATCGTTGGCAGGCCTTTTCCCCAGAGAAGAGGAAGCGCCACCAACGCGAAGTGCTACCGGAGAACCTGCATAAACACAACAAAGAATTAGCCATGGCAAAGTTATAAACAGTATAGCCAAACTAAATAAACAATACTCACCACCACCTCGGGGAGATAACATGAGCAAGGAATCGGGATCGTCATCAGACCCTTCCAGGCACACAAGAGGTACAGCCCCAAGGTCGTCTGGTGGGGCTAGCTCAGCAAGGGTCTCACCCTCAACATCATCTACGGACAAACCCTCATCATCAGCATCCTCTGTAGCGACCTCATCCGCAACATCATCTACAAATAAAGGCGATGAGCAAAAAAAAAAAAAAGAACACACATATATTTACAAATATGATACCATGAAACGTACCTCCACCAACAACGGGAGAAGTCGAACTCCCTCTAGCAGTCCCCTCCACAATGTCCTCTGCCTCTGCATCATCTGACTCCACATCCTTATCCCCTCTATACTCCTCCACATCCTCAGGTAGGGTAGACCTCACAACCAACTTGATAGACTGAGGAACACGCATAAACTCCAACAAACTCAAATCTAAAATACAAAAAAAAAGCAAACATGAAGAGTTATATATAATAAAAAAAGGAGAGAAGAGGAGAAAGAATAAAGAAGAGAAAAAGCATGCATCCTTCTCTTATCGTCCCATCGCGACACTTCTTAAAGATAAGAGGTACAGAGGGCGCCTTAGAATAAGGACATATACCACCCAACGATAACATCCCAGTGGTATACATACGATACGGAATCGTCAACTCCCCAAGATCACCATCAAGAGCGCGTTGGCACCCAGCCGCAGAGGGCTTAACCCGAGCTCGAGGAGAAACATCAACAACCCTCCCACGGAGGGACTCATACCCAGGAGGGATAAAGGAATCTCTAATATAAAAAAACCTGAAACGCCATCTCTTCAAAGATTTAGGCATACCATCAAAAATCTTCTGTGAATTTTTCCTTGGCTTCACACCAAACCAACTCTGCTGCTTCACTAAGATGAAGGCAAGCCTAAATAAATCCACAGACGGCTCCCGATTAAAGGCAGCCTGCAACATCTGAAAGGCCACGATTTTCCAAACCGTGAGAGGCCCCAGCTGAGAAAACCCAACGCCGTAGTGCTTCACCACATCAAGAAAATACTGGGTAGGAGGAAATCTCAAACACCCAGCGATAACATAATCCTCGTAACATGTCACAAACCCAGGAGGAGGAGAACAAGCTAAAGAACCCTTTTCAGAAAGAATCGTCTCATACTTCCCTACACCCAACGTATCATACCCCAAGAGCAAGTCTAAATCTTTCTTAGTCATCTCAGATGGATAACTATCAACAAGACGCTGCTGATCAGATGCAGCCTCCCCATGCCCCTCCGAAAGAGAAAGATCAACCTCACTCCCAGACATCAGAAACAAAAGATCCTAACAAAAAAAAAAGGGAGCAAGTTATTACAAACGAGAACAGGCCTAGCAGAGAGGAATAAACACTTATAACAAAAGTAACAAGCAAAAATAAGGAATAAGATGGAACAAAATACTGCTAAGGAAAAAATTCCTACCAGAAACAAAGTCTCCCCTACCACATTGCTAATAGAAAAATCCATCCTAGGGTACAATAACCAAACACCACACATGACAAATCCAAGTTCCTAAAAAGCCAAGTCCCTAAGGCTAATTTTTGTTTTTTTTGTAAGTTTCAAGTCTTACTACTTAACTTAAAAAAGACTCATGCAAAGCTAAGGGAAGGCACACATAAGGGCACAAAGCGGTTACCCTACAACTAAACATAGCAAAAACAACACTCTAATACTAGCGGGCAAGGCTACAAAAAAAAAAAAAAAAAAAAACTCACTTGAAGAATGCCGCCTACACCACCGCCGCTAACCACCGTCCGCCACCCACGGCCACCCACCACTCACCACCGCCGCTAACAGGCGCCACCGCTGTGAAGCACCAACACCGCCGCCGGCGCTATGAAAAACCACCACCACCACCGCTAGCCTCTCCCTTCTTAAACAAAGCAAGTGAAAGCTAATCTAGAGAGAAAATGGGAGAAGGAAGGTATGTAAAAAAGAAAAGTGAAAGGTGAAAGTAAAGTGGGTGTCCCCTTTTATAAAGAAATTTGGGGGGGGGGAAAGGTGGAAGGGAAAAAATAGTTTGATATTTAAAAAAACTTTTGAAATTTTTAGCAAAATACCAAACTTGGGGGGCTATTGAGGTGTGATCCCGACCAACCGAAAACGACTCGAGAACACACAAATAAGAAACCTACTCGGAAACGACTCGAGCCACAGCGGCGCTCAGGCCAGCTGACCGCGCCAGCTAGCCCCAGTCACGAGTAAACATGGTACGATCTGACATATGACCCGTTCATGACCGCTACGACTAGTTTTGTACCCCTTGACTTTAGTTGACCGGATTTCACGCTTACGTTAGGCTCACGTCATATACCCATTATGGGTCATAAAAGTGACAGCCCATGGGCCTGTTCATGGTACATGGCCCATAAACGGAAAACCCAATCATTGCCTATAAATAGCACCTCAATCATTGTCATTATAGGATTATTCTCTGATCACTGACCAATTACACACACGTTCAAGAGCACTCTCTTACGTCACCTCGCTGAATCATACGCCACCTTAGGCTCGCTAAGAGCTTAGTAGGTTTGCACTGCCTAGCAAGAGTTCGTATCGATTTGGCCAACACCCCAAACCCTTGAGCCCCGTCAATCGTTGCTCAAACAATGAGTTACAATGATCTGGATGAAAAATAACGGTTAGAGATAGCTCATTCTTGCAAGTATAGGCTTAAAATGAAGATATTAATGAAGTATAGGCTTAAAATGAAGATATTGTGCAACTAACGATTCAAAATCATTATTTAAATTGCGGATCAATCATTGGTCTCCCATCTCTTCTGATGTCAATGTCCACAACTATTTCAGTTTGGAAGGAAGTACGTAACTTAGTTTGTGGAATTCGTAAGATACAACATCTTTAAAATATGTTTTCTACGAAGTGCTCCTAACGAATATAGTAGGAGCCTTCACATTTGAGCCAATCAAGCAGTTAGTTCTAATAAAGTGACCATAACAATTTGTTAGTTGAGCACTTGTATCGAGTTGCTTTGATTATTCACACGAGTCATCCATTTTGATCTTTGAGGGAGAGATTGTTAAAATACAAAGATCTTCATCGTGTTATGAAGTGCGAAGACCAGCATACGGATTTGGTATAAGATATCAGGAATTGTGAAAAGAAGAGACTACAAAGCAAAGATTATGAAGAACTTGTGAAGTCCAGTTTATTTAGAGTTGACCCGCGTTGACCTTTTAATGTTTCTAAAGTCAGTAAACTTTGTTTATAAATATGTATCTTAGGATTTGAGAAATATAAGAGTGACGACAAGGTTGAGGGTTGCACTTTCACTTTCACATACAAGGTCTGAACTTCAATCTCCATTATTGAGTCATATCTTCATTCTTTTACTCATTTAACCTTTAATTTAATAAAGAGTAAATTACATAGATCGTCCCTAAGGTTTATATCAAATTACGGTTTTTGTCCCTAAGTTTAAAAAGTTGCATGGTATGTCCCAAAGTTTAGAGTAATTACGGATTTCGTCCCAAATTTGGACGTCCGTTAATTTCACCGTTAGGATTCCCTCACGTGTTAAACACGTGAGGGGTATTTTGGTCATTTCATAGTCTTCTTCTAACTTCATCTTTTTCACAAACCTCTAAACCTCCATTTCACAACAACCCTAATAAAACCCAATTCTTCAATTCCCACTTTTTCAACCCAAATTCACAACAATTTAATATACAGAATGTTAAAATTACAACTAATTGATACAGAGCAACCCTATAAAATCCCCAATCCGTTCCCCAAATCAAATAGGACTTCAACTTTCAACAAACAGACCCACCTCCCCACTACCAGCATCACTGACAAGTGAAGATCGAGAGATGCTCCGGGACGTAAACAAAAGAAAATTGACTCCTGGAATCAGCAAAAGTCAAGAATTCGACATACGGAGCAGCAGGTTAGGTCGCCGCCATTTAGGTTTGATAATTTAGGGATTTTGTAATTGAAACCCTAATTTAATCAGTATGAAGCTGATTACGGCGGCGAGTGGTGGCGGCGCCGGATTTTGATTTTGATTATAATCTGATTACGGCGGCGAGTGGTGGCGGGTGCTGGAATTGCAGCGGCTTGGTGGCGGTTTCGACGTTTGATCGGAGAGAAAGGATTAGGAAGGAGATGAGAGTGAAGATTAGGAGGTGGTGGTTGGTGGTGAAGATTGTGGTGGTTTGTTTTAAGATTGTGGTGGTTTGTTTTAAGGTATGGTGGTGTATATGGGATCTGAATTTCGGGATAGAAAATGAAAATGAAATATGGTCGATTCATAAATATTTTTATGATAAATTTTTGAGTAAATTACATATATCGTCCCTAATATAAATGAAAATGGCGAAAAGACCAAAATACCCCTCACGTGTTTAACACGTGAGGGAATCCTAACGGTGAAATTAACGGACGTCCAAATTAGGGACGAAATCCGTAATTACTCTAAACTTTGGGACATACCATGCAACTTTTTAAACTTAGGGACAAAAACCGTAATTTGATATAAACCTTAGGGACGATCTATGTAATTTACTCTTTAATAAACTTTAACTAATTAAAATTAAAATCTTCTTTTTATAGTTGTTCGTTCTTATATGACATAGTTCGTTATATCAAGATGTATGATTTTTTCTATTTAATTTGATGCTTTTTTAGTTGATTTTTCATCGTTATCATGTTTTTATTGTCACGGCCATTATAAAAGTAAAACTGTATACACATTTAATTATATTATATACGGTTTAGAACATCGTGAATGCATACATTAAAGTAAAATATTGTAAATTTTATATTTTATCAAGAAAAAGAAAAGGATATATTTTTCAAGACCACTCCTCTCTACATTTTACATATCTCAAAACAAATAAAGTTTTATAATGTTAAAATTTCCGAAAAAAACAAACTATGTTAGTCTTAATGAATTTTGAGTATTCTTTCTTGTAATTTTAACGATGCATTACTCAAATATAAATGATAGATGATATTTGTTCGTATACAAAATTGTGCATGAAAACATCATATTATTTAAGTTTTGGGAAAAATGTCATATTTTGTTTTATTTCGAGTTTGTAAATAGCGTTATGACAAAAAAAAATCACAAAATTGTTCGTGAAATCGATTTATTAATTATTTTATCGTCAAATTTGTTGTTATTAGTGATGTAAAATGTTTCAATAATTTTCAATATATAATTTGACATTTATTTTATTAATTCTAATTACTCGCAAATATATCCGAATGATAATTTGAAAATTTTGTATTATTCAGCATTCTACATAAACAAAAATATATTGGAAAAAAGAACTAAAACAAATATGATAAACACTAAAAAATAAAATAAAAATGGTTATAAGAAAAGGAGTTTGTTTCCATACATAAACTACCCTACCCGAGGGATTGATCATATTGGTTTCAATCAGAATAATGCTTCTATCTTAACAATAAAGAAGAAATCATCTAAAAACCGTTGAAAAAATATTCCAAAACAGATGGTCATGCTTTTATCGTTGTACATTAACCGTTCAACAATTTCCTAAACAAAATTACAGAGACGTCATCTGAAAAAAGAAATGATAATTCTAGTTTCTTGGTTTGAAACTATCATAAATCATGTTGATATGTATCAATATAACATGACAAAAAAAAAGTAAATAACCATTTGGTTCATTCATAGAAGGCATGAATCATGTCGACAAATAGTTGGTTTTTCAAAGGGGGAAAATTAATAAACTAAAATAATATGATTATATTCATATAAAATTGTATTTGTCAACTTTAAATAGTGTGATATATTTTCCGTATTGAAAATATATAAAGATCTTGTGATTACTACTTCCCGACTACTTTTTAAGCATGTCGGTATGTCATTATCTTACTAGTTGCTAAAACTATACAACACGTAATAATCTTTCTTATTAAATATCTCGCTCCTCGTATTAACCTTTCATCCTAGTATAATCAAATTTCCGTCAATTTAATCACCTAACTAAAATGTATACGGAGTTGATTAGCGTTTCATGTAATTCACAAAGATGTAAACAATGATCGGAAATGCCTCCTTTTTAATGTGAGCGGGTTTTTGGAGAATAGCTCAACACTAATGTGTACGTAACATTGAGCCAACTTCATCATATATAGTATATCCCCCGCTCAATCTAGAAGCATGAATGCACAGATAATATATGATAAACAAGTAATAATAGTAGAAGTTATAACTTTGACCCATTTCGTTATGAATGGGTTGATTTGGGTTGTTTATATTTTCCAACAGCTCTCAACGGGTAACATAAAAATAGCTTGGGAAATGAGCCAAACGGGTCGAATGCATCAAAAGTCACCAAAGTGTATTATTTAATAAATCAAAATCATTTTCGTAATCATATGACATCACAGAAGTCCAAAGAAGGCAGATTTGTTGTATGTCTTATATTTGAGCCTTGTTTGACTTTGTTTTTATTTTAATAAATATTTTTGTTGGACAGAGGAAGGATTGTCGACGGGCTTGATTCAGAATTTTACATCGATACACTTCCGAGCTCAAGTGTTGCTAATGAAGCTTCATGTATAATGTTTTATCTGTAATAATGTAAGAATAAATAATGTATGTAAGAATGGAAAAATGTTTTGTATGTAGGAAATAGAAGCTCAATATGAGATATGATTAGTTGTGCAGTAACATATCACACTTATATAACCCATTTGTAGCACCAAACTCCGGCGGTGCACCATGGTCAGATTAAATCCGTAAAAACCCAGAAAACCCAACTCACCTTCCGTTTCATATTTGAAGTCCCAAAAATCATACAAGACAAAGAAGCGGAAGCTTAATTGTTTACCAAAAATCAAACAAAATTGGACAATATGTTTTGGGTAATCGCAACCCAACCCGTTTGGATTCATACCAAAAAAATTACTCCCAACATTTTAATAACATAACTCTCATAATCTTCCAAAAAGAATCTGTAACAATCTTCAATGATTAAACTTTTTTCAACAAAATTTAGAAAATCAAACATGAATATAATCTGAAAACTGAAAACCTATCTAGTTCTTTGTTTCTTCTGCTTCTTATACTGTTTATATAGTTGTAACGCTACTTTCGTTCGTTCCAGTTCACGTTTCAACCTCTCGTGTTCTTCCATTTCATTAACAAGCAAGAAATGTTCAGATAGTTTCGTTTTCACCACATCCTCGTCCACCACCACTGCATCTTCTCCATCTGCCGCTAGTGGCGCCAGTTTGTTGCTCCTCTTCCTCTTGCCACTAGATTGCTTGTTGGCGGTCTTTGCAGTGAATGTCTCTTTGTCAAGTGACATGTCCATGAAAGCTTGCTGAGGAGAAACATTTGCTCGATAAACTTGATCGTGTGCAGTTGTAATTGTTGAAATCCCAGATGACATTGTTGATACAGTTGGATGATAATGTTTTGATAGAAGGGTTAGTTCCCAAAGTACGGTTGCAAATGCACCGCTTAAACTTGGATCCGTCGCATATGGCTGATATTTCTGTAAAGTGGCATAAAACAATCTTCAGACCATGCAAATTAATAACGTAACTTTAGACAAATTAATGACGGGTAAAGTATGTTTAGGTAAATCTCTTTAAATATCAGTCTATCGAACTTTCAAATGTAACATTAGACTTTGAACATAGTTTAAATGATTTTTTGTCTACAATAAATGTCTTACCGAGATGGAACCGGAGAGTGAGCCACCACCAGCATCATTTTCTAATAAATCACGACATTTGGTGTTTTTCTGAAGGAGATGCTTTAAGGTAACCAGTGCTGCAAATCACAAGAAATACATTTTTAATCAACTTATTTACGTACTAATAGAAATAGTATTTAAGGAATAAATGTTATACCAGCCATAGATTCTGCAGCTCCAAAACACAAAGAAAAAGAAGAGAGACGTTTAATGAATGCAGCAGCCCGTTGCATGTCATGTTGTCTATCATCACATAACATTACCTTCATAGCTTCAGCCAAAACTTCCCCTTGATCTCTATACATTCAAAGTTGAAGTAAACATACACACTTCGGTAAAATAAAAATCAAATGTATTTGTTATTATAAAAAGGGCTCAAACGGATAAGGTAACTTTGGCCCAACTTCAATTATTATTACCAACCTTTATTAGACCTTGAAAAACGATCGAAGTCTAAAAAACACTGATATAAATTAACCACCCTTAAAAAAATGAATCAAGGTAATTTGATCTGGCAACCGATCAAAATGAAGATATGGGGACGAATGTGTGGTTAAACTGTGATTATGTTGACTTCTTTTTCTGACATGATATTTGAATATCGGTTATCTTACGTATTTATTTACCTTAATATATACTTTTTCAAACTTTGTCGGTTTATATGAGCTAAAACAAGTTAGTACTAACCTGCCAGGCCTGTATTCAAGTATGAGATTGTAAAGTTGAATATAGAAGTCTTGTAAATCAACATTCAAGGCATCAAGGTTGCTCCTCATTACTTTGAAAGCGACAATGCAGCATCTTAACCGTTCAGAAACGGTTAAACGGGTCGAAAAAGTTTCAGACAGACGATTCGGATCGCTACTTCCTCCAGCAAGCTTTCTAAGATAGTTCATTAAATCAGCCATGAAATCCATATCAATCAAATGAGAGAATTTCCCAATTCCATTCAAACACGGAGCAAGAAGTGGGCGGTCCCCAAATGGGCCAGTGATTGATTCATTTTCTTCCGATCTGAATTAAGAAAATGGCAATAAAAGTGAAGAAGAATGTAAGAGCATGAATACTAGACAAAAATAAACGACTTTTGGGCATGAAAATATATACCCAGAATGCATAGTGTGCTTTAAGATACGGAAGTATGTTTGGAATACAGATGAAAGAGTGTCGGTTTGTATCTTTTTCTTTTCCATTATATCTTGAGCAAATGATGCTGCCATGAAGTCAGCTTTTACCTGAACGAAACAAGAATCGATTTATTCACAAATTTAGATTATTATAAAATAATATAACTTTTGCAACAAATTTGGTACGTTAAAATGTACCTCTTCTCTTGTCTTTGACAACATTTCCTGCTTACTTTTCTTTTTATCATTTTCAGCAGCCACTTGTTTTATTTCCTGATTTCTTCTCCCCGTCTTATAAAACTTTTTTTTCAACTTCCTAGGGTCTGGCTTTGATGATTCAGGCTTCCGAAGATCCTCATCAAACGTGATAGACAAGAAAACCTACATAAGTTGACCAGTTTTAACTTCCGATAAGTTACCCAAAAAGATTAGATATTAAAATACAAGCATTAAATCTGTTACCTCAACAGAGTCAGGATGTAACTGACAGTCGTAATCTTTTACAAGATTAGCAATAAGATGAACAGCTTCCACGGTAATTTCACCACCATGTTTCCCCTCATTTGTAAAAAGTGACTTAATTGTGTTACAACACACTTTCCTGCTCACATGTAATATCAAGAAAATGGTAAACGCTTGGTTACTCTAAACAGCAAAAATAAACAGAATAAATTAAAAGATAGGAAACCTTATGACATCATCTGTGGAGCTTATATTTCTTACGACAGTTCCCAGCAAGCTTTCACGATAGTTGAAGCGAGGGTTTGCCTCCAGAAGAGTACAAATACAACGCATGGCCACACGTTTAAAAGCAGGTGCTTTTTCCAATGACATGAGCTTCACGAGGTATGCCTGTTAACATTCAACCAAATGAAACATGAAAAAATTGTCTTTAAAATCAAGCGAAAATTGCAGAAAAAAGTGGATTAATTTAAGGAAAAATCAAAACATGTGTATCAAACCTTGTACACAGTTAGGAGGGTGGATTCGTAAAAACGGGTCTTCTTGACATCCTTTGAAACAACCATTGCTACCTCCTTCTCCGTAGGTAGCCTAATACGGTTGCTGTTCTCCACAATGGCAAAAATGACAAGATTAGATATCATGAATGCATGAAAAATAGTATAAATAAACATCGGTAAATCATATACCCAGGGATGATATCTTTGAAAACAGCTAACAGAGACTTTAGACCAAGTATCGATAACTCTTGATCTCCATCTTTACAGATTTGCAGCATCTCTTTTAATAATTTGATATTGCCTTCCGGATCCATGAGCATGGATGTTCCGATTTCAGCAAGCCTAAACTTCTTCTTCTCAATGGATTCTTCAGCTGATATATCTTTTTCAACCTCGGCCTAGAGAATATTCATTAGAGTCACTGAGTAAGGTATATAATTTTCGACAAAAATTACATTTGATATGTTAGTTAAATGGGGTACTCCATTTATAACTACGATCTTATGGATAAAAAGAAGCCATCATAGGTGGCCTGTGGTCACAGCAGGGCACCTAATAAGCAAACAAGCACTAAGTAACGATTTTATCAGAAAGCAAATGCATAAACGGTCAATTGACACACAGCTTAATCTTTATAAGTAAAGACCACAACTTTTAATCAAACTAGCGGCTAACTGAACGGTTGAAAAAAAAATTTAAAAAAAAAAAATATAGCAAAATAAGATAAGTAAGAAGAGTACCAAAACTTCAGCTTGAGAGGTTGACTGCACTTCCTCTGGCTCTACTTCTTCCGTCACATCCTTCCCTTGTCTTTTCGCCTCTTTTCTCAACTTTTTCATCTTCACACGTTTTTCTGCTTTTGTCAACTTTAAAACACCATTGTCTCCACCAACATCTTCATTCTCGCCAACAGTTTCATCCACATTGTTTGCAAACTTACTTTGGGCCTTTGGCACTACATCAAAAAATCACCACAAAATTCTAAAATCCTCGAGTCTTAATCACACCAACGCACAAAACCAAAAAAAAAAAAAAAAAGTTCAAAAATACCAGTCTTGTAGTAAAGTTCTCCGTCCAAGGTTTTCACAGGTAAAGCATCAACAGGATCAACTTCAAGCTCAGGTTTATCATCATTAGCTAACACTTTCTTCCTCGAACGTTTCTCATACAACGACTCCCAAACATCTTCTTTCACATCAGCAATACGGTTCACTTGCCTTACAATATACAAAAACGACAACGAGATAATAGTTGTTAAACTCGTACAAGTCAACTCAATTAAATCCTAAACCAAGTACACTCGAGTTAAACTAACTTAATATAAATTTTCTCACCTCGTAATTGAATTGGTGTCCAATTTCGATACAAATCCCGCGTACTCTTTGTTTTCATTAACGAAATTCAAATCCTCATCGGATACTTCAATCTCCTCCTCGGGCACATCTGGAGGAAGCTCGGGTGGTAAAACAACTTTCTGTTTTTTATTAACCATTTTTTATATAATCTGGTGCATTAAACATAAATAGTTAATTCATTACATTGTTAGATGTAATGCATATATCTATATCTATATCTATATATGAATATATCTATAACTATACTTAAATTAAATAAAATTGTGAGTACCTGGTGATAATGGCGGAGGATTGAAGAAATGGGAATTTGGGGTTTAAGCAAAACCCAGAAATGTATCTATACATTAGATTTAGACCTAATAATATCGGGCCGGGTTAAATTTGTTAGTGGATCAGAAATTGGGCTTTCAATGGTCCATCAATATAGGATCACAACTAATTACCTTATAATATTTAGGATGTTTGAATTCAAACAACTAAAAAAAACAAATGTTTACATATTTTAACGTACGTACGTAGGGGTGTAAATGAGTCGACCTACTTGTGAGTTACTCGAGCTCGACTCATAAAAAGTTCGATCCGTGATGAGCCTAAACGAGCCCTATTGGAGCTTATGTCGACTAAATTCACCTCGACCTGTGATCCCCACAACTTTTAGGCACATTCGTGGGCTCAGGGCGTCATCGGAGGCGATACCTACTCAAGTTATGCTTGATCAGTGAAACAACATAGTTGTTGCCGGGAGGATTCGAACTTGGTATCTCTTACACTTTTTGAAAGTTTTCCAATTTTGGATTGACACAAGGACAACACTCGGAGGACGAATATATCAAAAACTCAAAAAGTGTGTTTCGGGTTATTTTAATTAGTTAACGTAATTACTGACATAATTTCTAAAGTTACACTTAACCTGAACAAGACTTGTTAACTTAAACAAATTGGCAGGTTTAAGGTTGAAATTACCCACCCCGAACATGATTGTGTAGCTCATTTAACAAATATATTGAGGTGCCAAGGATCATATGAGTTTCAGGTAAAATGAATCAACCTTAGAGCACATCCAACCATGCGTTATGGCTTGTGTTATGGCTGGTGTTATGGCTTCATAACTTGAGTTATGGCTGGTCGAGCCGTGTTATGGTCGGTGTTATAAAGACCGCGTTACATACGTAACGCGTGTTATGTAAATTTTATTTTAACTAATATTTATATAGTTTAATATAAATAGTTGGGTCTAGAGTTTCGGGTTATGGTTGGAAAATATTTTTGGGGTTTTGTTTTACGTTGAGTTATGCTCACGTGGTTATAACACCGAACTGTTCGGTATTATGGCTGCGAACACTCTTATAAACATATCTTTTTTAAGATTTACGTAAAAGGAATAAAACGAAATTAAGTTTTGATTTCTATTCTTTTCGTAAAAGAAAAACTAACTCTGAATAAAAATAGAATTACAAGGTTGGTGGAAATTGAAGTCAAGGTTATAATTAAGAAAACATAATTATTGGTGCAACATTTAACATGTGTTAGGTATATTGAAATAACAACCCTAATAAAGTCATACGAATCAATATGACATGCAATTTTCATATTTATTTAGGTATATGCTATTTTCAACCATTTATTGTTATTATTTGCATTGAAATTTACTTTTCGGAATAAAATTTTTAATTTAATATGATACGAGAAAGAATATGCAATTTTGTTCATTGTTGATCATAATTGTAAGTAAGAACGTAATGTGTTGATCTAGTAACATATCATAATCATGATACATATATTCAAAGGTTGGGTTATAGTCAACTTGGTGTACAGTTCGTTGCAACGGAGGTGTGATGCTAATACAAACTCGTGACTATATTCATTGCTATTTGATACATGTTGATCGGGAAAATTATATGAAAATTTAACAAAAATTGATCAAATTGTCATTGTATGTAATAATTTTTATTTTTTTTAATAAAAAATCATAAACTTTTATTTCGTTAACATTATATGTTAAAGTTAACTTAAAGTCTAGTTAGTTTTAAAATTGAACTTATATGTGATTTTTTCCATAGTTAAGGGTCATGTATAACATAATATCATCATCAAATAGATTTAAAAGAAAAATATTTTTTTTTTGGAACCGGCAAACAATTTTATTCAAAGGAAAACCACAACTAGCAAGTAGCTAGCAACAAACAACAAGAAAGCAACAAAAACACAGCAACAAACAAACAACCCCAAAAACATACAATCAACCCAAGCAAGAGAAAGGAGATAACACCCATTCATTCCACACGAATCTACCCTTTCGCCATCTATGCTTGAGCCAAATGAACACCATTGCAAAGATATTCTCCACCACTTTTTTCGGGTTTGTCCATATGCCATTGAACAATCTATCATTTCTCGTACGCCATAAACACCACAAAGCACCATACAAAATAGAGCAAAGGATGGTCTTCATCTTCGGACCATGACCGTAGTTTGCAGCAAATTTGGTAATGTCTTTCACCGAAGATAAATCATTTAACGGGATATCACACCACAGTGAGAGACTGTTCCAAATAACCGAAGCAAAGGGACATGAGACAAGTAAGTGATCAACCGATTCCTCCGCATAAATACATGAGCCGCAAAGAATGGAGCTCATCATAATACCGCGGTGTTCCAGCTTCACCGCAGTGGGAATACGATTCAATCGCGCACGTCAAACGAAGCAAGTGACCTTGAGGGGGACTGATTTTAACCACAAAAACGGACCATCACTCACAAAACTAGGCGCCTTTTCGATTTGATTTCTTAGCAGGGACACACGAAAAATATTATTGATCGAAAAATCCGAAATCCAAGACCTGTCATCACTACTTCTTCTTATAATTTCGCTCCTGTTGATCCGCAGAACCTCCAAAGCTTTTAGCGATCTGTCAATATCCCTCCACACACCTGAAGAATTTTTCGCAGCCAACGCCCCTCTTCTTGTAACCTGCGAATAGTGAAAACCTCTGATAGCTCGAGCCCATAAGGAGTTAGGTTCCATTTTGAAACGCCAAGCCCACTTAGCTAACAAGGCCAAATTTACGGCTCTAATGGACCCAAGACCGTGCCCTCCTACATCTTTAGGCGCCATAATTCTCTCCCACGCCACCCAATTCACACATTTCTTTTCATCCGAACCTCCCCAAATAAAATTTCGTCTAAGTTTTTCTAAGTCTTTAATAACACCAATAGGAGCCGCAAAAATCGAGAGGAAGTAATTGGGAAGACAACCAAGGACCGATCTAGCTAAGGTAAAACGACCTCCAAAACTAAGAGTTTTGGCTTTCCATGAAGAAAGTTTCGATTTAAATTTATTAAGAACCGGTGCCCATGAGTTCTTATGTTTCATATTTGCTCCTACGGGGACTCCTAGGTAAGAAAATGGGAGGAAATCTGGCTCACAACCAAGAGGGGTTGCCCAACATTCCACCTCATGATTCTCAACTCCAACACCATACACCTTTGACTTATGAAAGTTAACACTAAGCCCGGAAGAGGCATGAAAACATTTAAGGATTCTCGCAAGGTTAACGATATTTTTTCTCTACCAATCCCCCATGAATAACGCATCATCGGCATAGAAGAGATGCGAGAGGCAAGAAACCGAGCCCGAGATAGTAATACCATCGAAAATGCCTTTAGAAACCGCTTCTTTCATCACCACGTTAAGACCTTCCATCGCGATTATAAAGAGGAAAGGGGAGAGGGGATCGCCTTGTCTCACCCCTTTACCCATGGAGAATTCCAAAGTAGGACTACCATTATCTAGGACCGAAACTTTTGCCGACACCAAACAACCTTTAACCCATCCTCTCCATTTAGAACCAAAGTTCAAATTTTCCATCATCGAATCCAAGTAACCTCAATTTACCGAGTCAAAAGCTTTGTTAAAGTCCGCTTTGAAAAGTAACAATTTTTTACCTTTAGATTTTCCCCAAGAACACAATTCGTTAACCACAAGATGGCCTTCAAGAATATTGCGACCTTCTACATAGGCCGATTGTGTTTCATCTATACATTCACCCACCACCATCTTGATACGAGTCGCTAGAAGTTTTGCCACAATTTTATATACCGCTCCAATTAAACTAATCGGTCTGTAGTCATTAAGATTAAGAAGGTCTTTGGTTTTAGCTGCCAACGAGATGAACGACGAGTTACAACCTTTAGAGAAGCAACTGTGTTGCTCAAAAAATCGGACAGAGGCTACAATATCTCCTTGAAGGATATCCCAATATGTCTTGAAAAATTTAAATGAAAATCCATCGGGTCCCGGGGCCTTATCGCTCCCACACTCCCAAACCGCATTCTTTATTTCCTTTATCAAAAATGGGCTCTCCAGGAAGGCTTTACTAAGATTAGATAATGGCTTAAATCTGGAACTAGTCAGTTTGGGTCTCACCCTCCATTCCTCCTTAAATTTAGCCTCAAAAAATCTAACTACCTCCTTCTTTATGCATGATGGATTAGTGTTCCAGACTCCTCCAATAGTTAGCCCATGCATGACATTTTTCCTGCTCCTATTTCGAACATAACCATGAAAAAAACTGGAATTTTCGTCCCCATCTACCGTCCACTTTATTCTCGATTTCTGCTTCAGATCAAGACACGCAATTCTCTCCAATTCCATTATTTTTGCAGCAGTCATACCTCTTTCTTCGATTTCAAAATCATTAATCATCATGTCTTCCGCCTTCTTATCGAGAATCACTAATCGGTTTTTAAGCGATGTCACCATCTCCGACTCAACAGGAAAGAAGGAAGTTTTCCACACTTTTAACGCCTTTTTAATAAATTTCAACTTACACAGGAGGATAGAATCCGGCGCCCCATAACCTACAAACTCAGCACACACGTCATCAAAACCTTCTCTTAGAAACCACGAATTAAACATCATGAAAGGCCTTGGTCCGAAATCTACAATAAACGAAGACAATAAAATGGGAGAATGATCAGAAATTAACCGAGGCAAAGCAATACAAGAGGCCTGGGGAAAATCTTTCAAAAAATTGGATCAAACAAGGATTCGATCAAGTTTGCTAAGTTTTCCACCGGTTTTTTGGAAAAAAGTAAACTTGAAACCTCCCATCTTCAAGTCATGGAGGCCAGAGGCCTAAATAAAAAGGTTAAACGCTCTCGCACTAGAAGCGCAAAAGTGTGAGTTGATTTTTTCTTCTTTTCGCCTCACGACATTACAGTCTCCCATAATTACCAATGAAGCATCAATACTAGACATAATATGTTGAATTTCCTCCCACAATTTCAATTTTTCTGAAGCCAAATGCGGACCGTATACGTTCATAATGGCAATGATACTGTTCATACCCGGGTAGTTTCCGACCACCAGGTTATAATGCCGCCCTTTACGACTCTCCGAAATGTTGAAGAAACCTGGGTCCCAAATTGTAATAAGGCCACCTTATTAATGATTATTTCATATTTAGTTAATTAATAATAAATATGTATTCGATTTCATCAATATATGTGTCCAAATGTAAATTTTTTTTTGATAGGTGTTACATCACAATATGACATATCTCTATGAAAATAGTTTACAAATATATTATAGTTTAATAATTAACGAGATTTTAAGTTAACTTTTAGATACAATGGTAACGAAATAAAAGTAAATAAAAGTTTATATGTAATCCTTTTTTACTTATAAAAAAAAAGTTTGTTACATGCAAAGAAGTTGTTCAAAGTTTGTTAAATTTTTATGCAGTTCTCCGTGTATGTCGGTTTACTTTTAACAACACATACAAGTTTTATTAGACGCTTGTCTATGTTGTAACTTGAATTTGAAATATGCGAGAATTGTATATATTTTTAAAACTTAAGTAATTACATATCTACCCGATCGTCTGTAATTATGAAATTTGAATCGGATAATATATAGTTGGGTTTTAGGACACCTCACATTCCAAGTACAAATCTTAAGCAAAACCTTCACTCAAAAACAATCGTTTACTGTGCCTCAAAAACTCCACATAAAATTATGAACAAAACCCAATCAACCTATGAAGCAATCTTTGAAAGAGAGTCTGAAATCTAATGATAAAATGATTTGATGCGAAAACACATGAACCGAAATTGAAATTCTATTTCATTAATTGAGAAAATTAGGAGTAAAATAAAACAATGGAGATCAATTATGAAAGGAAGAAGAAGAGTAAAATGCTCCAAAAAATATAAATGAATAAATATGGGTATACTTGTTATTTTAATTTTTGGTTGCGTATATATATAATTACTTAAGTTTATAAGAGAACTAGATTATTATCCCGCGATAGCGCAGACAAAGATAAAAACTTGAATCGTAAGCTTTATGTTTATATAGATGTTAAGTTATTATGAAAAGACAATGTTATACATATAATAACATATATATCTTTAAGTTTATACACATGTTGTTTATAGTTATAATAACATATTAACCTTTACGTTTATACACATGTTTTGATATTTTTTATTAGAAGATTTTACACCTTTACGTTTATACACATGTTTTGATATTTTTTTATTAGGAGATTTTAAAAATAACAATAAGGTAAATCATAGTCCAAATTGAGTGATTTTATAAATAAATTAGAATTTTGTTTTTATTTTAGTGGATATGAGAATTAAATAGAGAATGTAATTGTTTATTGTAAGAGGATGTAAAATAAAAACAATCTTTGATAAATCATCAATTTGATCTAACGGTTGAAATAAAAGAAGTTAATTCATCCAAATGCTCTTACTTTGTCATGTGACATTTAAGGTCTCTCTTTTATTATATATTAAATATATACGTAATTCTCCCAAATATTGATCCGTCAAATAAACTAACTTTCTTTAGTCTTTATCTTTATATAGCTATTCAAAGCATCTCCTATCATAAAACTTTTAAACCTCTTCGTTACACATAATCATGAAATAAACCCTCCCTATGATTTATAAAAAGATAAACCTTAATAGATTTATAAAACTATATTTAAAACAACCATTAAAAATGTCCTCATGTTATTATAAATATTTTCATTTATTAGTGACCCGTTATTTATAGAAAATATATATAAAAAGATTGATTCATCTCCAATTTAAAAGAAATACAAACCAAATACCCAAATCCAAAATTCTCTAGTTTTGTCCTAAAACTTTTCAACACAATTAAACACAATTAAATTCAAGTCATTCAAAGAAATTGAATGCATTAAATGTAACATAATTAATAAATTTGCCATAATATTTGATGTAAACACTTACCCAAGCTTCATTATCACACGGATAGCCTTCAATTCTTTTGCATTAATGAAATCCACCAAAACTTAAGGTAAAATAGTACTCGACAAAAATAATGTTAACTAATGTTCATAGAGTCTCAATTACCTACCATTTCATATCTTATGAAGCACAAGAGTTTGTTGTGTAGCGATATCAATATTTTTCTACAAACCTCATTGTAAATAAAAGTTTCAGCTTATTAGTAGTTTGACCGTCTTAGGAACAAAAAACAAGAGTTATGTTTCGCTTTAAAAAAATGTGACTCTCATTTTACATAGGTTTTGAATAATTATTTGTAAATTTATATAAGTTATAAAAAAATCTTTGACGTGTGATTTTAAGTTGATGTGAATGTTTTTGGAGTAAAATGCCAATTTGTACTTGTAGCAAACCCATCAAAACAAAAGTCATTCAAAGTATAGCGAGTTAAACTCAGGCATCTTCACATATGAACGATTTGTCTTTATTAAATTTCTTGGTTCGAGATGGAGTCTTATATAATTTATGTTTCGTAAAACTGACTAAATGTTGAGTTTATCTTTAGAGGTGGAAGTTACAACTTCTATTTTTATAGATGTATTTGACAAAATAGTTACGGCGTTGGAGCTTAAAAATATAAAAGAAAATAAAACATAAAGAAAATAAGATAAATTAAATAAAAGTTATTTATGTAATTTATTATATTTTACTAGTATATTAACCGCGCGTTGCATTGTAGGATAAAAAAGTATATTTTACAAAATTACATTAAAGAATATGATTACGGAAACTAAATATATAGAATGATAAAAATGAAAAAACATGAAAAAGAATTAAAATTATAATTATAACTGAAAAGTGAAAATACAAAATCAATTTAAAAGAATAACATTAACTTTTGAAACACATGTAATTTATTCATCACGTAAAACTTTTAGATAAACAACATTTGAGGTGAATAATTTGTCCCGCTTATAATCTTTTGCAACTTCAGTAATACATTTGTATTTCCATATGTTATTTTTCTTGACATAGAGATGTTCCTCAGGAGATAGGTTACGTACTTATGTGTAATAATCAAGGGAACATTGTTCATGTTGTAAACATTGTTACTCGGAGTACTGTTGTTGGGGCAAACTTTGCTTTGCGCATTGTTTCTTGGAGCAGTGTTGTGGCTTTGTGCATTTGTGTTATTGCTTTTAGAGTTTGTTTTGAATAGCACAATGTTTGGGTCAATCCATAGAACTTGTTTGGGTCTTTTGAAAAGAACAAAACTTGTTTTCAACTTGAATTGTTCTAGTTCCTACCTATAGGTGGCGAGTGGACATCCTCATTGCTATTTACAAAACAAAGTGAATAGACAAACCTTTACAGTTAGACCAATATATTAAAAAAGAAAATCATCAACTTGATATTGAAATATATATAACCTTTTGTCGAGCTAATCACAAACTATCTTGTTGAAAGTTTTTGTCAATTTGTAGAAATATGAGTTACTACAACCTTGCAATTTTCGTAAAAACATCTATTGGATGCAAGAAAAAAAATGTAAAAAATAATAGAGCAACACTCATAACAAGAAATGATCTTTTCACAATCAAACCAAAATCTTCAAACTTATTAATCAACATTGTATTTAAATTATATTATTATAAAAAGTTAAAAACAAAAAAAAAACCTAGGTATCATTTTCAAGTTAAACCTCTTTCGACTTCCCATACTCTATCAAGCTATATTAGTTTTTGTAGAGTTTGTAATCAAACTTGTTTATGAATTTGACCAAAACATTTGTCCCACTTTGTTTAAAAATAAATCTCGTTAATAAGGACATGGACTCACATAAGAGTTTTGGATTCCAATCACAAATTCCTTAATCAATATATCAATATTGTTTTTTAACAAAACACAAAAGTAGTTTTATTATACGAAAATGACTAATAGTTATTGGAGGACTCTAGTTACTGTTATTGTGTTAATTAGACATATAAGTCTCATGCTTAAACTATTATTTTTTTTATTTTTTTTTTTTAATTTATATGGTTAGAATTTTAGTAACTAACATTAATTATAATAAGATGTTTTAAATGATTATATGTTGTTAGTGGTATAAATGGTAGATAAGTAATTTCAATTACTTAAAATTTAAGGGATTAAGAGTATGGGAAAAATGCTTTATAATATAAGAAAGATATATGTTGTTAGTGGTATAAAGGGTAGATAAGTAATTTCAATTACTTAAAATTTAAGGGATTAAGAGCATGAGTGAAATCTTTTATAATATAGTAAAGATTGAAGTACTCTAGTTATTGTTATTGTGGTAATTAAAGACATGTAAGTCTACATGCTTAAACTATTCTTTTTATTTAATTTATATGGTTACAATTTTAGTAACTAACATTAATTGTAATAAGATGTTTTAAATGATTATTATATATTGTTAGTGGTATAAAAAATAGATAAGTAATTTTAATTACTTAAAGTTTAAAGAATTAAGAATATACGGAAAATGATTTATAATATAGTAAAGATAAGGTCCTTAACTCTCAAAACCTACTTATAAAGTTACAAAATTTTTATCAAACATACCCAATAAACAAATATGTATATAGCAATTACGATTTTATGTATGCAACTTTGACTCAAAAGTTGATAGGTTTTTCCATTACAAATGAATGAGCCTATTTATTTCCGATCCTTGTGGACAATACATCAAACTACATCACCCTATACACAAGAAAAAGATGATGGGGCGGAAAGGAAAATAGATTTATTAAGGAAATAGTTAATTTCATATTATCCTACTTGGATTTGAGTGAGAGGTTTCGAGGAGAAGCCATATTAACAATTTGATATCTTTTAAATATGGTTCCAAATAAAAATAAATAGTGTCAACCCATATGAACTATGGTTCAAGAAATAACCTAACTTGTATTATATACAAGTTTTGGGTTTGTAGGGCACTCGTAAAACTATTTGATCCTAAGTGAAAGCATAGTGAAAAAAAGATGTTAATTGCATCTTTATTGTATATCTTGAGCATTTAGAAGCATATAGGTTTAATATTATTGAACCTAATAATTTTGTTTCCGTTAACACATTAATAAAATAAAAAGATGTAACCTTTGATGAAGCTCATTTAAAGAACATAGTACCAAGTTCAAGCAAAAACCAAAGTGACAAACATAGATGATGTACCAAGTTAACCACTCAAACCACGTAAGATTAATAGAGCAAGGAAATCTAAATCATATGATCCTGATTTTTAACATTTTTTGGTTAAAGGCTCTACAGATGAAACAAGGGGTGAGTGTGGTACCAGTCTCATACCGTATCGGTACCCGTTTTTTTTTTTGTAAGAAATTTTGGTACCAATATTGTACCGTAAAAACCGATACGGTACCGGTTGGGACCGGTACCATTGTACATTTGTTCACCCGTTTCCTCGTCTCGTACCGGTTGATACCGATTTGTTTTTCTTAAAACGTTTACTACCGAATGTCGTACCGAATAAAAACGGTACGATACGGGTTGGTACCGGTTCGGTACTTGTACCATGGTACTTTTACTCACACACACACACACACACACACACACACACACACACACACACACACACACACACACACACACACACAAAAAGTAAAACAATTAGTTTATAATGAACAAAGAATTCGTTTATTCTATAAAAAAAATTACAAGTTACATTGTTGAATTAAGAATAGAAAAACTAGACTTATTATAGCTGATACGGTTTTGGTTGATCAAGACATGGTGTTGATAATTGGTAATGAAGCTTTTGAAGGAACCATGGCTAGGGGGTTTGTTTGGTGACTTTTTGGAACTCACCGCTACGCAATGGGATATCACTACTACGCATTCGGGAGATCAACAAATAGCTGGAAGCCTACTGGAGCTCCATGCGACACATTCAAAGTGAATACAAGGCAGTGCCAATGCTACGAATTCCAAGTGAATGTGAGGCAGTGCCAATGGGACGCATTCAAGGTGAATGTGACGCAGTGCCTAATGGTGTTGCGTTTTTGTTTCTTAAATGTTCCTGCTGCGAGGCATTGAAGCCTACTGCGACGCGATAACTGGGTTTTCGGGTCAAAACCGACTTTTTGCCTTTCCTTTTTACGTTTTAGGGTTTATTTTCTTTTCCTATATAATGTAAAAGTTTCAATTCATTCTATAACTCCGGATTTCGATTATTAATAAGGTTTTAACCTTTTTCTTGAATTGTTGCTTCAATTAGTCTTTGTTTCAATATTAGATCGCGTTATCTAGTTTGATTCGATTACAAATCAATAGGTTTTGATTGTGTTATTTTTCGTTGACTGTTTTATAGGTCTAAATCAATTAACATACTATCTCTTTTCTTATTTTCATATCAATTAGAATCATAATTTCCAATTGGTTCGATTTTCCGCTACGAATACGTATCATAAGTGGTATTAGAGCCACGACTGGCTTTTGATATTCTTCGTGTTCTTCGTTTTAGGGGTTAAAAAAAAGAAGTTAAAAATCGATTATAAAGATGAATTTGGAGGATCCAGAATTTTTGACGAGTCTTTGAGATGCTATGCGCAATATACAAGAAGGGTTTCAACGGCAACCAAGGTGTGGTGAGAATAGAGAAACCGAAAAATTCAAGGTTAATGAATGGCCGAAATTTATGGGTGGAACAAATCCGGAAGTTTATCTTGAATGGGAAATCGAACGGATGTTTGATTTTAAGGAGTTGAATGATGAAAAGCGATGTAAATACGCTATTCTTAGATTTGGGAAAAAACGCTTCCTTATGGTATGAAGGTGTGAAGAACAAAAGAATCTGTAACGGAAGGGGAAAGATCAACTCTTGGGATTCATTGAAAAGGAAACTTCGTAAAAGGTATGTTCCAACAACACGTCAAATATCTACTTATAGGAAGATTGTGGAATTCAAGCAAGGGAAAATGAGCGTTGGAGAATACATTGATGAATTTGAGAATTTATCATTAATGGGAGAGATAGAAGAGATCGAAGAACAAAAGATGTCAAGATTTTTGCTGAGTTTGAATTACAATATTGCTAATATTGTTAATTTGTATCCCTACTCGGATTACGATACCTTAGGCAATTTTTGTTTAAAATTGGAAGCTCAAGGAAGGGCGAAGTAGGGGAATAGTTCGAATTGGGATTATGCTAGAACCAAACAGGGAGCAAAATCCGATCTTATTGTTGAAACTACCGATCCGATGGATAATGCGAGTGGGTTATCTAGCGCACCATTGGGTAATACGGTTGCTTCATCTTCTCCATTTATTCCTAAAACACCTAGTGCACCGCGGGAAAACTATTTGCCTAAAACTCGATGCTTCTTTAAGAGAAGTTGTGGAATGTAGAGATGATTTGCTCGAGGAGGAGAATAAGTGGAATGAAAAAACGGTGTTTGATAAATACGGGGACGAGGAAGAAGTTGAGAGTTATGAAGCTCCTAATGTGGAGACGACGTTAGTTCTTGAAATCGTTACAAACAAAAGTGATGACTACCGATTTTGATCAACGAGATCAACTGTTTCACACCAAGTGTCAAGTGAAAGACAAATGGTGTAGCTTGATCATCGAGGAGGTAGTTGCACTAATGTGGCTTCTAGTGAGATGGTGATCAAGTTGGGGTTAGATACTATGGTTCATCCTAGGCCGTATGCACTTTACTGGCTTGATGATGGGAATAAAATCAAGGTATTCAAACAGGTACGTGCTGGTTTAACTTTGGGATCTTACAATGATGAGGTGTCATGTGATGTTATACCTATGGACAAGTGTCACATATTATTGGGTCGTTTGTGGCAATTTGATCGCGATGTTATGCATAGAGGGAAGAGTAATGAATATGAATTGAAAAGTGGAGGTAAGACGATCATTTTGAAGCCCATGTCTTCTCAAGAGGTTAGTTCAAAAAGTACTAAAACAAAGAAAAAGTCAACTCTCACTTTGTTAGTTAGTGAAAGGGATGTGGAGCATGTCGTTGAGACGGGGGAGGAGACACTTTTACTAGATGCTAAGGAAAATTTAGATACGGGTTGGATTGATAGCGTAATGGGTCGGATGGATAAATTTTTAAAGATTGGCTTAACCTTACTACTACACTACTAGAAACAGGGCTATCCTTGACCCGCTTTTTATGACTCACGCCAAAAGATGACGCGCAAAGTCAAGAGTCATAAAACAACAGTCATATTGGGTAAAGGGATGACGCGTTTTCAGATGTGTCATAACGTATGGGTCATAATCAGTTAAAATTTAGATTTCGAGATGACGTTTGTTTTTCTTCGTCCTAAATAGGAGTCATGTATGTTTTTTTTTGTTTTGGCGGTCAACTTCCCCCTCTTTCTCAGATCTAAAATTTCCCAAACTTAAACTTGGTTTTGATTTCTCCCTCTTTCTCAGATCTAAAGCTTATTAACAAAAAAATCTCCTTCTTCTTCATTTTCTTCTCCCCCCAAAATTTCACACACCAAAAACACACACCTGCTTCATCGATCCTCAATCTCTCACATTAATTTTCTCACAGGTTATGTCTATATCTTTCTTTTATGACTCTCTACACACCTTCTTTCCTATCACAAACCCTAAGCGCACATCGATGTTGCCTCTGCTTCCACCGGCCAGCCGTACGCCGCCGTCGTCTCTGCTTCCGCCGGTCAGACGCATGTTGCCGTAGTTGTTGAAGCTAAGGACGGAAAGATCGCGGTTGCTTCTGCTTTTGCTGGTCATCAGGAAGGTAAGACAAGATACAAATAGTTGTTAAACATCTTAATCTAGGGAATTCCTGTAATTTAGTTTATTATTATTATGTAAATATAATTCGTTTTTGATATATTGTATTAAACTAAATTACTTAGTAGTATTTACAAACAAACCAGGGTTGTTCTTCTCATTTGCAATGAGATGCATATAATATACGCATATCAATACCTGTATTATAGATTACATCCCTTCTTAGTCTTCTGATCCTCCCCTGCTTGCTTTTATACTGCTCAACTTTTACTTAGTTAGAATTTAAACATGAAACAGGTTTATATTCTAAGGGGGCAGGGGTTTTGATGTGCGTTTAATACTTGTTATGAATATCGTAATTACTATTAACTTGAGAGTTTTTGTAAAAGTGACTATGGTTCTAATTTTTCTGGTTATTGGGTTAAAAGTAGTTAACTGTATAGAACAAGGTTATAAAATGCTGTAAAATTTAGCTCAAGGAACACTCTCAAGAATGGAACAAAATCTTATAAACATTATATATATATATATATATAAATGAGGATTTTAGGTACAAGCTGTTGCAGAAATGTTTGATGTTACAGTGGCACAAGCTGTTGCAGAAATGTTTGATGTTACATTCCACTTAACATGGAGTTTACAATGATTTGGTACGTGTACCTCTGTTTGACCTTTCTTTTTGTTTTTTGCAAACTAGCTGAGTAGTGTCTTCCTCTTGTTCGTGTTGGTGGCTTGTTTGTTGCTGCGAAAGGTCATGATCCCGAGGTACATGCTTGGTTTTTGTTAATTATCGATGTTCTTATCTGTTGTTCTCCTGTTTTGCTTAGTTACAATTTAAGTTTTTTAGGAAGTTATAGAGTCTGTTCCTCAAAGTTATTGAGTCTCTACCTCTTTCGAGTACCTATTTTAACACTGACCTGCTCTTATTTGATACCTATAACATGCCTGACCCGTGAATGCAACTGAATAACTAGTAGCGTGTGTAGTGAGTATGAGTTGCTATCAAATTAATGTGTAATATTCTGATTTGCAGAGATGCTACTGTTGACTACTGTCAGAAGCTCTTGGGCTAGAACCCGGGCACCTAAAACAGTTGGAATGCGAGAAGGGTAAAACCCTTGCTTTGCACTACTATCCCGCATGCCCCGAACCTGACCTGACGCTAAGTAATTTTCTACTTTGTTTATTGCCCCGAACAGGTCATTAAAGTTATAGTTTTTACACTAAATGGTCCAAAGTTGTTGGGGGCATTGATCTGCCCCTGCCAGTATCATACTACTAGTGACATTTGATGTCGAATACTACTAAAAGTTTGTATATTCTAGCATCATTAAAGACAGATGTATGAAGAGTTATACCAATAATTACCTTCCAAAATTTTTCCTTAATGGAAATTTAGATTATTGGTAGCACGTTATCAATTGAAATTTGTTTATTACAAAAGATACTTGATAACAAATTAGCAACCAGGATGGTTCTTGGTATTATATTCATCCATGTTACTATACATACATATATGATACATGGAATTTTTCTTCAAGTGTAACAAAAATTAAATATATTTGACATCGTTAGAAGATAATTTAAAAAACTCTCTGTAACAAACTAACAACAATATCTGCCTAGCTGATAAATTAAATTTAAAATTACTAATGTAAGTTTGTTCTTGTAATTTGCACATTTACAACTTTGGATGCATTGTAAGTTTGTATATATGCATGTTCTAAATAGTATCTATATATATATATATATATATATATATCGTCCTTTATATATAATCTCTGCTATTGTGGTGAAATCGTCCCGGTACTGAGGTTTCTATGTACATCTGTTTCGGAATGGATAGTCGAAGATCTAGTCTTGCGGTGCTTTCGATCAGTAGGTACTATAACCTCTTCTTTTCTTATATTTTGGTACATATGTTTTAACTAGTATTCCTTGATGTCTTATGTGAGAATTGTCATTCGTTTATCATAAAAGGTGCTTTTTATTCGGTAAATGCTTACATTTTTCAAATTGTTAGGTACGAGAGGAGGTGGAGCGTGTTTTTGAAAAGTTCACTGGCAAATTACCAAGGTGCGTTGTATCTCCAGTCCGTCTCATTTTTATACTTTTCATCTGCAAATATATATATATATATATATATATATATATATATATATATATATATATATATATATATATATATAATGTTTATAAGATTTTGTTCCATTCTTGAGAGTTCTAATTTTCACGTTGAAGTTTATCAAGGAAGTAGTTAAACATGGAGTTCGGGCACATGTGGGAGCAAAACATGTGGGAACAAACGTGTGGGAACAACCGGTTAGAGATCGAGTTTTGCTCAAGTCTGCTGGAATGAAGCCATGGCAGCCTTAGTTTTTATAAGATTCATATGTCATCAGGTCTTCTAATACTTTCACAATGTAAAACAATGCCTTAATGTATGTGATTTTAATGTATTGGTAATGAAAAGTTTTGCTGAACAAGTGTGATGTAATGAAAAGCTTTGGTGATTGAGTTACATAAGAATGTGGAGAAAAGTTTTAGAAAATGGTGGCTGGCCGGATGGTGGTCGCCGGAATCAAAATTTTTTTTTTATATATATAAAAATTATGACGCGCTATTACGAATGTCAAAAAGGAGAGTCATATAACGCGGGTCTTAAAACGAAGGTCAAAAAAGAATGTCATATAACGAGGGACATAAGCGCGGGTCATTCAGCTGTGACACCTCAATGCGCGTCATAAATTATTTATGACTGGTCCATCCTTGACGCGCATTTGCGCGTCATAAGCCCTCTTCTTGACGCGCATTGCGCGTCATTAATAGCCCTGTTTGTAGTAGTGCTATTACTGAGGCAGTTGGTTTGATTAGGACACGTTTGTATACTCCATCTATCTTATCATTACCGAATTTCTCGCAACCGTTCGAGGTTGAATTTAGGGAAAGTGGTGTGGATTATGGGGAGTTGTTTGACAAAGATCAACCCGACGAGTTTGAGTTAGATGTTTGTTAGGAGGAGCTTAAGAATATGAAGACTAAAGTATGTGGTTTTAAGATTTTATGTCAATTGGCTTATGGTGGCTCAAAGAAAAAACAAGTCATGATCTTCGTAATTGTTCAAAGTGATGTTCCCTATGACCCTAGTGGGGTTCATGCATCTTTCCATGTTGGTAAGTTATCTCTTTGTCTCAATGATGATGGTAGTTTGGAATTGAGGTTTCGGTTGATCAAGACTTGGTATTGATGATTGGGAATGAAGCTTTTGAAGGAACCATGGTTAGGGGGTATGTTTCGTGACTTTGAAGACTTGTGGGACTCAGAAACGAACTTTGGAACTCACCGCTACTCATTGGGATATCACTACTACGCATTCGGGAGATCAACAAATAGTTGGAAGCCTACTAGAGCTCCAATGCGACACATTCAAAATGAATGCAAGGCAGTGCCAATGCGACGCATTCAAAGTGAATGCGAGACAGTACCAATGCGACGCATTCAAGGTGAATGCGACGCAGTGCCTGATGGTGTTGCGTTTTTGTTTCTCGAATGTTCCCGCTGCGACGCATTGAAGCCTACTGCGACGCGATAGCTGGGTTTTCGGGCGAAAATCGACTTTTAGACTTTCCTTTTTACGTTTTAGGGTTTAGTTTCTTTTCCTATATAATGTAAACGTTTTAATTCATTCTATAACTCTGGATTTTGATTATTAATAAGGTTTTAACCTTTATCTTTGAATTGATGCTTCTATTAGTATTTGTTTCAATATTAGATCACGTTATCTAGTTTGATTTGATAGCAAATCAATATGTCTTGATTGTGTTATCTTTTGTTGATTAATTTATAGGTCTAAATCAATTAACATACTATCCATTTTCTTATTTTTATATCAATTAGAATCATAATTGTCAATTGGTTCGATTTTCCGCTACGAATACGTTTCAATAGCTAGCTTTGAAAGTTAATAAATTGATCTTAGACTAAAGGTATAACATAGATAATAAATCTCATAAACCGAACAAGTTCATTTAGAAAATGGTTGTAGTTAATATACTGCAAGTAATTTGAGATATAAGTGATTTAAAAGTATATATAAATTTTCTAAGTATCATATATTTTATACATATTTCCATATTCGAAATTGGCTAATTTATTTTAATACATATTACAACCAAAGTTCATAAGCGAAAACTCTGATGAAATGCAAATAGATGTTTAAAGTACAAAAAATGGGAGTACATTCCGAATCCCATTAACATCTTTGCTTGGAAATCCTGAAGACGTAACCATAATTTTCTTTAGATTTAATTACATAATCGTCCTTATGTTTTACCCAAAATTATGGATTTCGTCCTTAAGTTTAAGAAGTTGCATAAATCGTCCAAGTTTAGAAATTAATTACGCTTTTCGTCCTTAATTTCTAATTTGCACCCGTAATTGGGGCAAACCTTAGGGACCAAATCCGTAGTTGAGGACAAACTTTAAGGGCAAAATCCGTATTTGGAGCAAATCTTAGAGATGAAAAAGGTAATTAGTTTTAAAAGTAGATGATTTTATGCAACTTTTTAAACTTAGAGACGAAATTCGTAATTTGAGATAAACATTAACGACGATTTTTGTAATTAACTATTTTCTTAATTAAATTCCTATTTCATGTCTCTGAGAGTCAAACTTGTTTTATCAGACGCTATATTTTGTAGACGACAAGGTTTACTGCTTATTTGTGTATAAGTCAAATTTAATCGGTAAAAACTTGCATAAAAATTTAATGTTTGGGAAAATAAAAGATAACAGATTAGAATTTGATTTTATAATTATATTATACAATGATATATTCGTATAATACAAATATAAATATGTAATACTTCAACATTAGTCGGTTGATTTTGGATTTAAACAGTTTGGTTTCAACCGACGACCCAACCGAACGGAAAAACCTGTTCCTCTAAATCTTAAATTTGAACGGTCGATTTTATGAGTCGTTAGAGTTTTCGGTTCGATTCAGTTTCTGCTCATCCCTAGTATTAAGAAAAAACATTATAGAGTTGTAGAAACTGATGATGTATATATTATCTTTTCGTATTCAAACGAGTTTTAAAGGTTCAATCTTCAACAACACTCTAATTTAATTTTCAAATATTTGGAATAAGTAATATGCTAAGGGAAAATTTAATCGTCTCGACATTTTCTTTTATTCATTAGTTTATTTTTTTCGTATCGTTTGTTTTATTTGTTTATATTGATAAGTGAATGTATAACACCATAGTGGTGGAGGCAGGGCAAGAGGTGTTATTGGTGATTATAGTATTCATCGGTCAAATAAATGCGATTGTAGGTTACTTGAGACACACAACGAAAACGAGTTAAGATTAACTACTAGTAGACGAGCGTGGGGTACACACTCGTTTGAGATACCTCGTTTTCGTGTAATAGCGGGGGTCAAGAAGGCTAAGTCTAATTTTCGGTATCAAGGGGCCCCATTCCTAAGACGGGGTGTCACACCCCGCTCAGGCGGAAACCCGATGTGTACAGTATCATAGGTATTAGAAGACCAAGATTACATCGAATAAAACTACAACATTAAGTTTACATTAATAAACTTCAGGAGTTACAACAATACAAAATAAAAACAACATAAATATCAGTTTGTGGCCTAAATAGAAACTAAACTACGTCTAGCTATGTATCTTCAAAAGTCCACACAAAATCCCAAGGCAAAGAATGTAACTCCAAAATCGATGCAATTCTCAATCTCCTGAAAAGCGTTAAAATACGACGTCAACATAAAATTGGTGAATAATTCGCATAGGTTAAGAGACAACCATGCATGCAATTTTATAATAAGAACAACTATAAATCATAAGTAATAACAGTTTATAAGTAAGCGTCTTGATTTATAACATAAGTGTGAGAACATTGCCCTAGATATCAATACATCTGAACTTGACAAGTAAACCGACTAACCCCATCTTGGCGTGTCAAACCAAGTATGTCACGAATAAATAAACGGTCATAACATCGACTCATAGGGACAGAGTACCCTCGTCGTCCCATATCAGCGATAAGGGTTGGTCAAACCCATATGGATCTATATATATGTACCGGTGGCTCAAAAAGCTAACAGATGTGTAAACTGAGGGTCTTCCAAGCCAGAGGCCATACAAGAAAGTGACAACTATCTAAAGGCAAGTCCTAACTCGCAAAGGTATACAAGACAAAATAATATATATATATATATATATATATATATATATATATATATATATATATATATATATATATATATATATATATATATATATATATATATATATATATATATATATATATATATATATAGATGTATTACACTTTCCAGCCCCAAAAGTAAAACGAAAGTGGGGATGCAAATACTCACAACAATCAGCAAAGCAAGTGAAGGGGTGACAATCAGTAGAAATCATTTCGCCACCTAACTTCCCTAGATCTAAAACATAAATTAAATCTATGTACCTCTAAGATCAAGTCTAGTCCGGTTTAGCCTTCCAATTAACGTTATATTATATAGTGTATTAAAAAGTGTCCGAAAGAATAATATTTCGAGTCAAAGTGACGAGTAGAAGATAACAATATTTCTCGTCAATAATGACTACTAGAAGATATTGATAGTTCAAGTCAATAATGACGAATAGAAGGTTGAATACTGATACCAAAGTTTAGTCGAAGTCTGCTAAAATCAACGTTATGGGATAGTTGATTTTAGTCAAGGTCAACGATTACGAAGGGGAGGCAAAGTCAACTGAAAAGTCAACATTCGACATATGAAGAACTTAAATAATTTGAGTAAAATAGTTTGAAAACAATTTTATATATGTTTTAACGGAAGGTTATAATTTATTAATAGAAGTTTGAGATTACGCTCGCATTTTTGAGTCAAAAATGTATATTAGTCGAAATTATATAAATTTAACAATTATCATAATAATAACTATTATGTTTATTTTTGCGATTACGTCTTTAGTTCAAAAGGTTTATTTGTCGATATATACTATTTTTACGTACAATAATATATGTATATATACGTTTATGTTTGTTTAAAATATATAATGTTTTGGTTCGGCAGCTACTGCGACGCATCTACCAATCAATGCGACGCAGTTGGTTTAATGCAGGAAACTGGACAACGTACTGAAGCATCACTGCGGCGCGCAGTGAGCTTGTTCCGCAACCCGCTTCCGTGTAGTGGTGCCAAAACCAGTTTTTAGACTTTTTCTTTTACACGTGTTAAGTGTAGCTATAATTTATATTAAGTCTTGTTATTTTTTTTGAAACGGCAAATGTTAGTGATTCGGGGCCACATGCGACCCACGAACCTTACACCAAAGTTAGTTCTAAATCTCCTAATAATCACCTAAGGAGGGACCCCTGGAGGCTCGAACCCAAGACCTCCCCTAGGGGGGTACAACCTCCTACCAATGGGACAAACCCCATTGGCATTAAGTCTTGTTATTAATAAGTAATATGTCCAGAGTGTTATAATATATAATTATGTATATAAGTCCATATTTATAATTTTTATGTATATATATATATATATATATATATATATATATATATATATATATATATATATATATATATATATATATATATATATATATATAAGTTTGTACATATAGTAAGTATGTAAATTTTACATAATATCAAGTTATATTAGTAAAAGTGTAAGTTTTTTACATATTAATAAGTAATAATACTAATGTGAGTTTAAATAACAATAATATGTATATTTAAGTTCAATTAGTCCCAAAATCGTCCAAAATAGTCCAAGAGTCCAAAATAAACAACTTTCGGTGGAATTCACGAATAATACATAATTACTTATTGTGACAACCGTCAAAAACTCAGGTCGAGAACGCTAACTCATAACCTCGATACGAATATTTGATACCCGATATAACTAACTTTATGTGTTACGTGGTTATGTAGACATAACTCTTTAAGCTAAGCTCGCTGTAACTCACACAAAACTTTTAACGTAGGTTTACGTTACTTAAACTTTTAACGTGTGTGTCTCGGAACCGGAATCGGAATCGGAATCAAACCAACAATGGAACTCTAAAATACCATGAATACATACAAAGAACTTTCCTAAGTTCATTTGAAATCAATCGGGAACCTTAACGAACAAAAATGCCTAACGAGAACAAAAATCGAAAATTTTGCTGAACCAGCCAATTAGCCAACGGCTGGATGGATTCAGCCAACGGCTGGGCTCCAGCCGGCGGCTGAAAGGCTCTGGTAAGCCTTTTGGTGACTCATTTCTGCATGTAACACGAACCAACCACTTGTCTTAGCCCGATTTGACCCCTCAATATGGCAGAGTTCTGCCATCCCTTCACCCCAAAACACTCCACCTTTCTTTTCTTTTCTTTCATTTTAACATACACACACACACACACTCCACTCTTTTTCTCTCAACTCTCTCTCTCTCTCTAAACTCTCTCAAACACCCTTTCACTCCATTGATTTCCAGCAAGAAAACTCCATTAAAACACACTAAATTTACCATTAAAAACATTCTATTAATCAAGGGTATCAAGAAGCTTGCACCAAGACATCATCTCTACCGTTTTGAAGCCGAAAACACCATCTAGCCACTCTAGATCATCATTGTCACACCCCGCTAAAAGCGGAACGCAGAGTGTTCCAGTTAAAGATATCAAGAGTCAAGGATTACAACATACAACCGTAAACAAAACATCAAAATATATTAATCATGCCTCAAGGTTTTAAAATACAATACATAACCGAATGTGAAAACCATAGTCAAGTACAAATACAATACAAAAGTCAAATACTCGGATCATAAAGGAATTACATCAAGCAAAACGAATTCCAAATACAAATAATATATGATCCCAAAATGTGCAAGGCATGATCAACTAAAATCCTCAAACTCCTGAAAAAGCGTTAAAAACGACATCAACACAATGTTGGTGAATTATTCGCAATAGTAAATAAAAGTTGACCCAATAAAAGATTTAATAATCAGTTTAAGTTTCAAAAGCATATCTTGATGTATAACCCTAGCGTGAGTATAGATACCAAAGATTAATATACACTGAACCTGACCACAATCCCCTAACCTAAGGCTATGCAATACCAAAGGCAACAAATAATCATACGGCCATAACATTCACTCGTAGGGATATCCTCTCGAGTAATGAGGGTTGGTCAAACCCATATAGATCTATATATATGCAACCGTGGGCAAATAGCTAACAAGTGTATGAGGGGGGCTTACCAAAAGCCTAAGAAGCATCCTAATCTAAGGTGATACTAATACACTAGGCATACAAGATATACATCATATAATAGTTCAAAAACGCTTTCCAGCCCAAAGTAATAAGAGAAAAGGGGCTACGAATAACTCACAAAATAAGCTCGGCAAGAGATCGGGTAATAATCAATATGAAGCTAATAATCCGCCGCCTAAGTGCCCTAAATCAATAACAAAGTCTAAGTATCTCAATAACATAGTTCGGTTTAGCCTTGTCGGTTAAGTTTAGAGTTTAAGATTTATTAAAGTATTCCAACGATTTCCAAGTCGAGTCGTGATGACGGTTCAAGGTGACGATGTTCCGCGCCGATAGGGACGATGGGAAAATATCGATAAGTTTCACGTCATAATGACTTTTAGAAAGGAATAACATTCCGAGCCGAACTTGACTAACAGGAACGTCGATTGAAAGGAATACCGTTACCAAAGTTTATTGAAGTCAACCGAAGTCAACGTCGAAGATGTTGACTTGGTCAAAGTCAAAGATGTTGACTTGGTTAAAGTCAAAGTCAACAATTGGAAGGAAAGGTCAAAATTAAAGATATTGATTTAGATTAGTCAAAAGTCAACGTTTTATTAGAAAAGTCAAAATTGATGATTTTTAGATTGAAATATAACTTTGACCATTTAAGAGTAAAAACGCTTTTATTTCAGAATAATGGAGTAAAAATGATTTATGACGGTTTTAACAATTTTCCGTGAAAGTAAAATAAACGTTTGATTAAATATTCTTGATAAAGTTTAAGATTGTGATATGTCTTTGAGTCCAAAGACGTTAGTTTAGCTTATATGATACTTTTATACATGATAAGTTACTGATATAAGTTTAAGGTCAAAACACGTTACGAGTCTAAGTCGAAAAGTAACAAGAAATGATATTTTTGAAGATCAGACCCCCGGTGCTGCGCACCAGGGAGTAGGTGCTGCGCACCGGGGTGTTTCCCGAAAACGAATTTTACGTTTTAGTCGATTTCTGCTTCGTTTGACGTTTTAAGGTGAAAGTGTAAACTGATCAAATGTTAGTTTAGGTTCGTTTAGCATTTACCAAGTGTCATATATGTCTCAATGTGTGGTTTTACATATATTTATCATAAATATGTTAATTTCGGTAAATATCTTATCTTTACATATTTTATTCGTTTTAAGTCCAAAGTTTCCTAGATCGATTGGTGTTGGTCTAATATGTTAACCTAACCGTTTTCAAGGCTTAAAACCGAATATAAAGGTAATGGAATGAAAAGATAAGAGAAATGATGATCTTACCGATTTCACCCGCAAGACGTGTCGATTATTGATACTTGCAAGGATTTCGGAAAGAGACTTTATGATGGTGGTGGTGAGGAGGTAAGGAGCTCCAAAATACCAAAAATCCATCATTAGCATAAGTCTTAAAAAGAAGAGAAATAAAGATTTTTCGAAGGAAACTTTCTTACCAAGTGTTTCAAGATGTTACTTTCACCGAAAGTCACTAGGCTCCAAAGGTAGTGGGAGGATTCCGGGAAAGCAAGGGCTTCCATTTGAACCATAAACAAGAACATATGTTAGAGGTTTCTTAAATGGAAAGAAAATATAGAAGTTTTGGGAGAGTTTTCTTACTAAAATCAAAGGTGGCGTTTCTTCAAAGAAAGTCACCGAAAACTCCACAACTCCAAGGGTATAAACGAGGGTAACAAGCTTGTAAGACAAGGGAAAGAGATTATGTGTTAGAAGGCTCTAACCATATGAGAGAAAGTAGAGGAAAGGTATGAAAACATCAAAGAGGAACTTACCGAAATGTGTAGAATTCAAAGGTTGTTTGTATGAGATGACTTCTCCATTCTTTTACTTGGATTCTCTCTTTCAAAATGAGGGTGTTAAACTCTTATTTTCTCTGGAATACTTTGAGAGAAAAGGTGAGTTTGGTTGAAGAGAGAATATGAGAAAAGTGATAAAGTGATAAATGTTTAAGTTGAGATTTTGGAAAGAGAAATGGTCCTAACATGCTTTGAGATCCACATTTGAATCTAACATACCCAAATGAGGGAGTTTGCAGAAGAAATCACGTGAAAAGGAGGTTTAGAACCTCAAGAAATTGACCACAAGGTCGAAAATGGATTTTAGCCGAAATTGAACTAGGTGCTGCGCACCACCCCTTTGGTGCTGCGCACCGGGGTCTAAAGTGGGCCAAAATGTTAACTTTTGGTTAAAGGACCAGATTTGTAACAGATTCCGTTAGTTCTTCGTTAAAGGACTAACTTTGTAACAGATTAAGTTAGAGGACTAACTTTGTAATGAAATTTCGAATTATGATTTTTCTTAACCGACGATTATGGCGTAAACGCAATACTTTAATAACGTGAGTATACTAGACATTAGGCACTTAGGTGATTCTAAAGCTTCCGTCTCGAGAGACAAAGTAATAAAACACATAAACCCGACTCAAATGCAATAAACGTGAGTAAAATAAAGCGAAACACAAGGGTCCAAATCATTGCGAATAAAAAGAGTAATAATCGGTAAATAAAATATACCTCGAAAAGACGGATTGTCACAATCATCCATACACTTTCTTTGGGTAAAAACACTTTTCCTTTACTGTTATTACATAAATAACTCATTGCATGTACGATCCATTACTTAAAAACAAGTTTTTAAGAAGTTTTATAACGATTTTTATACAAAAACGGGTTTTCATAATCTCTTACATAAATCTATATATTTGTGGCTAAAAATCCAAAAGAAACTGATATTTGAACATATATATAAGTACTCTCGATGAATATTCAGTTGCATGTCGAAAACTAGCTCAAAAACACTTAAAAACGCGAAAATGGCAAAACAAGAAAAGCTGTCACGACCATCCAGCCGGCGGCTGAAATAATTCAGCCGGCGGCTGGGCTTCAGCTGCCGGCTGAATAATTTCAGCCGCTGACTGAATGAGTCTGTGCATAAAAATCGTATTTTTAAAGTGTTAACGGAGAAATCGAGACACATATACTTTTCACCGTTTATAAACATAATATAACAGATTACATATTTGTACTTTGAATGATAAGATGAGGTATTTAAATAACTAATTCATCATAACGTTATATAATGATATATTATGAATCGTATTAAGCGGGAAAGTGGATAGAAAATTTTGGACATAAATTTTATAGCGCGGAAGCGCTGCCCAAATTTCATTGGACATACTTATAACACTTAAACAACAAACTATAAGCTGACTAACGAGTTTGAAAGCTAACAAGTGATATACTTAACGAGTTTGGGGGGGGGGGGGGGGGGTCATCGGGAAATTTCTTAGTTTTATTTTTCGACCCTTAGCTTAGTTTCCATCGTGTTAGGTTTGTGTTATTTTGTTCATTTGTGAGCCAGAAAATCGAAAATACAAAAAAATTGAAAATTTGAAATATATATATATATATATATATATATATATATATATATATATATATATATATATATATATATATATATATATATATATATATATATATATATATATATATATATATATATAGGTGGTTCAAATAAGAACCATTAAATAAATGAGAACCATATGAACCATTTTTTAACCAATCACTTAAAACCCACCTTAAATTCATAATTAACTTTAAATTAACATATCTAGAGTATAACTAGGTTTTAGGGAAAACTGAATACACCATTAGAACAAGCATTTAATTATCTTTCGAACGAGCACCCACTTGATATACTTTTGACGACTTTTTTTTTTTTTTTTTTTTTAGGGTGGGTTTCGATATATACACTGGTGTATATATTAATATACACCAGTGTATATATTTTTTTGCCAAAAACACATTTGAACCATATATTCACTGATGAATACATATGTTATACAAGTGAATACACTTCTATTCACCGGTGTATAAACTAGTTCGTGACCTACATTCTAACCATATATTCACCAATGAATACATATGTATAGTTGTATACACAAGTGTATAAGACGGTATTCATCAGTGTAAACTCAGCTCCAATCGTCGAGTTCCATCGGACCTTCACTATCGGAATCCGACTCCGCCGTAACTTCTTGACATCTCGGTCAACAATCTCCACCGGCTCCTCTATCACATGAAGCGAGTCATCCAATCGTAGTTTCTCCAGTGGTACAATCAGGGTCTCATCAGCAAGGCACTTCTTGAGATGCGATACATGAAATACGTTGTGCACACCGCACAACTCAGGTGGCAACTCAAGTCGATAAGCCACTGGGCCAACACGGGACAAAATCTTGAAGGGACCCGTAAAACGTGGACTAAGCTTGCTGCGCTTCTCAAATCGAAACACACCCTTCCACGGAGAAACTTTCAACAATACCATATCTCCAACCTGAAACTCCAAAGGTCTCCTACGCAAATCCGCGTACTTCTTCTGACGGTCTCGGGCGCCTATCAAACGATCCTTGATCCTGAAGATCTTATCCGTCGTCTCCTGAATCAACTCGGGACCTGTAATCTGACTGTCTCCTACCTCGGCCCAACATATCGGAGATCTACACTTCCTACCATAAAGAGCCTCAAATGGTGCACAGTTGATGCTGGAGTGGTAACTATTATTATACGAGAACTCGACCAATGGTAAATGTCGATCCCAACTTCCACCAAAATCTAACACACAAGCCCGCAGCATATCCTCCAATGTCTGAATAGTACGCTCACTCTGACCATCAGTCTGAGGATGATAAGCCGTACTCATATCCAATCGGGTACCCAAAGATCGCTGTAAAGACTGCCAAAACCTCGAAGTAAATCGTGCATCACGGTCTGAAATAACTGATACTGGAATGCCATGCTTGGCCACAATCTCGTCGATGTACAATCTAGATAAATTCTCTACTCGGTAATCTTCACGAATAGGAAGAAAGTGCGCTGACTTAGTCAGCCGATCGACAATAACCCAGATAGTATCATAACCTCCTGTAGATCTAGGAAGTTTCGTAACAAAATCCATCGTGATCCTCTCCCACTTCCACTGTGGGATCTTGGGCTGCTGGAGAAGGCCGGAAGGCTTTTGGTTCTGAGCCTTGACCTTCGAACACGTCAAACACTTGCCCACATACTCGGCAATCGCCCGCTTAATGCCAGGCCACCAATAGAACTCCTTCAGGTCATGGTACATCTTATCCGCTCCAGGATGAACGGAATAATTCGACTTATGACCCTCATCTAAAATCAACTGCCTAAGACTAACGGGAATCCAAATACGATCCATGAAGTACATCACCCCGTCGTCCTTCGGCTCCAACTGTCGTGCCAAACTGAACAAACCCTCATCCTTAAGGCGATCCTCGGTGAGAGCCTCCTGCTGAGCCTGAATAATACGAGCCTTCAAGCTCGACTGGATAGAAACCATCATAGCACGAATCCTCACCGGCTTAACCGACTCCTTGCGACTTAACGCATCGGCTACAACATTCGCCTTACCGGGATGGTAGCGAATCTCACAATCATAATCGTTGAGCAACTCAACCCATCGACGTTGCCTCATATTCAGCATCTTTTGATCAAAGATGTGCTGTAACGACTTATGATCGGTGAATACGGTACACTTAGTACCATAAAGATAGTGGCGCCAGATCTTCAAAGCAAAAACTACTGCGCCCAACTCTAGATCGTGTGTCGTGTAATTCTGCTCACGAATCTTCAACTGACGAGAAGCATAGGCAATCACTTTCCCATTCTGCATCAGTACACAACCGAGTCCCTTATGCGAAGCGTCGCAATATACTACAAAATTCTCGGTACCCTCGGGAAGACTCAAGATAGGCGCATCACACAACCGCTTCTTCAGTAACTGAAAAGCTTCCTCCTGTTCTTCACCCCAAACAAACTCCTCACTCTTCTGGGTCAATTTAGTCATAGGCGAGGCTATCTTCGAGAAATTCTCGATGAAACGACGATAGTAGCCTGCCAAACCCAAGAATGACCGGATCTCAGTGGGTATCTTCGGAGCGACCCAATCTCTAACGGCTTCAATCTTGGCAGGATCAACGTGAATGCCCTCACCGCTGACCACGTGGCCAAGAAATTGAACCGCAGATAACCAAAACTCGCACTTAGAGAACTTAGCGTAAAGTTTCTCCTGTCTAAGCAACTCCAACACTAGTCTCAAATGCTCCTCGTGCTCTTCCCGGCTACGAGAATATATCAGAATGTCGTCGATGAAAACGATCACGAACTTGTCGAGGTAAGGACGACATATACGGTTCATCATGTCCATGAAAGCTGCAGGCGCATTCGTGAGACCGAAAGGCATAACTAAAAACTCGAAGTGACCATAACGCGTCCTGAAGGCGGTCTTCGGAATGTCCTCCTCCTGCACTCTCAACTGATGATATCCGGATCGTAAATCAATCTTCGAAAAGAAACATGAACCCTGAAGCTGATCGAACAAGTCATCAATACGTGGTAAGGGATACCGATTCTTCACCGTCAGCTTATTCAACTCCCTGTAGTCGATACACAATCTCATAGATCCATCTTTCTTCTTCACGAAGAGTACCGGCGCGCCCCAAGGAGAGAAACTCGGTCTAACAAAGCCTTTATCCACCAACTCCTGAATCTGCTTTGATAACTCTAACATCTCCGAAGGTGCTAACCGATAAGGAGCCTTCGCCACCGGCGCTGCTCCAGGAATCAAGTCTATACGGAACTCTACCTGCCTACTAGGGGGTAACCCAGGTAAGTCCTCCGGAAATACATCGGGAAAGTCACGAACCACCGGCTTCTCCTCCATCTTCTCCGCGGAGTCTTTCTTCACCAGGTGTGCAAGAAAGAGTGTGCAATCCCGTTTGATGTACTCCCGCACCTTCATACACGAAACAATCTTAAGGCGCTTCCCCGCCTTGTTCCCCTGAACTAACAACGGACCACCAACTGGCAATGGAATGCGAATCATCTTCTCGAAGCATACGATCTCTGCACGGTGTGTCGCCAACCAATCCATCCCAATAATAACATCGAAACTACCCAGCGTGATAGGAATTAAGTCAATAGGAAAAGTATGATCCTCAAAGCTAATCCTACAAGCACTAAGTATCTCCGAGGCACGTAAATGCTTACCATCGGCTAGCTCTATCTCATAAGTAGGCACTAATGGTCTAGAAGTACAAGTAATCATGGTCCTAAACTCAGTAGATATAAAGCTCCTATCGGCACCAGAGTCAAATAAAATAAAAGCAGGCTGATCACATATAAGAAAAGTACCCGTGACAACGCTGGGATCCTGCTGTGCCTCATGTGCGCCCATAACAAAAGCTCTACCACGAGATCCAGAACCAGAAGTAGTACCAGTACCGACCGAAGCTAGCTTGGGACACCTGTCCCGACGATGATCAGTAGAACCACACTCAAAACACTTGCCCCTCTGGGCACGACAATACCTATCAGTGTGTCCTAACTTCTTGCATTTCCCACACTCCCAACACTTCACCTCCTGAGAATGATGATTACTACACCTCCCACATTTCGGATACTTGCTCTGAGTATCCGGGATCACCGCAGCATAAGACTGCACTACCTGAGGCGTATCCTGCCTCCTACTCCTCTTCCTCGCATCACTATGACGGAATCCACCACTCCGTTTCCATCCGGAGTGCTGCCTGGGTACCATGGGTGGTAGTCTACCATCGCGGACCGCGTTATGAGTCAACGTGGTCGCGAGCTCCACTGCGCTCTGGAATGTACATGGCTTCGACGACATAACATTATCCCGAATCTCCTTGGCTAATCCACGGATGTAACGACTGATCCTCTTAGGCTCCGGACGAACCAAATGTGGAACCAACTGCGACAAAGTATAAAACCGTGTAGTGTACCCCATAATGTCTGACCCAACCATCTCTAGTTTCCACAGCTCCTCCTCTAGCCTCTCGAGCTCCGCCTCGGGCACATACTCAATAAGGATCAACTCCTTCAACTGTTCCCAGGTCATCATATCAGTCTCCACCCGACCTCGAACGCTCACTATGGAATTCCACCAAGTCAATGCTGTACCCTGTAGAACAAACGTAGCATAACGGACTTTATCCTCCTCTGCGCAACCAACCGTACTGAAAATGGACTCTAACTTCTCCATCCATTGGAGTGTCCCTATAGCACCCTCTGTACCTCTGAACTCGGGGACCTTGCATCCCATGAAGGTCTTCAGTGAACATCCCCTCCGTGGAGTGTCATCAATAATAATGGTGCGTCGAGTAGAGTCGTCCGCTCTACCAGAACCAGAACCTCCCACATGCATACCCGACTCGGGTCCACCAGATCCAGTAACCACAACCTCAGGACCACCGTGTCCAAAACCACCCGATCCAGTACCCGTAGTCTCGGGACCTCCACCAACCACAATAGGCTCAGGACCACCCTGACCTGATCCACCAGTACCAGTACCGTCACTGCTATGCATCGTACTCTCCCTAATCTGAGCAACAATAGTCGGCAACATCGCTGCTATCTGCTGGGCTACAAGCTGAGCCAAGTCTGGTGTAGTCTCTGGACCCGAATCGCCGGTCCTCGTAACAGGAGTAGGACCGCTAGTCCTCGTGACTGGAGTAGGACCTCTAGCCCTCGTAACTGGAGTAGTCCTCGTACTCGTACTCGCATCTCTAGCCTTCGCACTCGGGCGACCACGTCGTGCTGACTTCTTAGGCGGCATCGTCCTAAAAGTATAAACGTGTTAAGCAAGATAGGCGATAAAATAGAGTTAGATGATAAAGGCAAAAACGAGAAAATAAACACATAAAGCACATAATGCACACTTAGCAAATCAGAGAAAATCGATTGTAAAGCCTCCGGTCATAGTCCAAGTGATTTCCTTCATAAAGCCACTTGGTTCGCTATAACCATTGGCTCTGATACCAATTTCTGTCACACCCCGCTAAAAGCGGAACGCAGAGTGTTCCAGTTAAAGATATCAAGAGTCAAGGATTACAACATACAACCGTAAACAAAACATCAAAATATATTAATCATGCCTCAAGGTTTTAAAATACAATACATAACCGAATGTGAAAACCATAGTCAAGTACAAATACAATACAAAAGTCAAATACTCGGATCATAAAGGAATTACATCAAGCAAAACGAATTCCAAATACAAATAATATATGATCCCAAAATGTGCAAGGCATGATCAACTAAAATCCTCAAACTCCTGAAAAAGCGTTAAAAACGACATCAACACAATGTTGGTGAATTATTCGCAATAGTAAATAAAAGTTGACCCAATAAAAGATTTAATAATCAGTTTAAGTTTCAAAAGCATATCTTGATGTATAACCCTAGCGTGAGTATAGATACCAAAGATTAATATACACTGAACCTGACCACAATCCCCTAACCTAAGGCGATGCAATACCAAAGGCAACAAATAATCATACGGCCATAACATTCACTCGTAGGGATATCCTCTCGAGTAATGAGGGTTGGTCAAACCCATATAGATCTATATATATGCAACCGTGGGCAAATAGCTAACAAGTGTATGAGGGGGGCTTACCAAAAGCCTAAGAAGCATCCTAATCTAAGGTGATACTAATACACTAGGCATACAAGATATACATCATATAATAGTTCAAAAACGCTTTCCAGCCCAAAGTAATAAGAGAAAAGGGGCTACGAATAACTCACAAAATAAGCTCGGCAAGAGATCGGGTAATAATCAATATGAAGCTAATAATCCGCCGCCTAAGTGCCCTAAATCAATAACAAAGTCTAAGTATCTCAATAACATAGTTCGGTTTAGCCTTGTCGGTTAAGTTTAGAGTTTAAGATTTATTAAAGTATTCCAACGATTTCCAAGTCGAGTCGTGATGACGGTTCAAGGTGACGATGTTCCGCGCCGATAGGGACGATGGGAAAATATCGATAAGTTTCACGTCATAACGACTTTTAGAAAGGAATAACATTCCGAGCCGAACTTGACTAACAGGAACGTCGATTGAAAGGAATACCGTTACCAAAGTTTATTGAAGTCAACCGAAGTCAACGTCGAAGATGTTGACTTGGTCAAAGTCAAAGATGTTGACTTGGTTAAAGTCAAAGTCAACAATTGGAAGGAAAGGTCAAAATTAAAGATATTGATTTAGATTAGTCAAAAGTCAACGTTTTATTAGAAAAGTCAAAATTGATGATTTTTAGATTGAAATATAACTTTGACCATTTAAGAGTAAAAACGCTTTTATTTCAGAATAATGGAGTAAAAATGATTTATGACGGTTTTAACAATTTTCCGTGAAAGTAAAATAAACGTTTGATTAAATATTTTTGATAAAGTTTAAGATTGTGATATGTCTTTGAGTCCAAAGACGTTAGTTTAGCTTATATGATACTTTTATACATGATAAGTTACTGATATAAGTTTAAGGTCAAAACACGTTACGAGTCTAAGTCGAAAAGTAACAAGAAATGATATTTTTTAAGATCAGACCCCCGGTGCTGCGCACCAGGGAGTAGGTGCTGCGCACCGGGGTGTTTCCCGAAAACGAATTTTACGTTTTAGTCGATTTCTGCTTCGTTTGACGTTTTAAGGTGAAAGTGTAAACTGATCAAATGTTAGTTTAGGTTCGTTTAGCATTTACCAAGTGTCATATATGTCTCAATGTGTGGTTTTACATATATTTATCATAAATATGTTAATTTCGGTAAATATCTTATCTTTACATATTTTATTCGTTTTAAGTCCAAAGTTTCCTAGATCGATTGGTGTTGGTCTAATATGTTAACCTAACCGTTTTCAAGGCTTAAAACCGAATATAAAGGTAATGGAATGAAAAGATAAGAGAAATGATGATCTTACCGATTTCACCCGCAAGACGTGTCGATTATTGATACTTGCAAGGATTTCGGAAAGAGACTTTATGATGGTGGTGGTGAGGAGGTAAGGAGCTCCAAAATACCAAAAATCCATCATTAGCATAAGTCTTAAAAAGAAGAGAAATAAAGATTTTTCGAAGGAAACTTTCTTACCAAGTGTTTCAAGATGTTACTTTCACCGAAAGTCACTAGGCTCCAAAGGTAGTGGGAGGATTCCGGGAAAGCAAGGGCTTCCATTTGAACCATAAACAAGAACATATGTTAGAGGTTTCTTAAATGGAAAGAAAATATAGAAGTTTTGGGAGAGTTTTCTTACCAAAATCAAAGGTGGCGTTTCTTCAAAGAAAGTCACCGAAAACTCCACAACTCCAAGGGTATAAACGAGGGTAACAAGCTTGTAAGACAAGGGAAAGAGATTATGTGTTAGAAGGCTCTAACCATATGAGAGAAAGTAGAGGAAAGGTATGAAAACATCAAAGAGGAACTTACCGAAATGTGTAGAATTCAAAGGTTGTTTATATGAGATGACTTCTCCATTCTTTTACTTGGATTCTCTCTTTCAAAATGAGGGTGTTAAACTCTTATTTTCTCTGGAATACTTTGAGAGAAAAGGTGAGTTTGGTTGAAGAGAGAATATGAGAAAAGTGATAAAGTGATAAATGTTTAAGTTGAGATTTTGGAAAGAGAAATGGTCCTAACATGCTTTGAGATCCACATTTGAATCTAACATACCCAAATGAGGGAGTTTGCAGAAGAAATCACGTGAAAAGGAGGTTTAGAACCTCAAGAAATTGACCACAAGGTCGAAAATGGATTTTAGCCGAAATTGAACTAGGTGCTGCGCACCACCCCTTTGGTGCTGCGCACCGGGGTCTAAAGTGGGCCAAAATGTTAACTTTTGGTTAAAGGACCAGATTTGTAACAGATTCCGTTAGTTCTTCGTTAAAGGACTAACTTTGTAACAGATTAAGTTAGAGGACTAACTTTGTAATGAAATTTCGAATTATGATTTTTCTTAACCGACGATTATGGCGTAAACGCAATACTTTAATAACGTGAGTATACTAGACATTAGGCACTTAGGTGATTCTAAAGCTTCCGTCTCGAGAGACAAAGTAATAAAACACATAAACCCGACTCAAATGCAATAAACGTGAGTAAAATAAAGCGAAACACAAGGGTCCAAATCATTGCGAATAAAAAGAGTAATAATCGGTAAATAAAATATACCTCGAAAAGACGGATTGTCACAATCATCCATACACTTTCTTTGGGTAAAAACACTTTTCCTTTACTGTTATTACATAAATAACTCATTGCATGTACGATCCATTACTTAAAAACAAGTTTTTAAGAAGTTTTATAACGATTTTTATACAAAAACGGGTTTTCATAATCTCTTACATAAATCTATATATTTGTGGCTAAAAATCCAAAAGAAACTGATATTTGAACATATATATAAGTACTCTCGATGAATATTCAGTTGCATGTCGAAAACTAGCTCAAAAACACTTAAAAACGCGAAAATGGCAAAACAAGAAAAGCTGTCACGACCATCCAGCCGGCGGCTGAAATAATTCAGCCGGCGGCTGGGCTTCAGCCGCCGGCTGAATAATTTCAGCCGCTGACTGAATGAGTCTGTGCATAAAAATCGTATTTTTAAAGTGTTAACGGAGAAATCGAGACACATATACTTTTCACCGTTTATAAACATAATATAACAGATTACATATTTGTACTTTGAATGATAAGATGAGGTATTTAAATAACTAATTCATCATAACGTTATATAATGATATATTATGAATCGTATTAAGCGGGAAAGTGGATAGAAAATTTTGGACATAAATTTTATAGCGCGGAAGCGCTGCCCAAATTTCATTGGACATACTTATAACACTTAAACAACAAACTATAAGCTGACTAACGAGTTTGAAAGCTAACAAGTGATATACTTAACGAGTTTGGGGGGGGGGGGGGGGGGTCATCGGGAAATTTCTTAGTTTTATTTTTCGACCCTTAGCTTAGTTTCCATCGTGTTAGGTTTGTGTTATTTTGTTCATTTGTGAGCCAGAAAATCGAAAATACAAAAAAATTGAAAATTTGAAATATATATATATATATATATATATATATATATATATATATATATATATATATATATATATATATATATATATATATATATATATATATATATATGTGTGTGTGGTTCAAATAAGAACCATTAAATAAATGAGAACCATATGAACCATTTTTTAACCAATCACTTAAAACCCACCTTAAATTCATAATTAACTTTAAATTAACATATCTAGAGTATAACTAGGTTTTAGGGAAAACTGAATACACCATTAGAACAAGCATTTAATTATCTTTCCAACGAGCACCCACTTGATATACTTTTGACGACTTTTTTTTTTTTTTTTTTTTAGGGTGGGTTTCGATATATACACTGGTGTATATATTAATATACACCAGTGTATATATTTTTTTTGCCAAAAACACATTTGAACCATATATTCACTGATGAATACATATGTTATACAAGTGAATACACTTCTATTCACCGGTGTATAAACTAGTTCGTGACCTACATTCTAACCATATATTCACCAATGAATACATATGTATAGTTGTATACACAAGTGTATAAGACGGTATTCATCAGTGTATATACGCAGTTTTTGAAAATTTCTGAATTTGTAGTATATACACCAGTGTATATATCGAAACCCAACAAAAAAAAAATAAAAAAAAAAGTCGTAAAATTTAAAAAGTTTATATTTTTCCAAAAGAGAATAAAATACTCGTTCTAACTGTATAGTTTTTATTTCGTAAAAGTTTATAATTTAAAAGCTATTTAGGTTTTAAAATGAAGTGGGTTTTGTTAAATGATTGGTTTAAAAGTGGTTCCCATTGTTCCTAAATATTTGAGTGGTTCTCATTTGAAACCAACTCTCTCTCTCTCTCTCTCTCTCTCTCTCTCTCTCTCTCTCTCTCTCTCTCTCTCTCTCTCTCTCTCTCTCTCTCTCTCTCTCTCTCTATATATATATATATATATATATATATATATATATATATATATATATATATATATATATATATATATATATATATATATATATATATATATATATATATATATATATATATAGATATATATATAACGTGTCTAGTCGGTAATTACCTTAAACTTTTAGCATAACCAAGCGCATTTAAAACCCTACTCGATTAAATAGTGAGAAATTTGAGCATTTGAAAGTATTTATTTTTAATACTACTTTTTCGATTCTTTGAGTGTGCCGATGGTTGATGACTTTAGAACTTGACATTGTTATAGATTTCGAGGCCACATATGAGCATTGCATTTGGGTAACTTAGTGTAATTTGGTACAATGATAGGGGCAATTAGGATTAACCCATTTGTTAGCTTTTTTCGTTTCTTTTATTATTTTTGTATAGTTTATCACATTGATGTACTATTTTCCGCCTAACATTTGTATCACATATTTTTAGTGTTAGAAACTCTAGTTAACCAACTTTGCACCTAAACTCTAGTTCCGAACTTAAATTATGATTGCTATTATGTTTGAAGTGAAGTTTAGAAGTTAGTAAGACATGAAAGAAAGTTATTATTATTGCCTTTGTATTATTTTTGTATTCGGAATAAAGTGAAAAAAATAGAAAAATAGCCTTTTGAGCATGTTTTCTTACCAAAAGAATATTATTGTAAGACATGTACTAGGCTGGAAAAAAAATGAGTTGAAAAAAAAAAGGAAAAAAAAAAGCGAAAAAACAAGAAAAGCGAAAAAAAAATTAGTTGTAGAATTAAAAGAGTTAGTGTATATTGAGTTTTGTACAGTATTTGAAGTTGAAGAAGAAAGTTAAGCAATTCGGTTAGTTAAAGAGTTTATAAGTTCGGATTTAATCTAGGTTTTTGTATACATTTTACTTTTACCCTTTTACACTCCATTATATATTATTCACATGCCTATACTTGTATATTACAACCCGAATAAAAGTCCCGGTTTAGTTGTACCTAGACTCTAGTGGTGGAGATTTGATTCTTTATCAAGCCTATGATAGAATATTCACCATGACTGAGCAGTTGAACGATTCTACAGAATATGTTACACACCTTTTAGATTAGTTTGAGAGTTTGTGTGATTTACTTCCCATAAAATTCGTGAGATGTTTGGTTATGCAATTTAATTTGGCTTTGATAATTTGTTTTGAACACAGTTTTTGCTTGAGGGCAAGCAAAAGGTTAAGTTTGGGGGGATTTGATATCGCATATTTATACGTTTATTTCTATGCGATATTTGGTCGTTTTTCATAGTAAACATGATGGATAGGATAGATTTTTGCATTTAATCGTGTGGAAAAGTTGTTTTGTCTATTTTATAGGTTTATATAATCGGGAAATGGAAATGGAGGAAGAAATGAGCTTAAATGACGAAAAATGGTGAATTATGGCAAGGAGAACGACGCGGTCACTCACAAGGACGTCCCCCCTAGTATTTCAATTGGTGTCAAATTCGAATTTCAGTCACGGTGCGTCGTCCTACCCATCCACAACGGCGCCCTCTCGTGCAGTTTTGGAATCCTACTCGAACTCGATTTCCTCTTGATTTATCTCTATAAATACAACCCCAAACGTCCATGTTTAATCATCAATCGTTCTTATCAAGTATCTGGAGCTGGAGATCTCGTTTGGAAGCTAGGAGAAGAGTTAGAGTCGGAGTTTGTTTCATATTCGGTCACGAAACGATTTTCGACATTCTTAGTTTGTGTTCTATCTTTTATTCAAGAATTTTCCAGTATGTTTTCTTCATTGTTTGCTGCTTATTTAGACTTTATTATGAGTAGCTAAACATCTTTTATGCTCGTTTGATTTATGGATCTTACGTTTATGTTTCGTTATTGATTGTTTTAGGTGTTAATGACTTTATGTTTAATCGTTGCTCCTTAATTGTTTGTGTTTTGATATATTACTATAAATTGTTTATTTTCAGATTAGTTAATCAATATTTTAGGTATTCGAGAGGAATCTAGATAGATTAATTAACTTGTATGAAATAATTGTTCGGTCTTTAACCGGTTTAAAATTATTAGGATTCGAGAGGACTAGTAATAACAATTTAAGTAATAAAACGTAAATGAGTAAGTCTATTTGTTAAGATTCGAGAGGACTTAATAATTAGAGAAGTTATTCGAGAGGAAACTTCATAAGGTTAAATCATAAAACAGCGGCTTGTTGATTAATGTTTGATTATTGATAATTGTAACTGTATTCGAGAGGAACATTACAATTTGAAGTAGTTAAAGTTAGTAAAATATTCGAGAGGAGTTTTGCTATATATTAGAACTTAATATACATTCAATTTCGTAAACATAATTAGAAAACAAGTGAAGTGTCAAACGAGTATACTTTTCCAATATTTGATAAACAACAATTCTTTTTCTCAAATCGATTTTTATAATCATTATCAGCTTTAATTAGTTAATCATTAGTAATAACAAAAACCTCAAAACAAAACCAGTATTATTAATTCGTTATTTAAAAACTAATTTATTCTCTGAGTTCGAACCTTTACTTACTTAAAGCTATATTATATACGAATAGGTCAACTGCCTATAAGTGTATTATTAAGTCTAATAGTAGGTCGAGTTTTATAAACTAGATTTTTCACATCAAAGGCCCAACCGCCGGTTAAATCTCTGTTAACTTTTCGTTAAAGGACTGAATTTGTAATAGATTTAACGTTAGTTCTCGTTAAAGGACTAACTTTGTAATATATTTAACGTTAGATCTCGTTAAAGGACTAACTTTGTACTATTTTTTAACGTTAATTTTATTTAAATAATCGAAGGCATAAACACCCTAACTTATCTTAAGAGCATACTATCTACAAGGCACTTAGGTATCTACAACGCTTCCGTCACGAAGGACTAAACAATAAATAAAACTCGAAAAAACTAAATAAACCTGATACAAACATGCAATAACATCAATAATCAATAACGCGCAATAAATAACGATAATGACAACCGAATTAATAATGGAAAAATCCCGGTTATTACACGGGGTCCAAAGAAGTCCCCTCTGTGAGGTTAGGATATATCCAGTTTACTAATTTACGAGTACAAGTTAGTTTATCATATTTTTCCTTGAAAACCAAATGTTGCCCTAACTTATTTTCCTTCCAAAAGGAAAGGTTACAACGGTCGATTTGACAATTGTTTCATATAACTTGTTAATAACACCTAATTTGACGGTTATATCCTAACAAACTTTGGCCACTTGAACATACGAAAATACAACAACTTTCTCTTCGTTTCGACAAGAAATTATGTTGACTATAACTCTTATCGTATCTCTTGATTATTACTATATTAATTTTGTGAAAATCAAAGAGAAAGTATTGAGTCGAAATATTTTATAGTGAATGTAAAATTGCACACTACGGATTTTCTAAGCAACAATAACCAAAATCCTTATATTTTTGTCAAACAAACAATGTCGGTAGTGATTATTAACAAACAAAGACCGAAGAGTTAAGCTTTTAGAAATTATTTTATTTCTATAAGTTCATCGTTCATGTATCAAACATATCCTTAATAAAGTTTTTGTATATAATGTTCGCTAATATGTGTCGGAAACACAAATCTCAACATGTATTCTTTAATTTTTATTAAATAAACAAAAGAAATATAAGTTATATAATATACCGACTTTGGTTTTTTTCTCCCAACTTACATGAACAAATTCTAACCATGTAAATAGGTCAAGCTAAGTCTACACACGAGATAATTAACTACCTATATCGGTTTCTCTTGTTTCTTTACTTGTTATCATGGAAATAATCAAGTACGAACAATAAATACCGCGTCTTTACAATGAACCGTAGTCGTGTGGTCAACAATATTAAAAGTTTATTACATAAAAGACATTGGTCGTTTCGTACTCAATTTTATGAACTATATTGAATTTATAAAGTTCGGAAAAGAAAAAAAAATCTAATTACATCAATGTTTTGAAAACCGGGTCAATGATCGACCCGGCCTAGCCATCGGGTCACCGGGTCAACCGGTAGAACCGGCTACTCAACCCGGTTTCTGCATATGTCCAAAATTTCCAATATCACCTGTCAATACACTAACATTTGCTGCATAAAAACATCAAAGAACCATGTTTAACTAATTAAGAAATAAGAGATTACAGCTTTTTACTTCAAAAGATTACAAGTTTCATACTCCATACTTGATAAGGCATAAATCCTACTGAGATTTCAAGATTTATGCTTCAAAAGACTATACTCAAGCATAAATCTTACAAGATTATAAGTTTTAAATTTCAAATGGCATAAATCTTACGAGATTATAACCTTTTAACTTTCAAAAATAGTATAAAAAACAAAACCCGGCGGGTATTAGCGAACCGGGTTGACCCGGGTTTCTAAAAACCCGTCGGTTCGACCGGTTCTCAGTTTCCTTAAAACCCGGGTTGTTTTGACCCGTTTTTTGACCGGAAGCGGTCCAACCGGTTGACCCGGCCGGGTCGACCCGGGTTTCAAAACATTGAATTACATTATAAGGTCGTTTCTTCTTTCTTTTCAAACATACCAAATAAGGAATTACCCACATTAAATATTTTTTGGAAAACTTGAATTAACTCACTCTAACGTTTATTTTATTGTTTAATTATTGTATGGATATATTGTCTGTCTAAATAAATGTTGTCTATATAAACTAAAAATCAATAACGGTTGTTTTATATGTCGAATAGCAAGTCTGCAAAATATAAAATAAATATATAAAAGAAAAAATTATAAAAAATCAATGACTTAATATGGAATACATCTTTCGAATGATTTTTCTAGTTAAGTCATGTTATATAGATTAAGTCACAAATAAACACGCAACCTATAATTTACCACATTAATTTTTTTTTTATTAAGTCAATTAAATTTAAATCAAACACCAACTCCATTATAAATAATTTAATAAAACATAGTTATTTGAAATTACAATTATGTGGTAGGAAAATTAATAGTTAATTGAAATCCCAATAACTTGTTTAAATATTTGGTGGTTGTAAATAAATACATACACAAACTTTAATTCCAAACAACTTTTTTTATTTTCTTTAAAAACTAGTACTACAATTTTGACTCTACCATTCAATATTGGTTGGTATCACTTAATGTCCAAAGACAATGCTAATTCTATCAATTTTTTTTCTTATCAAATGAATGTGAATTTGTAAACTTATATGCATGTATATACACATAGAGATGCATAGACTATTGTATTTGTACACATTTATAATTATGACTTATTTGACTTATTATCTTCTAGATTATAAAAGTCTTATTATCCAACAACAATTACACAGTCAATATATATTTTTTGTATCTTTACAAATGCCTCCAAAAATACGTCTTTTAAATTTATTTATTTAAATTTTATATGAATTAAAAGGAAAATGGAATTGGGTAGGTGAATACAATTGAAGTTGAAGAAAAGGAAGAGTTACTAAAATTGAGAAGACATTCATTGTCTTATGTTGGGGTAGGGTATTTATTACCCACAAAGGATAAGCAACGGTGCTGTTTATTACTCACAAGGTACCGAAGCCTCTAGTACTTAATAAACAACGGTGCTGTTTATTACTCACAAGTGACGAAGCTACTCCTCCAAAGCACCGAAGGCCCTAGCATTTAAGGAACAACGGAGCTGTTTATTACCTACAAGTGACGAAGCCTTTCGTCCAATACACCGGAGGTCCTAGTAATTAAGGGGAAACGGTCAGGCTACCTAAGGTAACGGCATGGATAAGACAGAGGTATCATCATTACTGTCAGAGAGTGGGAACTCCAAAAGAGGTATGGCATTAATGAGAGACTAGACAAAGTAGGTGGTAACATTTAATGAAGGAGCGCGTGGAGGACAAGGCGCCGTCACACACACCTTGCAATAAATGCTTGGAACAGCGCGACAGTGTACTTAAAGGTATGGAGTGGAGTGGGTCACATCACTGCAGGATGGGACTACCTGACAGAACAGCTACCGGACCGGTCCTTCGGTCTATTATTCTTTGGACAAGGACTGGGCATTTACTATATATAAGAAGCATTCTTTTTGTAATGGAAACACTCGGATCATTAATGAACACACCATTTATATCATCTTGAGCATTCAATACACCATTTATATCATTTTATGCATTAACTCTCCAATCATTTGAATATTGAATATCATAGTAAATATATTGGATCTGTTGTTATTGTGCATTATCGGTATCACCTTCGTCAGTCATTAGACGAAGGCCCAAAGCTCCGGAATTTTACTTTAACATTGGCGCCATCCGTGGGACCCTGTCGTTAATCAGCGGTAGATCAAGGGAAAACATGGAAAAAGTACTCGCAAATCAGCAAGAAGAAGGAGTAGTCCAGTCCATTACCCAAGAGTCTGCTGAGGACGCGGGGCCATCCCCGATATTTACCCCAGGAGTGAACGAGCAAGCAAGTCCGATCACACCGGAATTTGTAAGCAAAAACTTCAATAGCCTAAGAGCTATGATGAACAAACATGCTCAGCAGGAGCGCAGGAGAGGAAATTCTCTCGAACTCTCGTACGGAGATGCAGAAGAAATAGAACAGGAGGAAAGCTCCACTCGGAACGATCACTCAAACCAAAGCAGGACGTTGCGGTCCAGAAGAGTGTCTGAAAGAGAGCCGAGGGTGGCAGGGCAAGACAATAGGCCAGCAGGGACGTTTGTAAACCTCCTTCACGCCCAACTTCCAAATGGAAGCAATCGACCGGAGGCAGGAGTTTTTAACTTCGGCATGTCACGCCCTCAGACTCCATTTCTTCAATACCAGACTGTTCAACCTCCTCAGTTCGGACAACCGTTGTATGGATCTCAGCCAAATATGGGAATTCCCCCTTACTTATGGCAACCACCCCCTATCACCCAGCAACCCGTCCCTGAGGTAGATGATCTGGCTAAGCCATACCAAAGGTCAAGAAGTACCAAATTCACAAAGCGTATAGCTAACTTCAAATTTTCTCCGAGGATAAAGATGCCTACCAACATCAAGATGTATGATGGTTCGCAAGATCCGGACGACCATCTGAGTATCTTCTCCGGAGCCGCGGAAGTGGAACAGTGGTCTATGCCCGTGTGGTGCCATATGTTCATCCAAACTCTCTTGGGATCAGCGCGACTCTGGTATGATAGCTTGCCACGGAAAGTGTGGACAGCTTTGAGGACTTGCAGCATAAATTTAAAAACAACTTTATGCAGCAACGGAGGTGCGAGAGGAAGTCAGTAGAAATGCATAACATCAAGCAGAGGGAACAAGAGAGCCTTAGGGCCTTTATAGAACGTTTCAATAAGGAAAGCTTAGAGATCAAAGGAGCTACGGAGGACATGCGAGTTTCCGGATTTATGCACGCCATAAAGAACACTCAGCTCATTGAAGCCCTGAACAACAAAATCCCAGATACCGTGGAAGAAATGATGACAAGGGTAAGAGATTTTATTAGGGGTAAAGAAGCAGCTAACCTTAGCCGAGAAACAAGTTCTAGCAAGACACACAGGGAGGACAGAGACTGGAAATCTGGGAATAACACTAGACCGGAGGGTCCGGGACCACAAAGAAATGAGGGAAAACAACCGGAGAAACGTAGTCGGGGTCCGTACTCAAATCCCCATACAGCCGTTGCCTCCGGTACTGACTATCGACGAAAGGAAGTATTCACAGCTCTTACAAAGACCCCCTGTGAGATCTTGTCAACGGAGCCTGTGGGAAAGAATTTCCCAGCTCCCCATCCGATGCTGGAAAATAAGGAGAGGAAGTTATCAGATAAATTTTGTGAATTCCACTTAGATCATGGACACAACACTAATGATTGCTACCACCTAAAGAGAAGGATTGAGGAGGCAGTCAAATCAGGAGAATTGGCACACCTGATCAAAGATATCAAGAAGGGAGTACCTCAGGGAAACAGAAATAACCGGAGGGGGAAAGATGACCGATCTCCCGGAACCAAGACACAGACCATCAACATGATAAACAATGATCTGTTGCCTTTAAAAAGAAAGGAGCCAGACCCCGCTTGGATGAATCAAGAGATAGCATTCCCTCCCCGGAATGAATGTTGTCCCACTTTAGACCCCATCATAGTGGAAGGACGGATGGGGAACGCCATCGTTCCTAGGGTATACATAGATACAGGAAGTTCCACAGAAGTTATCTATGAACATTTTTTCCGACAACTTAGGAAGTCGGTCCAAGCGCGGATAAGAAGGCCAGAATCAGCACTCCAAGGGTTCAACAATGAGATGATGTGGCCCCTGGGAGAAATAACCCTCCCTTTGACGTTAGGAGAATATCCACGCATGAGGACTGAATGGATGAATTTTGCGGTAATCCAAGCACCGGCCCCTTTCGACATTATCCTGGGGAGACTAGGATTGTACCAGTTAGGAGCGGTACCGTCCACTTTTCACGGGTTGATGAAGTTTCCCACCCCCCACGGTATAGCGACGATTCGTACCAAGAGGCGAAGAGAGAAGTGGTGTGCCTCTACGGAAAGGTCTGATAACTTGCCGGAGGTAAGCCCCGATCCGGAGGAAAAGCTTGTCATTAATCCTGAGTTCCCGGAACAAACTATCGCCATAGGATCACATTTGTCCAGATCTTGTAAAGAGAAGTTGTTTACGTTACTCAGTAGTAACATGCATGTATTCGCGTGGACACCGTCGGACATGACAGGAGTGCCTAGGAGCATAGCCGAGCATCGGCTGAAAACGTACCCTAGTGTAGAGCCGATTAGACAGAAGAAAAGAGGAATGGCGCCGGAGCGTAGCCAGATCATCAAGGAGGAAGTTAGCAAGTTATTGGATGCCGGGATTCTCCGGGAGGCAAGGTATCAAACATGGATAGCCAATCCAGTTCTGGTGGAAAAAAGTGATCATTCTTGGAGAATGTGTGTAGACTTCAAGAATATAAACAAGGCCTGTCCAAAAGACAACTACCCATTACCTAAAATAGATTGGAAGATCGACTCCTTGATGGGTTACAAGTACAAGTGCTTCCTGGATGCTTACAAGGGTTATCATCAAATCCAAATGGCGCCGGAAGACGAAGACAAAACGGCATTTTACACAGATTTCGGCATATTTTGCTATAGAAAAATGCCCTTCGGACTAAAGAATGCCGGAGCCACTTACCAAAGGATGATCGATAGGACCTTTGAAGCACAAATCGGTCGAAATCTGGAAGCTTACGTAGACGATCTTGTTATTAAAAGCCACAAGGAGGAAGACATGATCTATGATATTGACGAAACCTTCCGGAAATTAAGAAGTATCAACATGAAGTTAAATCCCAAGAAGTGTACCTTCGGTGTGGTGGAAGGGAAGTTTCTCGGTCACGTTATAACTGAAAGAGGTATCAAGGCGTGCCCTGACAAGGTTAAAGCAATTACTGAGATGAAATCCCCCGGGACATTGGGCGAGGTCCAGAGTCTAAACGGGAGGTTAGCAGGCTTGAGCCGATATCTTTCGAGATCCGCCGAACGCTCATTACCTTTCTTCAAAGCACTAAAAAAGAGTATCAATGCGACCGACTTCGTGTGGACAGCCGAGGCTGAAGATGCTTTCCAGGAATTGAAACGGTACTTAACGCAGCTACCGGCCTTGGTGGCCCCGACTGAAGGAAAGGAACTATTTGTGTACCTAGCGGCCTCCCTTAACACCGTAAGCGCAGTATTGATATCGGAAGAAAATGGGAAGCAAACGCCCGTCTACTTTGTAAGTAAAGCTCTACGAGCAGCGGAGTTAAACTACCCCCCGATGGAGAAGCTAGCATTAGCTCTCATACACACGGCAAGACGGCTGCCTCGATACTTTCAAGCTTACCCAATTGTAGTCATGACGGAACTACCCATCAAGGATATATTAGCAACCCCAGAAAGGTCAGGAAGATTGGCAAAGTGGGCCATATAATTGGGGGCTTATTCGATAGAGTATAGACCTAGACAGGCCATGAAAGGTCAAGTCCTGGCAGACTTCATAGCCGAAGTACCAATACCCCCGCCTCCACCTGTAAACCGGCAAGAGGGGAAAAAGACAACGTTGCCTTCCCCACCATCGGAGGATGGGGTATGGTTCCTATATACCGATGGGGCCTCTAGTAGTTCGGGATCCGGAGCAAGTATGGTTCTTATCAGCCCTACGGGGGAGGAATTCACATATGCGGTAAAATTGTCCTTTGAAAGCACGAACAATGAAGCGGAATATGAAGCTTTGCTGGCTGGTCTACGGATAGCAGTTAAAATGAAGATACAAGATCTTGAAGTTAGAGTATACTCAGCTCTAGTAGCTAATCAGGTGAAGGGAGACTTCGAAGCCAAGGATGAAAACATGGCAAAGTATAAAGGGTTAGTGATCGCCCTCATAGAGAGCTTCAGATATTTCAACATCCGGCAAATTCCAAGAGGAGAGAACGCCAAGGCCGATGCGGCCAGCAAGGTGGCATCACTAGCGCACCCGGAGGGCAAAAAGAAAATTTTGGTAGAGGTTTTGAATAACAGAAGTACGGAGGTAGAAGTAGTAGGTGCAGTGATAGAAGACACCAACCCTAACTGATGACCCCCATCACCCACTATCTCAGAACAGGGGAAGAGCCTATCGATAAGAAAGAAGCGAGGAAGTTGAGAATGAAACTCCCCATGTATACGCTCGTGGAGGGAACGCTATACAAAAAAGCCTTCCTCATGCCCTTGTTGAGATGTGTAGGCCCAAAGGAGGCTAATTACGTGATTAGGGAAGTCCACGAAGGGGCCTGCGGCATGCACTCAGGACCGCGAGCCGTGGTAGCAAAGATAATCAATCTGGGATATTACTGGCCTTCCATGCATCGAGATGCCACCGAAGAGATCCAAAAATGCCAAAGCTGCCAGAGCTACGCCCCGGTGCCCAAGCAACCTAAAAATGATATGATTTCAGTCACATCTGCATGGCCGTTTCATCAGTGGGGCATAGATATCGTTGGACCCTTCCCAGTCTCCAGTGGTGGAGTCAAGTTCTTGTTAGTAGCCATAGATTACTTCACCAAGTGGGTAGAAGCGAAACCCCTAGCCTCCATCTCAGGCTCGCAGGTGAAGAAATTTGTTTGGGAAAATATAGTATGTCGCTTCAGCTTGCCAGGGATCATCATCTCAGATAATGGGAAGCAATTTGCTGATAACCCATTTAAAGCGTGGTGCCAAGAAATGAGGATCCAACAGAATTTCACCTCCGTAGCTCACCCACAGGCGAATGGCCAGGTGGAACGAGCAAATAGAAGCTTGGTTGAGGGAATAAAAATGAGGTTGGACAAAGAAGAAGGTAAATGGTTGGACCAAGTGTCACACGTACTATGGGCGCACCGGACCATGGTAAAAACCAGCAACGGCGAGACTCCCTTTAGTTTGGCGTATGGAACGGAAGCTGTTATACCCGCAGAGATAGGGATGCCAACGGCGAGAACAAGCTCAGGAGCGATTGAAGGAAACGACGAGGAACTACGCCTCAATCTTGACATAGCTGAAGAAAGAAGAGAAATCGCCGCTATACGGGAAGAGAAGTATAAAAGGCAGATAGAAGGATATTACAACAAGAGAGTGAATCTAAAGACATTCAGGAAAGGAGAGTTGGTTTTAAGGAAGAACGAAGCGAGCAGGCAGAAGGATGTGGGGAAGCTAGGCCCGACTTGGGAGGGCCCTTATAGGATCAAAGAGGTTCTAGGGAACGGATCTTATGAATTAGAAGAAGTGGGAGGAAAACCCATTCCGCGCACATGGCACGGAGGCCTACTACGAAAATGTTACGTCTAGTAATGACAAAAGAAATACTTCTATACGATGTAACGGATGTAATTTTTATTATTATATGAAAAACATACATGTCTATCCCTCGAATAGGGATAGAAGTTTTCACATCCACTAGTCTGAACGTATATCCTGGTGTAGATAAATAAAAAAAAAAAAAAAAAAAAAAAGAGTCGATGCACTCTTCTGGGAGGGACGCTTCCCAGCTTAACAAACACAGATATATACATACATACACGTATATAATAGATAAAAAGGAAAGAAAAAAGTATTAAACAGAAACATGAGGAAAAATGCGTACCTTGACGCTATTATACTAAAAATACGTTACACAAAGTTACGGAAACAAGTACCCAAGAGTCATACAGATTCTAAAGAAAGATTACATATAACACCAAAGCATAAAGGGAAATCATTCGACAACCGGAGCAGAGGGTTCTATCCTTACCAATTCTTCCACCGAGAGCTCCGGGCTCTGGCTAAGTGTCTCCAAATATGGAAAGGAAAGGTGGCGCATACGTTCGAGAGCTTCATCCAACTTGGTTTCAGAATCAGGGTCGAAATTGGGGGTGGCCAGAAGAGGGAGATTCCGCTGTGCCTGACGAAAGTCATTGCGCACTCCAAGAGTATACCCAGCAGCGGTAAACAGAGTGGCAATTTCTCCGTAAGGAGCACTGAATTCATGGCTCTGATGAAGTTTTTCCACAAAAAACTTGATACCATCTTTAACCAGCCATGTAGCCTTTTCCCTCAATGTGGCGTTCTCGACCAGAAGCCTTTGATTCTCACCCTCAAGTATTATTGACCCATCCGTCCCGTCACCAGCTTCAACCTTTTCACTTTCCATCGTTGCACCTGCTGCAGCCTTCTTATCACCAACTTCCAAAAGCTTCACCTTCTCAACCAAGTTTTCCCAATCAGAAACGGAGACCAGCTTCATCCCTGGATCCACAGCCACAGGGGAGTGAGCTTTCACAAGTTCACTATTCGTGTATTGCAGATCACGGATAAAATCCTCCAGGTCCCTGATCTTGCGTTGGAACTTAGCATGTTCTTTCAATCCATGTACAACCCTTCGGAATTGGGCCTTGGTACGCCTCCGGAGCTTCACATTCTCCTTCTCCAAATTTTTAACTTTGGCCTTCACGGCCGCCAGACGACCCTTCTTCTTGACAAGAGATTCTTCAAACTTCACAACACTACCTTGGGAGGCCAAGAAACGGCCACGAACTTCGGTACCTGCTACTGCCAACTGGGCCAGTAGCACGTTATAATTATCGGCCAAAGTTTCGTCAGGAAGACTCCTCCAACGTAGAGCCTCCGCAGGAGTAGCAAAATGATTCAACATATCTCGACACACATTGGGATCACTCATCCCACTATCGCAGTTCACCTTCCAACCTGGCGTATATGGAGACAAAGAAGGACCTTCCCTATCACTCGGCGAATGAGGTGTAAAAGAACCTCCGGCTTCAGCGACAAAGGGTTTTGCTGGTATACTTTCCCCTTCATTTACATGTTTACCTCGGTCGCCAGAAGGGATAGGTCCCCCAATGTTCGATTCACCGGAGGTAGAAAGTGATAGAGGATGGGAACTAGTGGCCCGCATAGCGGGAGGGACATTCATCTTTTGACCGGCGCTGTGGAAAGAGGGATCTGCCACACACAAGTGGTACATTAAGATCTATATAAGGAGGGAACACAAAATAGAACACAAGGTATAAACCTACCACTAGCTAGAGAAAGTCTTCTCCGTTTAACTCTGGTACCAGGACCTTCGGATAGCTGCCCTGGCAGTGGCGAGGAAAAAGCAGACGTAGGGGGAAGATCAACCACCAAGGCTGGTACACCGGGGATCAAGGAGTGTACCTCAGCGGAGGGAAAGACAAAGTCCCCAACCCCTGCTCCAGAACACTGGTGATGTTCTCCTCCAAAGAAACCATGGGGAACGTGACTCCGACCAAAGTATCAAGCTTTAAGTAATCCAGCAAAGATATGGCTATAAAAAATATACATAACAAAAAGTTATAGCACAGAAGGAGGGTAAAATCACAATTCAAAAAAAAAAAAAAAAAACAAAAGAGGGGAAGAAAAATTTACGAACACCATTTCGTTGGATGGAGGGATTTAGGTTTAAGGGAGCCCAATGACGGCTCACACCATCCAATACCAGCACAGCCTCGCTATGAGTCCGAGCTGGAATCTTGTTCCTGGAAATCAGTCGACAACGCTCTGCCTCTTCTTCGGTAAGAACAGGAGGTGGATCAAATATTGCACCTGGCAGAATAGGTCTCCAATGCATCGGTATGGGTGCCACCGAAGCATCCAACCAAATGAATTTATCCTTCCACTGCTTCACACTAATGGGTGCTGGGCGGAAACATTCCCATCCTTCGTTCTCTATCTTTGGTCGGCGCTCAAGGGTGAACCAATCCCCTGAACGGATCAACCTAAAAAAGCTTCTCCACAGGTTTAGGGTAGCAGGAAAACCCAAGGCGTGACACAGTAACTCAAAATTGGTTATCCTTAAAGCCCCCATGGGATTCATCTGGATTGGGCACATCTGATAATATTCGATAACAGAGAGAAAAAAACGAGTGAAGGGGATTCGAACATTGGAGGCATCAAAAAAGCGAGTGTACATCGCTATAGAACCTTCAGGGCAGTCGGTAACATTAGAATCGGCTTTGGGATTACGAACCCGCCATTCCATCTTCAACCCAAACTCGGTGATAAGATCAGAAAAAGGATTGTGAGTAAGCGTACAGCGAGAGGTTAGCATATCGTTCTTACCCATATTGACGAAATCAAAGTAAGAAAGACAATGAACAAGAATAATGCGCTGAACAAGAAGATGAGGAAAAGGAAAGGATTAATGAAATCGGAATATCTAGAGGGTATTTATAGAGAAATCAGAGAAGTTAAAGAGGCCATCAAATCAGGGGCATTTAAAGCAAAGGGCCAATAATTTTGGAGGGAAAATTAAATTGCAGGGTCTGACAACACACAGTCTAGTGAAGATTCGACTAGAAGTGGGTCCCACTCCTTTACTCACTTCTCTAGGTCTATGGGGGGAGATGTTGGGGTAGGGTATTTATTACCCACAAAGGATAAGCAACGGTGCTGTTTATTACTCACAAGGTACCGAAGCCCCTAGTACTTAATAAGCAACGGTGCTGTTTATTACTCACAAGTGACGAAGCTACTCCTCCAAAGCACCGAAGGCCCTAGCATTTAAGGAACAACGGAGCTGTTTATTACCTACAAGTGACGAAGCCTTTCGTCCAATACACCGGAGGTCCTAGTAATTAAGGGGAAACGGTCCGGCTACCTAAGGTAACGGCATGGATAAGACAGAGGTATCATCATTACTGTCAGAGAGTGGGAACTCCAAAAGAGGTATGGCATTAATGAGAGACTAGACAGAGTAGGTGGTAACATTTAATGAAGGAGCGCGTGGAGGACAAGGCGCCGTCACACACACCTTGCAATAAATGCCTGGAACAGCGCGACAGTGTACTTAAAGGTATGGAGTGGAGTGGGTCACATCACTGCAGGATGGGACTACCTGACAGAACAGCTACCGGACCGGTCCTTCGGTCTATTATTCTTTGGACAAGGACTGGGCATTTACTATATATAAGAAGCATTCTTTTTGTAATGGAAACACTCGGATCATTAATGAACACACCATTTATATCATCTTGAGCATTCAATACACCATTTATATCATTTTATGCATTAACTCTCCAATCATTTGAATATTGAATATCATAGTAAATATATTGGATCTGTTGTTAGTGTGCATTATCGGTATCACCTTCGTCAGTCATTAGACGAAGGCCCAAAGCTCCGGAGTTTTACTTTAACATCTTATATATCAATTGTTAAAGTAAATATGAAGTGAATCGTAATTAAGGTTAGTTTTGTCTTTTGTTAAAAATTACTAATGTTTATCTTTTATATTATTTTTTTCACACTTCCTTCTTAGTTTACATAACATGCTCTTCATAAAATCATGAAAAACTTTAATTTTTATCATAAAGGTCATGAAAATAAATAAATTAAATTTATCAGTTTCAATAACTAGTGTATCTTATATTTTTATGTCTATAAAGTATGTGCATATGAAGTATGTCAACCAATCATATACAATTAACCAAGTCGTACTAATGCATGTTTAAAGTTCAAATATATTTTTATACATAAAATAAGATATGATTACTAGATTCTATCCAGGACAACGGTCGGACGATAAAAATCTTGTTGATTATCATTTAAAAAAGGTTTTGAATATATATGATAAATATAAATTATTAATAAATAAAATTTAAAAATATTTATTTAAATTAAATGGTTACACAAGAGAGAAATTGTGAGAAACAAAGATTTAGGTTTTTTGTTTATTTTAAACAATAGATAAAGTTCTTTGAATTGATAAACCGGCCGAATACTTAATCACTAGGTCAGAAGGTACTACTGATACTGTTACATTCAATGTAAAATGATTTAGAAAAAAGTTTAGGTGACTAAAGTTTTTAAATAAGAGTGTTGATAATCATAGTTTTTAAGGTTATAGTTAGAATCTCGAATATGCACTAAAAGGTTACAGTTTTCTAAATTTTAGAAATGATTTTTTTAAATTCAAATAATTGTTATTAATATCGTAAAATAAATAATATAAATTTCGGTTCTTTGGTCTATAAGATTATTGTTATTAGGAGTCTTTAAATAATTAAGACTTTGGGGGAAAGAGATGAAAAGCTCAACCTTCTACTTCAAAAGCTAGTTATGCCTATACACATTTAAAAAATGCCATTATTCGCCATTATTTATATACTAATCAAGTACCTTGTTTGATTGATTGTGTCTTAATCTCTTTTCATGTGACATTGTTTAAGTAGTTAAGTACAAGTTGTTAAGCAAATTGTATAACACACCAACTACTATTCATAGTTAATGCAAATTATGGCATTTAAGAGATAACTTGACTTTAATATTGTGACTTTATAATCGTTTGACATTGTTTAGGTTGGTGACACGGAGAGTTTTTATGAAAATAATGATTTATTTTATTCCTTCGAAAAGTTAATATCATAAAGTATAGAGTAAATATTGGGATATAACCCATGTTCTGCAGGGTCGGAGCTAATCGTACTGAGCGGGTTTATCTAAATCCATTGAATTGGAAATTTTTTAAAATTTTAATTTATTTTTAGTCTTATTTAGTATATAAATCCTCTGATTTTGCACACAAATATAACTAAATTCTAATTCTGAATCTACTCAAAAATTTTGCTAGCTCCGCCCCTGATGTTCAGTACTTTCGAGTTTTGACCTTAAGTAACAACTATCGGTATAAATTATCAATAAATGTACTTGGTCGTATAAAAATCTAATGTTAACATTGTAAGTGCAATTATTTATAAACTAGATTATTGTCCCGCGATAGCGCGAACATATATGTTTATGTAGATTTTAAATTATTATGAAATGACAATGTTATACGTATAATAACATATATACTTTTACGTTTATACACATGTTGTTTATAATTATAATAACATATACACATTTACGTTTACACACATGTTTTGATATTTTTTATTAGGAGATTTTAAATAGCAATAAGGTAAATCTTAGTTCAAATTGAATGATTTTATAAGTAATTAGAATTTTGTTTTTATTTTAGTTGAGATGAGAATTAAAGAGAGAATGTTATTATGTATTGTAAAAGGGTGTAAAATGAAAGTAGTATTTGATGACATCATCAATTTGATCTAACGGTTGAAATCAAAAAAGTTTACCCATCCAAATGCCGTTACTTCGTCATGTGACATTCAAGGTCTCTTTTTTATTATATATTAAAGATTAAATATATGATTACAATGTTAGCGCTAGCTTGATGTGGCCAAAACCATAAATTATCAATATACCCGACGTTAGATCCACATTCTTTTGTCTTTTCATGAAAGTAATTCAAATGTACTTGAATTATGCTTCAAAGACTAATCCTTTCATGTCATTTCCGTTGTTATCATAAAATTTCATCAAATGAGAAGCAAATGTTTTTGGTTTGGAATGAACTAGATTATTGTCCCGCGATAGCGAGAAAAATAAAAATTGAATCATAAATTTTATGTTTATGTAGATTTTAATTTATAATGAGAAAATAATGTTATACGTATAATACATATATACTTTTACGTTTATACATATGTTGTTTATAATTATAATAACATATAACACATTTACTTTTATACACATGTTATGATAATTTGTATTAGAAGATTTTAAAATAATAATAAGGTAATTATAGTCCAAATTGAACGATTCTATAAATAAATTATAATTATGTTTGTTATTTTAGTAGAGATGAATGAAAGAGAGAATGTAATTATTTATTGTAAAAGGGTGTAAAATGAAAATAATCTGTGATGACATCATCAATCTGATCTAACGGCTGACATCAAAGAAGTTAACCCATCCAAAGGATCTTACTTTGCCATGTGGCATTTAAGGTCTCTCTTTTATTATATATTAAAGATTAGTTTGTTAGAGTCTCGTATAACCGGTTTAATCTGATAACTATTCGTCTCAATTCGCATTTATAATATGATTATGATCAATACTATATATTTTTCTTTAATCAAACTTAACTAATTTTGAAATAAGGTCTAATTATTCTTTTATACGTATTTATGTTTATAATGTGAAAACGTGTTTTTGTTACAAAAATGATATTTTTCTGTTGACTTAAATAAAGGATCTTATCGCTATCACGGTTGCAGAAAGTCAAATAAATTCAGTTATACTATCTCCAGCTCTATTTAAGCCACAGCGTCACAGTTTGACCATGTATTAAGGTTTCACCTTTTATTTTACTTCTTTTACCCTCTTCTATCCTAACTTAAACAACCAAGATTTCGAATTTTCTACACTAAAAATGAAAAATGATTTAGAAAGAATTTTTCGACATGGTCAATCAATTAGTGTTTGTACGAATAATCAATCGATATTCACGTATAAAATCACAAACTTTGAATTTTCTCGAGTCGAACTCTAACATGAATTATGAACCTTATCAACCTGATTGTGAGACTATAGTCTTGAGTCATCGATCATCAATCCGAATACAATAAAATGCATTAAGAACCAACCGAAACAAACTGCGACAGGACATCACATTCATGAATATCATTTACTAGAAACGAAAGCGAAATTCTTTACATTAAAACTAATAAATAAAAAAATATGATAAAACTTGTTCACTGTCTCCAAACACTATAAATGCATATACATTAAATATTTTCAATAATGTTAGTTGAGTATCTCAAATGACTTGCTACTTTTCTAAACTTACTTAAAATAAACATTAAGTTACCTTAAGATAATATTTTTAAGAGAAAAAGCAATTGTAATCTTTTATAACAATGAATTGCATTTATTGTGATGTAATACAATGTTATATTATTTTTATAATAAATACAAGAAATTAAAAATATATTAAATTAATATAAATCTGACTAAATTTTGGAATGGGTTCCATATTACATTAGTATTTAAACATATAAAAGTCATAATATGAGAGAAAATAAGATATATAATCACTTGAGAATTCAAAAATTCCAAAATAATCGTCTGATTCGCGTCATTTTATCGCGCCATTTTTGTCGTCACGAGATTGAAAATAATATATATGATTGGTCATAAATTGACCACGTCCCCGCGACTTTTTTGGTCATCGCGACATTTTTCTCGAGCCAATTTATGACCAATCATTTATATTATTTTCAATCTCGCGACGACAAAAAATGACGCGAGTAAAATGACACGAATCAGATGATTATTTTGGTATTTTTGAATTCTCAAAAGCCCATCTTTGAAATGAATCGAGTCCTCAAGATATGCTACACGAGACTCTTTCTTATAGCACATGTAATTAATTAATTGATTTATTTTCTATTGCACATTTTGTTTTTACGCATTAAGGATACTCTAATATATGTGTACAAAGAGGATTTTTTTTTTTGCACTAAATTAAAACTATTTCACTATTTTCATTTCCCACTTTTGACTATATCATTTACAAAGATTATCATTTTTTCAATAAAATTATCAAAACCCGATCAAGCTTAGCGACTACGATTAGCACCAACTCCTAGCAACTCATATGGAGATATTAAGATCGATTCTGGGTTTCTTCATCGCTGTAGGGGACGGCACTGTCATATTGCAACGAGGACATTTAGGATTGCTTCGCGATATGAGTACGTACAACAAACAACTTGGACATCCAGCAGCGTACGCTTGAAAAGAACCATCATCGTTTTCATCATCTTCAATCACCATTGTTTCTTTAAACGAAGAAGATGAATTTGAATTAGGCGACGAACATGATTTGGAAACAGAAATCGCTCGTTTCTTAATAGTTTCACGTTCAGCCCGTTCCAAAGCGAATTTTACTTTATCCAAAGTGCATACACTTCTATAAGCCTGTGGAGACGATGACGACAAGTTAACAAGATTAAGATCCAAACTCGTATCATCAAAGAGGTTCAACGGCTTTTTCAACGATGGAGGGAAGTTCAAGTCTTGCAGCTTGGACACCGTTTGATCGTTATCTTTCTTCTTATGATTATTAGTATGATCAGAAGACGAAGACGATGTGTTTGGTGATTTGCATCTTTGAAGGTACACTTTCCCTGACTATACATTCATCAAAACAAAAAATTAAGAAAAAAAATTAAATAAAAAAAAACATTAATGAAATCAACAAACAGATAGTAACATAATTATGACTGATATCAATAAATTGAATATGTCATAAATGTTGCATTCCTAACAATCTGCCCAATTTAATTACAAACTACACTTTACCAAACGTTTTTATATAATAAATGTTTAAATTTAAAAATATCTCATTAACTGCTATTTTAATATTTTGTTCATACATTCATCTTTAATAATTTAATTAATCATTAACTACAAACAAACTATCATATCATATCACTTCAAATCAAAATTAGGTCATCAAATTCCATCAATATCATAAAATAATTATAAAATTAACAAAAACAGATACTATTTTCGATTCTATTTTTTGAAATAAAAAGAGAGGCTAAATCATAATAATTTTATTTATAACAACAATCATTCCTCGCAATTGAGGTATGTCTGAGTGAAATGAAAATCCACGGATTACGCAAAATATTATTTTCTAACTATAAAATTAATCAAAATTTTCAAAAATTAACCGAATAATTATAAAACAGAGATTAGTTTAAAACCGTAAAATTAATCAAAATTTTTCAAAAATAATAGAGCTAAAATTTATCTAAAACTGTATGATTAATCAAAAATATCATGTAATGAAGAGAATATTAAAACCGCAATTAACATAAAAAATATCAGAAATTTCATTAAGAGAAATTATATAAGCAATTGACGTTCGATGAAACTATATTTCAAAATTGAAGCACATAAATCAAAAACTAGGCTAAAAAAACACGCGAATTTACCTTCAAATCGAGGCGTTTTTCATAACCATTAGGAACATGTAAATCCAGGTCCAACTCTTTCGAAGAATCAAGTTCAGCAGCAGCACCGCCACCGAGCAAATCACGAGTAATCAAACCACTCGATTTCGAATCATTCATCATTCCTTGCTGCTGATTCATTACAGTATAGAGATAACTGACGTCAGAAACCATCACTATACAGCAGAACAGAGAATTATAGATATAGAGATATATAGATATAGGAGGGTGGTGATACGGTGGAGATAAGGCGGAGAGAATTGGGGGTGAATGAATGGAATAATGGAGTCCGTTACATGTGTGTGATATATAGGGTAAGGGTGGAGAGGGTATATTTATTGCTACTAAATACACACACCTTCTCTCTCCCTCGTATTAATTTTGTGATTAAATATTCAAATCTACTTCTTATATATTTATTACATATCTTAAATGTATTGGACTATTACTTATTGTTTTTGAGTAATTAATTATGGAATAAATTACATAAGTAGTCCTTTGGTTATCTGGTTTTATTGGTTTAGTCTTTGAGATATTTATTTTTTTCTTGGATGAGTTCTAGTATTTTTAAACTGTTACGGATCTAGTATCTTTCGTTGGTCGTTAAATATATGGACCAAATTTGTAATTTATCACAAACCAAAGGGACCACTTCTTGAGTGTCGGACGCCTGGAGTGTCGGACGTCCGGAGTGTTGGACGGCCGGAGTGGCGGACACGCGAGTGCCAGGATACCAAACACTAAGAGTTGAAAGCTGGCACAGGAAAGGTTTCTTATGGGTCGGAGCATATGTTTGAGGGTTTAATAGGCTATATGTATCGAGCCTATTCCCTACTAACACTATCATGCCCTTCCAGCCTTGGCCTTGCCTTATGTGGGTTTACCTAAGTTTTCCATAGATTTGCCCAGGATTTGGCTTTGCCTTGTGTGCCTTTCCTTGTGAGGCTTTTCTTTGGTATGTCTTTGCCTAGTCTTTGTCTATGTCATGATATTTTTTAGTATCTGCATAAGTAGGTGTTTCATGAAGTGGGTGAAAAAGGATGATGCTAGCTTGCTAAGTGCATAAATTTGGACTTCATACTAGTGGGGAGTTGAACCTTCAGAGTGTGTCCATCACAAGTATTCTTTCCATTGTATCACGACATTTTGATAAGCAATGTGTCTATGACACTTCTGACTATGTATTGTTCCCATGACACTTTTAGATTTTTATTGTGTCCATGACACTTGGATGGTCAAAGGTAGATTGACTAATAAGAATTCTCATCTCACCCGATGTAAGGAAGAGCTTGAGGTGGAGAGACAGACTGTGGTTGGCATGCGTGGAATCTGCCACTCCTTCTAAGAGGGATTTATTAATTGTCTTCCCAACTGTGCTTAATCATGTACTTAGTCACCCTAACGTGATATATGTGCCTCAGGATGTCAATAGGCTTTTCTTGTGCATGAGAGACATCTTGCAGACTCTTTACCATGATGTTTGGATTACAGTGTTGCCTTATTTTGATCCATTGGGTCACGGGGATATGTTGTGTGACAATGGTGTGTTTAAGAATCTAGCTTTTCCATTCCGAGTTGACTCGTTGAGGGTTTTAATATGTCCGCGCCAGACATCCTTACTCTCATTTCACCAAAGCCTTAGTATTTTCTCTTGGTGTTTGTAACATAATTTCATTGTATGCCTTACCCCTTTCTATCATATGATATGTTTGGACTACCATTTGTAGTATTTTCTATGCGTGGGTGCTGTAAATTTTATATATGTTGGTTTTACATTGTATAACCTTGAAATGAAAAAATAATGTGTTATTGGATGATCAGACCAATAACATTTATGTGGCTTCATGGCTTTCTCGGGTGTCTATGTTACATATAGATGTCCAAGACATTTTAGAATTTTATATTGGTGCCTATGACACCTTTTGAATATTGAAATATCATTGTGCTTATGACACTTTCTTGTGTGCCCGTTGAATTTTTATGCCTATGGCATACTTGGATACCTATGGTACTTTTTGGATGTCCATGACATTTTTCGAATATGTTTTATGCCAATGGCTTATTACCTACTATTACTATGAGAACTGGATGGCAGTGACAATTTATTGTATGCCTATGACATTTTTCAGATGCATGTAGCATCTTTTAAATTTTATATTTTGCTAGTGGCGTTGTGCCTTTGACACTTTTTGTTGGTTAACCTTTATTTATTTGTTACTCGCGAGGATTGTCGCTTCCCAATGAGAAGTGCTTGTCTTTCCCTAAGTAGGTGAAAAGACGAAAATTGATGATGTGCATGTTTGGTCTAGACAAAAATGCCCAACTCGTCCTATGCATTTGGTTATGAACGTTGTTATGGAATTATGTATATGATGAGGTGCATGTTTGTCTTATACTTAAATGTCCATCTTGTCCTATGCAATTGGTCTGAACGTTGTTCAGATTTATGTATATGATGATGTGCATGTGTGGCTTCGATTTAAATATCCATCTTGGCCCTATGCACTTGGTGTTGAACGTTATTCAGAATTATGTAATTGTGTATGCACGCGTGCACAATGTTATATAAAGATGTTATATAAAGATGACGTTGTGGGGTAGCATTGGGATTCAAGATCAGACCAATTATTCCTTCCATGACCTTGTACAGGCTTTTCGCCATCTGTCCGGATCAATGATCCGGGTTGGTAGATAATAATGGGATATATGATCAAATCGATAATTTATTAAGCATGACATTCCATGACATGGGTATATGATGTGCATCTAGTTTAAATAGGGTATAAGAATTATTACCTTTGAGTACCGTATAAGGTCCTTTCCATGATAGTCCCAACTACATAGGCGTTCTAATGCTTAGTGACATAGACTAGGCTGAAAGAGTTTCAGATGTGGTCCTCCCAACTGAGGTCCTAGAAGTATCTTCTAAGTTTCAGGATGCATGAACCAGTGAGGACTTGGTTTTCCAAGCAATGATAATTGGTTTTCCAAGCAATGATAATTGATCCTTGTTCCGTTTAATGCTAGGCTAATGTAAACCGGCCTCCGTGAGGATACCATTTGTGCCAGCATGACTGTACCGAGACACCTCTTGGAGGTTTCTAAGTAAACCATCGATGTCTCCCTAGGTATTGGGGTTGTAAGTGTTGGGGGATCAATGTTCTTGTTCATGATTCCACTTTTCCATTAGATTGAGGATGTGCACTTATATGAACCTTTGTTGGATGTCCATGTCTTGACACCAAGTGTTGAATAAGTTTTATTTGAATTGCTTCCCTATTGGGAGGAGGCAAAATCCTTTCACTCTTGGGAGGGGGTAAGATCTTTCCATGTTTGGAGTATGTAAGATCATTTTCCATTAGGAGTTAAATCATTTCCTCTTGTAAAATTCTTCCATGTTATGAGAAGGTAAGATCCTTTTCTCTTGGCATTAGGTAAGATTCTTCCCTCTTAGGATGAGGTAAATCCTTCCTTAGGAGGAGGTGAAATCTTTTCCATTCGGGAGGAGGTGAAACCCTTCTCTGATGGAAGGGGTGAAATTTCCCCCCCTTTAGGAAGAGGTGAAACCCTTCGCTGTTGGGAGGGGGTGAGATCCTTCTCCCTTGGGTTGGATGGAATCCTTCCCTGATGGGAGGAGGTGAAATCCTTCACTCTTGAGAGATATGGAATCTTTCCCTGCTGGGAGGAGGTGAAATCATTCCATCTTGGGATGAGGTGAAACCCTTCTCTGATGGGGAGGGGGAAAATTCTTCCCTCTTTGGGGAGGTGAAATCCTTCTCTCTTAGGAGGAGGTAAACTTTTCCTTCTTGGGGAGGTGAAATATTTCATGCTGGCACGGAGGAGGGGAAATCCTACCCTCTTGGATTTTTTTTATTTTATTTTAAACTTGCCGGATGTCTAACTGTCGACACTCGTTTTATCAAACTGGTCGACTGTAATTTTTGTCAAACTGGCCGAATGTTACTTTTGCCAAAATGGTCGGCACTCGTTTTATCAAACTGGCCGGCTGTCACTTCTGCCAACCATATGTTATGGGATTTTTGTTTGCTTGTTGTCTTGTTACGAGACATGGTGTTCAAGTTTTCCTTCCTTTAATGTTTTTGGATCTGGAACAATCGTTGTGTTTGAATTTGTAGTGGAGGTACACTCTTATCGTTGAGACGAAAGATCGATTGGTTGTGGTTGTGTGGCTTTACACCAACAATATTTGTGAATTTGGCCTAGAGTCGGGATGATTATTGTGGCAGGTGGCTATCATGCCTAGGATGGCTATCATGTAAGGATGGCTATCATGCATGGATGGATAGTATGCCAAGATGGCTAGTAAGCCAGGATGGCTATCATGCCAAAATGGCTAGTATGCCAAGGTGGATATTATGCATGGATGGCTAGTATGTCAGGAATCATGCCCGGATGGCTATCATTCCAAAATGGATAGTATGCCATGGTGGGTATTATGCATAGATGTTTATTATACCCAGGTGACTATTGTGCCCAGGTGATTGTCATACCAGGATGATGACAATGCCAAGATAGCTAGTATTCTAGGATGGATAGTAAAGTCTTTGCTAGCTGACGGCTGTCGTTCAGAAGCCCTTTCCAAGGATGTTAAGATCTTTCCAAGCTGGTCAGATATATAAATATTGCCAAATCCGACTATCAAGATGTTTCCAAAGATGGCCAATATCAAGGTCGGCAGAACTGGTCGTTTTTTTGTTTGTTTTTGTTTTATAAATGATTCTCAGACTACCATGGTTCCATGACACTTTTTAGTTTTGGATTATGTCCATGATACTTTTAGATCTTGATTGTGACTTGTATTCAAAGCCTTTGTGGTATATAAAAGATCTGACCACATTAGATATTCAAGCTCATGACATTCAATGTCTTTGTGCGGTACAAAGATGAGACCACATTATGTCTTCTTTTTTTCTACATGACCAACATCAATGGTCCAGGTCAATAATGCAAATTGTTTGGACATGTAAAGCTTGGGAAAAAAGAGAAATAAAAATATTTCATAATTTATTATCTAGATGAAATGCATTGGTCGGACCATTTTGTAACCCTCTTTAGGGTAAAAAAATTTGTGTCCAGATAAATGATCTAGTTTGTAGAAATGAGATGCAAACTTCGTTTGCAGAGGTCCAATATATCATCAGTATGACATTCAGTAGGCATATGAGATCGTGGTGGCCATTTATGGTGTTGGTGAAATGACTCGAGGTAAGTTACTTCCTCCATGGGAAAGATGAACTACTGGTAATTGGTTGAATGGAAATGAAATGACTATCATTTCAGGACGGCTATCATGCCACGATGGCTATTATCCCATAATGGTTATCATTCAAGGAAGAGTATCATGTCGAGATAGCTTATCATGCCAGGATGGATATCATGTAAGGATGAATGATATTCTAGGATTGATAGCAAAGTTTCTTCCATCTGGATTAGTAATGTGTAAATCAAACTTTTTACTATTTATTGTGCCCATGACACTTTTAGATTTGTATTGCGTCCCTAATACTTTCAGATCTGTCTTGTGTCCATGAGACTTTTAGATCTGTATTATGTCCATGAAACGTTTCGATATGTATTGTGTCCATGCCAGCTAGGGTAGGAATTGTGCCACGTCATGGATGGTAGATGGAATTGATCCAACTTGTTGAAATGTAGGCGTACTCAGTAGGACACTGTAGAACGAAAATCTCATGCCATTCAATGCCTTTGTAGGATACAAAGATCTGACTACGTTATATCTTTTTTCTACTTGGCCAACATCAATGGTTGCCCATAACACTTTTTAGACGGGTTAGTGTCTTGGCCCTGGCCCCAAATTGTTGAAATGTAGGCCTACTCAGTAGGACACTGTAGAACGAAAATCTCATGGCATTCAATGCCTTTGTAGGATACAAAGATCTGACTATGTTATATCTTTTTTCTACCTGGCCAACATCAATGGTTGCCCATAACACTTTTTAGACGGGTTAGTGTCTTGGGCCTGGCATCCAGTCCCATAATAATGGCTATGCCAGTTGGGATTAGGCATTTTACCATGCCAAGAGTTTTAAACGAAATTGCTCTGAATTGTTTGATTGATGGTCTGCCCAATAGGACATTCTAGGCCGATGGTGAACTTATTGCAAAGTTTACCATTTTTACCCTATATTAAGGCTATTCTCCCAACATCAACTTCATGCATATCTTGCCTACCGATCAATGTGTGTCACATGAGAAGCTGACCAAAGGACATTGTGTTGTATCGTTGTGAGTGTTTTAACTTCTGGGATAGCATCCATAGGATTGGCAGATGTCGCTTCGACTGTTGGGAAGCAAATTGGGGACATCATCCAATCTTGAAGAACATATGATTTTCTTTTGCTTGATGTGGCTCCTTCATTAATCATGTATACGCAGTTAGTTGGGGTGGTGGATGGGGGTAGTGGTGGTTATTTTTTATCTAGGTGAAACCACATAGGGTGAAACGGTATCTTCCATGGAGAAGATGAACTGCTACTATGGAATGAGAAGAAATTAAAAGGAAACCCCGTTGCATAAAACGTGTCCCACGGATGGCGCTAAAGTTTGAGCAAATAGTAACATGCTCAGTAACTTGGGTGTTTGGGGTTCAACATCTTTACCTCCTGCTAAGCAGTGCAAACCTATCAAGATCTGGGCGAGCCTAAGGTGGTCAAGTGGTTGGTTGAAGAAGGTGATCAAAATATGTTTACTACGGGATGTGTATGGGTATTCCGGTGAGATAATGTTGTGTGTTTTAGAGTGATGAAGATGATTTGCAAGCATGGATTGTGAGGTATTGATACCCAACACTCTCAGGTATAAGCAACGTTCAGTCATAAAGACCATTAATGGCTCATAAATGGTATTCATGGGATTCCAACGTACGAGAGTTTATGACAGGAGTAACGCTCCTCCTAATAATTATGTCCTCGTTTTGAATGACTGCTTTAAAGTCTTGAGTGTCCGACGGGACATGAGTTTTGGACGTCGGGGCACAAGTACCGGACGTCGGGGCACAAGTGCCGGCTGTCGCGGCACAAGCTCCGGACACGGGCCGGGTCGAGACACAATTGTTGGACACGGGACACAAGTGTCGGCTGTCGGGACACAAGTGTCGGACAAGGGCCAAGCCGGGGTACAGGTGCCGGACATGGGACACAAGTGTCGGATGTCGGGGCACAAGTGTCGTACGCTTGGGCACAAGTCCAGGATGTCGGGACACAAGTGCCAGACACGGGGCACCAGTGCCGGCTGTCAGTGTGTCAGACGCCTGGAGTGTCGGACGTCTTGAGTGTCGGACGCCTGGAGTGTCAAACTTCTTGAGTGTCAGACGCCTGGAGTGTCGGACGTGTGGAGTGCCAGACGTCTTGAGTGCTGGACGTCTTGAGTGTCGGACGTCTAGAGAGTTGGACACCCGGAGTGGCGGACACACGAGTGCCAGGATACAGAACACTGAGAGTTGAAAGCTGGCATAGGAAAGGTTTCTTATGGGTCGGGTCATGTGTTTGAGGGTTTAATAGGCTATATGTATCGACCATATTCCCTACTAACACTATCAGCAATATAGAGTAGTGTTAGGTTCTTTCATATTCTATATCTATAGGAGGCTCATATTTGGTACAAACGAGAACTAAAAAAAGATTGAAACCCGTGAAAACTACCAAAAAGTTTTTTTTGTTCATATGTGTTTTGAGTTTGTTGACATGAAACAACTAATGAATAATACAAATCAAATAAAAGAATTTAAAAAAAAAAAAAAAAAAATCTCATCTTAAATTAAAAAAAAATTTATTTGTTTATATATAAATGATCATCATTTTCAACAAAAATATTCATATACGAAGTAATCAAATAAAAATAAATTTAAAATGTTTCTTTTTCAAAAATTCATAATTATTTAGTCGATTTGTAGTTTTTATTAATTTTATATAAAAACAAACTCAAAAATATATAAATAAAGTCTTTTTCGATTATTCTCTTGATTTTTAATCTTTTTCGGGTTCTCATCTAAACTTTTATAAATACACTAGATATGTATCTATCTATAGATACAATACATATTGCTATTATTAGTACATAACATTATAAAATTACATTATATTACATTTATATGTATATTTATTATATAAATTTATTATGGTTTAATTCTTATTTGTCCTATTAGGTTACTAACTCATTTATTAATAATATATAAAATTAAATGCAACTATTTACTTTGTAATGGTAATTCAAAAATGAAGAAAAGTATAAAGAAAAATTGTCGATTGCAGCGTTGTAAAATCTCATTGGGGCATTTTTGGTATTTGTGTAATATATTATCTATACTATTATATAAAACATTTCATACCTTCTCTCATATCTTAACTATATTATAATAAATCAATCCATACTCTTAATCCTTTAAAATTTAAGTAATTGAAATTACTTATTTACCATTATTCAATTCAAACACATAGAAATTTTTAGATAAAGTTGACTTACTTATTTACCCATTTGCTCATTAAATTTAATATCTTTATGATTTATTACATAATAATGCATTTAAGGGTTTTTTGACTTTTATGTTTTAAGTAAGTTAACTTTTAGAGAAATATATTTAAAATATTCATATTTATATAAAAAAAAAAAAATATTTGAATCCAGAATTAATTTTTGGTATTTGATTTTTTTTCTCAATATATAAACAAGTCAGATTTGACGGGGTTAACACTAAGAAATAAGAAGAGAATTTTTTTTAACATTTTAATTTTTCAGATAATTACATAAAAATCCGAACAACTACTAATAATATTTTTGCCACATCATTTCAAAGATAAATTGTTTGTAATTTGTAGTATTAGCAATATTAGTTATATTTATTTGGTAGAAATTGTTTTGATTGTTGTTTATGTTGATTTTGTAGATATATTATGTTTAAATGTTTGTTAAGAGATATTAAACAAGTTTTCGAGTTTTTTTAAGTTTTAATTCTTTAATAGATATTAGTGTTGATTATACAGTTTAGTTGATAATCATCTCTGATAATTATATATATAGTTTTTTGTGAAAAATATAAACGGTGGATGTACAATACAAATAAAATACAATACAGATACAAATACATAATAAAATGATAAAAATATGTTTATTTTTATTTATGTTGTATAATAAAGTATTTGTAAATATTTAACATTTATCTCTTAAACTACAAAGAAACTTATATTATAAAACATATTTTGTATTATGTTTGATACATATTTAAAAAAATGCATATCTCTAATCTTTAAAAAGCATTCATTATAACAATTGAATACAAGCATTGTAAAATGTTCATTTGATATTACTAACTGAAATAAGTTAATCCTAATCGACTAAAAGATTGAGAGTGTATAATATTTACAAATAAAGAGTGTGTGGTGTATTTTCAAAATCAAGAGGATTAAACATGTCCTATTTGTCAAGCCGTAATAAAAACATATTTGTAATTATCTCTACTTTATATTTTTTTTATACATCTATGATTTTACCAAGTGGGCTAATAGCGTAGAATAAGTCGAATTACCCAAATAGGTTGAATGACTAAAGATAAAATTTTCCTATATGTCTTGAATGGTCGAAGTATAAACTAATAGATGATGTAATTTTGTTAATGGTCAGAATAGATAATGTTACCCCATAATTCTACTTTATTTTGAGACGAACGAGAAAATGTCGAAATTCGTTAAGACAATGTAAATTGTCGAATACAACTTTTTACTGCCGCAACATCACACGAACCAAAAACTATTACACTCGACTTATTTATCACGAAACTACAAGAAACTGGTTAGTGCATATAAATAATTCTTTTTTGGCATGAAGGGATACACCGAAAACCATTAGTCCATAACTTTTTTGTGGCTCAAAGGGCTGAATAAAAAAATATTACCCCTTAATTCTTTTTATAACGCGAATTACCAAACAAGAAATTATTAAATGATAAATCTAAATAAGTATTAGTGGTTTTAAAGGGTTTGACTTGAAATTATTAGGTATCACCACTCTGTATTGTTACTTATACCATATTATAGTCAAAGAGCTATTGTATCAAATAAATATAAATATTTTACCACTAGAATACACCTAGTGGAGGAAACGGTTGAAAGAGAAACAATTATAGCAACTATTTTTATGCCTCAAATTGCCAAACTTGAAATTGTTACCGCAAAATTTATATTATAACACGAATGACCAAATAAGAAAGTGTTCTACTTAATATATAGCCGGAAGTAACGAATAAGAAACTATTGAAACTCATTGTCATATCATTAATTTTTTTCCATCACGAAAGGTTGAGCCAAAATCGTTATCGCATAATTTGTTTTGGCCCCAAAGACCGCCCATTAACCATTACTCTCATGACATAAATCACGAGACTAATTGGAAACTACAAGAAATCATTATCTCAATATAACTTTTCGTCGTCACTGTATCACGCGGGTTCCATACTAGTTTAATTTTAAGAGTTTCAATATTCATCAGATAGTACAAGTTTAACGATTAAACAAATATTGTATAAAGAATGAACAATAATGTTTGTCGAATATTAAGCCTCGATATATTAATCACAAAGAAAAGATTAACAACGTGTTTTTCCTAGTACAAGGATCTATGTATATATAGACCTTGAGGCTAAACCTAGCTAAACTAGGAAACATCTAAAACAATTACAATTGTATTCTAATTACAATTGAGAAACTTGCGGAAGAGATAATTACAAAACATTCCATAATTATCTAAAACTCTATTAGCAGTAGTAATGAGAAGCGGGCAGTAGTAATGAGTTGTTGCAGTAGTAACCATCATTTGTTCTTCAGGAGTATTAACTGAGTCGTAGTAACTGTCTTCGTCTTCAAGCAGTATTAACTTGAACAGTATTAACCAACAGTACTAATTAGCAGTATTAATGAAATTAAAATATTAAATTAACAGTTTTAATCCCAACAGAGAATGTTCTTCAAATTCGATCTCTTGAAGTATTGGTTCCTTCTCCTCGATGCATTCTATGAGTTAGTGTTCTTAGATGCTTTGCTTGACAAGCAATGCTAAATTTATGTTAAGGTTTATATGAATATTTTATTTAGTTATTTATATTACTATATTATATATTCGTGTAGATATAAGGATAATTTGAATTAATTTTTTAGTTTAATATTTTTATGTTGTGATTCATATGTTAATTTTTTTTATCAATATTATTAGAATTTATAAAATTATATATTATGTTTAATTTAAATACAAAACATTGTTATTGTACTTAGAGGTGTTCATTATTTGGGTAAAACCAAATTCTCGTTCATTTTATAGTAGACTATACAATTTGGTTATTTGGTTTTTCGATCGGATTGGATCGAAACCAAATTAAGATTTTACATTTCGGATTAGCTTTTAGGTTTATATACTAAACCCAAATGGTCTAAATAAAATGAAAAACTAAGTACTTTTCTTTTGTCTTCTATATATGTATATTAATCTACCGGTTTATTTTACTCTTATTTGCGGAGAATATAAGTATAATTTATAGGATAATATGAGTTGTAATGACAACTATTTTTCATTTCGTTTATATGTATTTGTTTCACCTTCACTTTTTAATTCACATACGTAGAAAACTCTATCGAAAAATAATATAATTATAATATATTAAAATATTGAGTTCGAATTGTGTCTAAAAAGTCAATTAAGAGCTTCATTCTGCTAAGTTTGCAGGTGTGTCATTTACGTGTTTATGATAATTATATTCTATTAAATTTTAGATTTTTCAGGTTATGCATTGGATTATGTTATGTTGGTGGCATTAGATTTAGATGAATTTTATATTCAATACAGTTTAATTTGGTATAATATTTCTATACATGCAATATATAATACCTTTACTTTTAAGAAAAACAAAAACAAAAATATAGAAAACTAAAAGTAGCTTTTATATATAAAAAAATCACTAACAATGTAAAATTAAATATATCAAATATATCGTGAAATATTATTTTCTTTCGTTTATACATACGTGGACTAATTATATTTAGATATATATTAAAACATGTTATAAACATTATATATTTTCATTTATACCAATATGGATAACTTTAACTTCAACTATAAATTCCGTATTTTTAACAATAATCAAGAAAATAATATGTCTATGTTAAGAAATTAGTATTAAATAGAAAATTGGAAAAAATATTTTATAATGGTTTCTGTTATACATTTCGAACTTAAAATATATTTTGTTATTCTTACAGATATAGGTTTGTATTTTATTATAAAGAAAATACCTTTTTTATTATTTTTTTTACAAATCTAGTCTTATATTATAAGAAAAGAAAAAAAAAATTGAGTTCAATGACTTATTTTTTTGAAAAATGTTTTATAAATGATTTATATTTAAATTTGAAAGAATATAATGAAAACTGCTTTTATTTAACTATATATAGAATTAAAGGGTTAAAATTATATTTAAAACGGAATAACTAAAATGAAAATAAAGTATTAAAAAATATTTAAGATTTTAAATATTGTGTCAAAACTATTTTTATTTAAATATTTACAAAAATTGAAAGATTAGATTTGTATTTAAAATAAAAGAGGGTTAGAATGAAAATAATAATTAATATTTCATATGAAATCATTATTTCGATCTAAGGTTTTCGAAACTCATTTAATTATTTATATTTTGACATATAACTATTAATATATATCTTTTAGTATATATATTATAGATAAATACTATATAATTCTTAATAGTTTATTCAACTATTGGTTCATACATCTAAGACCATTGTCAATGGTTTAGTCAGTTGGTCCGTCAATTGCTCGTCAGTTCCTCCACCATTGGTACCGACTCCATCAGTCCATCGTCAGTTGGTTTAGTCAGTTTGTTTCGTCGCTTTAGGAAAGAAAAACTGACGAAGAGGTGTGGGCCCCACCAATTAGAATATATTTTTTTAGTTTTATTTTCAGTTTTTAAAATCATTTATATATATATATATATATATATACCGTCAATTGCTCGTCAGTTCCTCCACCATTGGTACCGACTCCATCAGTCCATCGTCAGTTGGTTTAGTCAGTTTGTTTCGTCGCTTTAGGAAAGAAAAACTGACGAAGAGGTGTGGGCCCCACCAATTAGAATATATTTTTTTAGTTTTATTTTCAGTTTTTAAAATCATTTATATATATATATATATATATATACTTTTTATTCAAAAACTACAACATATATCTACATACATTTTATACATTTAATTCAAACACAACACAAAACAACCACAAATCACATAAAAATTGATTGAAACTCCGATATTGAAGATTCCATAAGTTTAGTAACTGAATTTTTTTTAATTACTAAGTTTAATTTTTTTTTATTGTAATGTATTTTTATTTTAATCAATATTCCATTTATAATAAATAAATTGTTTTTATTTATTGAATTTGTATTTAAAATAATTAATATGTAGGGTCCAGGAAAACTGACTAACGGAGTAACCATTGACAGTGATTTAGTCAGTTTGGTGTCAGTTTGTTGTCAGTTGACGTGGCGCTGAGTTGGCATGAACTGACCGTGTCAGTTGGGACAACGGTTGGAAATGGTCTAATATATCATCTTCTTATTTAGTAGCCATTAGGTAATCCTTTAACAAAGTTACGACTTCTTCCCTCATATGATACATCATGTACCTACAAACCGTCTCTTATATATGATTTCTTAAAGACGAAGGAAAAAAATTAGTTTATAAGTTTTAAATTCATTTTTTTTACTTTTATATGAAATTTTTATTTATAAACCATAAACTCCAGCTAATTATCAAATACATCAAAATAGTTCAATTAATACATTACGAGTGTCACGAATACACAAGTTAGATATATCTTTAATAAATATACATAATTTAAAATATTGATTTTGAAATACGTCTACTTTTTGTTAGAATAAAAGCTGATAAATTATGCATTGATATTTCATTACCAAAACTAGAAAACAACATGAGCAAAATTATCCATTGATCTATCATTTCCTGGCTTTCTTGATAGGTAACATACATGCATATATATACCTTTGGTTTTGGCTTTTAGTCACAACTCACAACCACAAGATCAACAATGAATATTTGACATTAGAACATTCGTCGAGTTGTTTTCTAAGTTGTTGATAAGAAATTTATCCTTTTTTGGCGAGTTGATTTGATATTTGTTCCATTGTAATCGGTTGTTATGCGGAAAACGTAGTCACAGGTACCATGTTTTGAAAATGATCGTACAAAGTTAAAGAAAATGTCATATTTATCAATTATTTTTAGGCTACACAAGGTATGAAAAACCTTTTAAATTCGTCTTAGAAGATTAAAATGGTGACTAATGCCGGTTTTATAAGTAATTTTCTTAATCTTTCTTTAAATAAAATAAAAATCCCTTTTCTAATACTCGAACCAAAATACTACTTCTAATGCATAATGTAAAAACCCATCTTTATGTTAAAATATTGGCACCGGAGATACATCGTCGAAAATGGTTGTCCAAAAAAAGTCACAGAAAATTTGTCATCGAAAAAAAGTCGCAGAAAATTTGTCATTGAGAAGTTACCCGTTCATGAAACAAAAATAATGCTACATACACTAGAACGGATTTAAAAATTCTCTTGTGTACTGTGGCATTTTCCATAGTAAATTGCCTATTTTTGAACATTTAGAAAGAAAAAAAACCGGTTACGTTTTTTAATCTTCTCAGCATATTATATTACATTGCATTGTTATCATTATTAATCTTATAAAGTATTTCTTTTGACATTTGGGAACATAGTTTAAAAAGTTTCCTTTGAAAAGCCTATAAATTAGTTTAATCTAGAAAAACTTTTATATGTCTAAAAATAGTCAAGAGAATAGTCACTAAGGGGAACATATATGCTATAATTATTATGAAAACAACATAAATGTTTGATACAATATTGCACATTATTAAATCTTATTTGTTCCTAACCCAAAAAGTGAACTAGTTTTTGTAACCTCATATACATTTATACAAGTCATTCTAATCAAATTCACATCCTTCACCACTCTAATTAGTTCAATACGAACATATTCGTGATAAGATTTTAGGCTCACGTTATCTAACGAACGTAACTTGTAATACGTACACTTAACTCTTCGTTAACTAAACAAAAGTCATAAGTCGTTCATAGTTCACTTTTGTAGGAGGGGACTTAAAAGGCCATTTGGTGATCTCATGATATGTCTTTGACTTCATTTTTGTTACTATTTTAGTTAGTCCGCTTTATATAGGGTAGACCATGAATATTACTCTCTAGTTAGATAAAGAATTATATATTTAATGGGAACCATATTTAATAAATGTAAAGTGTAAAGTGTTTTCCTTAACACTACAACAAATATATCAATTGTCTACAATTATATATTCATGCTTTTAAAAAATGTGTTGAATTTTATAATTTGTTTACAATTATAAGTGTGTATAATATATTTTTAATTAAAAAATGAAATAAATACGAAAAAACTAAACACTTATAAGTGTGGAAAAAAATTTACACATTTAAATGTATACAAATACAAAAAAGTTCACACTTAGTATGCAGACAAATTTGTCACACCACATTTCTTCACACAAATTCCGCACTACACTTTTTAGTGTGGAGTAGTTGTATATTTGTACACGTTTACAAATATTTATTTTTTTTAAACAATTAAAAGTGTATAAATTTTAGAGGTTTTACATCTTTTTTTACATTTATAAATGAAATAATTTTATCACATTTAAAAATATAAACAAATCAACAAAGAGATACACACTTTTTATAAATGTAAAGAAAAAAGTGTATGAAAACAATTTTTTTTTCTTGTAGTGTAACCTTGAAAAGTCACCAAGAATCATATACTCATATATATATATATATATATATATATATATATATATATATATATATATGCATTTGTATGAATTAATGTTGGCAACCAACTCTCTAGTTTCTTGATGCTTCTGTTCAACGAATTCGGTGGAATTTAAGAGAAGGGTTGCAACTTTAGAAAGTGACACGACTAGGTGAATTTTCAATGAAAAAATTATTAAAAAAATATATCAAAATGGCATCAACCAATTAAGATTATTAAGACAAAGTGCAAGAGTTGCACAAACATTGCTATTTAAAGAGTGAAGAAACGTTGATAAACCGGCCGGAAGGCAGTGGAGGGTGCACTATCATTTGAACTATCTCAATTCCGCTCATACAGATTAGTGAGAGTCAAGTAGGTTTCACCCTTACTACACCAACTATTGTACTCAATTTTCCCATGGTATTCGTATATAATCTAGCGATGTTTCCTTCCAACATGAAGTGTTGTATTTGGTCAATGTGCATTTTCAGTTTGTCTGCTTTCAACTACTGTAAATGTTGGATTGGATACACCATTATACACGGAATTATCACAATAAGTTTGAGTCTTTTTCCTCGTATTAGTTGCATTTCTTGAAGTATCTCAATCAACATTTTATGATACTTTATTGTATCAGTAAAATTTCACGATATGTAATCCGTATGCACAAAATAAAGCAGATGCCCACACAAGACACTTAATGACTCAATATCCATATCTATATAATTATAATATATATATTAAAAGAGGTAAATTAAAAGTTATTTGAGTAATTGTAAATATTAAAAAGTTTTTAAAGTTAAGTTTAAACCCTTAAATAAAATAGATGATTATTTAATAATTTTATTTTAATCTTTTTGTTTTAAATATAATTTTAATCTTGATACCTTTAATACATATTTAAAACATTTTTTTGAAGCCCTATCTTTCGAAGGACTTCTCGATTTGCTCCCTCTGACGAGCCCCCTCCAGCCTACCCGCCGGTTCTCACTACAAGAAAAATAAGATTTAGCGACAAAACTTTTTATGACGACTATTTTTTGTAACTAATAATCTTATTTACTCATCATTAAAAAAAAAAGTTATTACTAGATTTGGCTACTAAATAAAATTAGTGACAAAAAAATAAACTAATTTGGTCTCTTATAAAATTAATGACGGACATATAGTGAAGAAAAATGACGACTCAAAATTGGTCAGTAACATCATTAGTGCTTTAATTTTTTTGTCGCTAAAGATGTAGTGACCAAATATTTGGTCACTAATAATATTAGTGATCAAAATAGAGTCGACATTATTTTTCTTGTAGTGTTTTGTTTTTTGTTACTAATAAAATTAAAAAATATGTCCGCGAGCAATATATATATATATATATATATATATATATATATATATATATATATATATATATATATATATATATATATATAAATTTCAAAGTCATGATGTGACAACCAGTCATTTTGAGGTATTGATCGTTACCGTTATCTTTTATTGTATTCACAATTGTTTTAGACCCTTGTTATTTCACTTTGTGTTAATTCACGCTTTCTTTTATGTGTCGAGTTTTATGTGTGTTTGTTGCTTCGTCCCTCGTGACGTAAGCGTTATATTTACCCAAGTGTCGAATAGTTAGTATTCTCGTGTTTTAAGTTAGGGTGTTTATGCCGTAATCGTCGGTTAAAATTAACATATTAAAAATATGTTACAAAGTTAGTCCTCTAACTAAATCTGTTACAAAGTTAGTCCTTCAACGGGAACTAACGGAATTTGTTACAAAATCAGTCCTTTAACGGAGAGTTAACGGAAGAGTCTGGTCAACGGGGGAGTGCGCCGCATCCCACACATGTTGCGACGCACTAAACCGTATGGCAGACCAAATCCATCAACTTTTCACCTTTTTCTTGATCTCGACACCCCAATCCCTTTTATCACGTGATTTTTGTCTAGAAAGTCTTCTAAGAGACTGGTTTTTAGCATGGGGACCCCTTTATCCCAAAATGTCACCTTATCTTTCCTCTCTCTCATTTCTCTTCCATTTTTGTCTCTAACATTCACCTTTTCTCTCTCAAATCTCTTCAAACTTTTCAGAAGTTTTGAAGGTGTAAACTCACATTTGAAGAAGGTTTAAAAGTTCAAAGTCATCTCCTACCACTTCCTTTTGGTTTCCATATCGTTTGGTAAGTTTTCCTTTGAAGTTTCTCCACTTTCCTTTCATTTTCTCCCACTTTTGGTTGAAGTTATAACACAAACTCGTTCACTTGTTTTGCAAGGTTTCATTCTCCATTTTTCACCTTTTAAATCTTGAGTTTCGGCTACTTTCTTGAAGAACTTTCATTTTGAGTTGTGGTAAGTAAATTCTCCACAAACTCTCCATCTTTCTTTTCTATTGAACCCTAAGCTAATGGTGATATATGTTGTGTTTTGGAGTCGGATATCTCATCGCCACCACCACCAAAGCTTACTTTCTGGGTTCGTGTTCGTGTTCGTGACTTCTCGAGATTGTAGATTATTGCGGGTGACTACGGTACTTTTGTTGTTTCCCCTACTTTCTCTTTTTCTTTGTTTTCCGGTTTTAGCCTTAAACGGTTAGGTTAACATATTAGACGAAATAATGGACAAATCATGAAATTTGGACTAAGTCCTAGCTTAAAATGTATATTTAACAAAAAGTAACATAATATTATTACATATATGTAAAAACTACACATACGATATATAGGAGACCTTGTAAAGGTGATATGGACTTATTGGAACATTTGAGACATAAACTTTCATCGTTGGACTTTCCTTAACACGAAAACTTCACAAACGTAAAATACGAAAACTGCCTCTAAAGCTAGTGCGCCGTAGCGAGCAGCGGAAAGGGCCACGGTGTGCCGCAACACCTAACTAGTGTGCCGCAACATGACCTCAGTACATGATTTAGCTGTTGGTAGTACTTGTGGTGCGTCGCATTGTGTAGTTGGGGCGTCGCAGTAACCTTCAGGACATGTTTTCATTCATTTTGACAACTAAATACGCATATATACTTAAACTATTATACGTAAAAGTAGTAAATATTGTTAAATAAGCGTCTTTGGACTCAAGGACGTCAACACCATCATGAATGTTATATTACATATTTAAAACGAACGTTTACTTACTTTTCGACAAATACACTTTTGTTCCAAAAAGCGATCGTAATCTAAAATCGTAAAATAATACTTTTACGTCAAACTTTTATAAAAATCATTCTGAAACTGTTTTTACTCTAATATTTTGAAATAAAAGGTTTTAAACTGTTAAAAATGTCAAAGTTTGACTTTTATGTTAACTTTGACTTTCCTTCAAAAATCGTAGACTTTGACTTTGACCAAGTCAACATCCTTGACGTTGACCTTGTCCGATCTCAATCTAACTTTGATAACAATATTCATTTCAACCGATATTCATGTTAGTCATATTCGGCTCGGAATATCATTCATTTCTAATTGTTATTCATGACGTGAATTATCAATATCTTTCATATAGTCCTTATTGACTCGGAACATCGTCCATCTTGTCCGTCACTTTGACTCAACTTGTTAACCGTTGGAATATTTTAATAAACCTTATATTATAACTTTAACCGACAAGGCTAAACCGTACTAGACTTATAGAGATACTTAGACTATATATATCGTTGTTATAGGGCACTTAGGCGGTGGAGTGTTAGCTTCGTGTTGAGTACCCGATATTTTCTGAGCTTATCTTGTGAGTTATTTCGTAGCCCTATTTACTTTTACCATTTTTGGGCTGGAAAACGTATATTTTAAACTGTTTGCATGATTACTAAACGTTACTGTAAATCTTGTTTACCTAGTGGATCATGATTGCCTTAGATTAGGTGTTCATTAGGTCTCGTTGGGCCCCTCTTATACACTTGTTAAGCTTTGTTGCCCACGGTTTACATATATATAGATCTACATGGGTTTGACCTAACCCTCATTGCTCGACAGGATGTCCCTATGAGTGGATGTTATGGCCTATGTGATTATTTGTTGCCTTTGGTTGACACGCCTTAGGATTGGGGTATTATTTGTGTGGTCAGGTTCAGTGTATGACTAGTATAGGCAATGTACGTCGCACTTAGGTTGTAAAACAAGATTTGTCATTTGAAACTTATTATGATTATTACACTTTTATATGGGTCAACTTTTACTTTAATATTGCGAATAATTCATCAACATGTGTTGATATCGTTTTTAACGCTTTTCAGGAGTTTGAGGATTTTACTGTGATTCATGCCATTGATTTTGTGTGCGGATCGTTGATTGCTTTATGTTTTGGAACTTGTAATGTATTATTTAGTTCCTAGATGATCCGTATTTGTACTTCGATGTATTTGAGACGATATTTTGTACCACTTGTATTGTAACTTTTGGCATGATTCATTTATATTATATTTCGATGTATTTTATTTATGGTTGTATGTTGTAATCTTTGACTCTTGATATCATTAACTGGAACAAATCGTGTTTCCGCTTTGAGCGGAGTGTGACACATGACTCGTGATGGGTTGTAATTAAAACATAAAGACATTGCATTAAAATTTGTATCCCTTAAATCTAGGAATTGAAAACCCCAAATGCAGGGGAGGTTATTATTCATGTACAACAAAATGAGACATGTCTATCAAAATTCAAATGAAATTATACAATATTTAATAATACTCTTTAATCCAAAACTAACTAAAAATGGTTCACATATTTATAAACGAAACAAACTAATATTTGACACTATCGATATAATTTTTAAATTCATCTAAGGCCTACATGCTATTGCCACTAACATTAAATAATCTAAGACATGACCTAAAATCTAAAAATTTATAGAGTATAATCGTCAAAATCACCGTAACGACTCAACTTCAAAACTTAGTAAAATAAATTTCTTCCATTAACTTTTTAGACACCATTCGACATAATTTTTAATATGTTATAATTGTAGTATAAACGAAGTGACAATATTTAAAATCACAACTATTTTCTTAAATTGTAGATTATACACAACGTTTTATAGCTTTTATATATTGAATTTTTTTTTGATAAGATTCTTCACACACAAACGGAAAATAAACTAGTTATTAAAATACGGAGATGTTTTATAAGGTTTAGACTGATAATATATTATGAATTACACATTTCATAACTGTGCCACGAAATATGATAAACGTTTCTTCCTTTGAACCTGCATTAAATGAATAACAATTTCAAAGAAAGGGAGGGCGGACCGGCGGAGCCGGAATCGGACCCAAAAGGTTAACGAGTCGGGTCATTAAATATGAAGGATTTAGAAAGAAAAGTTGATGAAGTAAACCCAGTCGACAGCTGTTTATATGCTTTTAAATTATTATTATCTAATTTAATACTATTGTATTTATTGATTAACATATTAACATACAATACTCATTTATTTTTTATTAACTTTACACATTATATATATTATCTCATAATGTGAGTAGTATAGTAAAATCATATTGAATAGTAATTCAATTGTTATAAATATTGAAATATATGAATATGAATATGGCATAAAAGATATTTAATAGACATTAAAAACCCTATAACTTCTTATAGGTTTATAAATTTAAATGTTGTAGCTAATAAATTAACGATGAAAACGGAAATTATGAAATTAATGCCTACTAAATTGAGCTCAATTGGTCCATCCTACTTCAATGTCATTAATATAAAGTGAATTAAATAGATTAAATGAACCAAAATCTTAAAAATATTAAGTAATCCAAAGAATTTACTTCGTCATATTCAAAGAATTTACTTCGTCAAGTGCCATTTAAGACCTTCTTTTATTATATAGTAAAGATTCTTCTAGTAATTTGTTTATCAAGTAAAATACAATTTTTGCATTTAGTTACTATTCTAAATGTATTATATGCATTAATTAAAGGGATATATCTAATGATAGAGTTAGGTTCAAGTATAAAAGGAGCTTAAGGTAAAAAAAAATTAAAAAAGATTTATTACATCATATTCACACTTTATTGCATCATAGTCAGAGTTTATTATATCATAGTCCCAATTTATCGCATCATATCATTTGCTACATCACGTAAATATGATACAATAACGTAAAAATCAAACGTCATTTCATTATATTTACACAATGCAACAAATGATATGATACAATGAAATGTAAATATGATGAAATAAATTATTTTTACTTTCTTTTATGCTAAACTCCTTTTTACAATAACATCACCCCTAATAATATGAGAGGTTAATTTTATTTGTTAAGACTTGATCAAAGTTGACTTGCACGTTTCAAATTAGTATGATATAGTATGGTATTCTATTTCGTTAATTCTCAAAGTTTATAATGAAATATGTTATCAAAATCTTTAATAAGTAAACAAATAAATATATTTTTTTAAATAATATTTGTTACTATGAACACAAAATTTAATAACCTATATACCAAATCAAGGGTAGTATAAATTATAGACGAAATAAGGGTATAGAAAAATGAGAAAAATAAATGAATGCTATAATGGTAACGATGTACAAGAACCAATGCGTATGAAATATAAATACATTGATGACCCTCATATCATTTAATGACTATTAATATTGCATTTAATACCACAACTAATTTAATATATTTTCAAATGGTAACAATAATATCGCAATAAAAGATGTACAACACCCAATGCGTAAGATATGTGATAAAGCATTTAATATAAACATACAACACCAATAAATACATTGAGTTAGATGTGTACACGAACCAAATATAATATAAATATGATCACATCTATATCACTATTCAACAAGATATGTACATACCAAGAAGGCTGCTTTAATCTTATGTAAGACCAATAAAACAATTAATTTAGATGCTACAAATTTAAGAGATTATTTACATTACATATTATACGTTCTTTTATTTCTGTTTAACATAAACAAATTCAAGTCATTTGATGATATAATGTAAAAATAACTTTGTCAATCTTGAAATTTCGTTGAATTTCAATGATAATTAGATAAGGATATTCTACGTTTATTTTTAAAATGATGAATGGTAATTTCTCACATATTGCATAAAAATGCAATATCAAATTTTCATTATATGAAGTGAAATTTGTCTTTTATTAGAAAAAAATTATAAACTTTCGGGCCGTTAATATTTGTATGTAAAAGTTAAAGTAAAATCTCGATAATATTCAAATATAATAATTATGTGAATTCTTTCATAAATATATATGTCATACATGTATATATGTGATACAACATATATTTATCGTCTTATTTTGTCATTTTTTTACATTTGGTTTCAATAACTGATGATACGAAAACGAATTTGTCATTAAGAATTAATTCAATATAGAAATAATCATTTATCTTTTCCCTTTAAGTAAGTGTATGTGATGATAATATAACATATATGATATCTAACTATGAATTTTTTTTTTCACATATAAGTTAAATAGCAAATTTTAACAAGATTTCAAGTTAAGTTTTCATATAATGACAACGTATTCAAAGTATATAATTTTTCTTCTTTTTTGATAAAAAATAAATTTAGTTACATACATTCATGATTTGATGAAAGTGTGTTATATTTTCAAGCAAATTTTCTTAAATATAAAAAAAGCTAGCTTTGATGATGTTCTAAATTGAAGATTAAAAGTACTTATGTTTTGTGGAGTGTGGCTTAGGATTGATTGGAGCATATAGGTTTCCAATTTGCATGGTCGTATATAGTGTTGGATCATTTTTGTTTGTAAGCTATTTTTCTTGTTCTTTTTCTTTCTATTTCCTTTAATCTTTGGTGCTCAATGTTGACTCCCAAATGTTAACATGGTTTGGTTGTGCCCCAATGTTTTTTTTCTCTAAGTACAATTTTGTTGCCCTTCTTTAGACCTATAACGTATTTGGTTCCAGATGGAAAGGCAATAAGAAAATAGTCATGTATTTCGGTATTACTCTCTATATTAAAAGTGGTTGATGCCTATGGTTCTGTGCCCAATTTGGGCTTTTACCCGGTTTTATTGGGCTTTTAGCCAGCCCAGTCCACTGCAAGCCAACGGCGGTTAGTAAGATTTTGTTACACGTGTCTAGCCAGGTGGCTTCTTCATGGTCTTTGTTTATGTCAGCTGTGATTTGCTGGCATCGGCACTTGTGTTTTCAAAACACACACACATATACAGCGAGATAATTTCAAGTCCCTAACAACAACTCGATTTCATTGTTTAGCGTCGGTGATAAACGGAGTCGTTGGATTTTCCGGGTGATAAGTTGTTTGAGGAGTTTTCACGAGTTTTGAAACCTGGCGGAGAATCGACGCCGTCGCCGTCCGCCGTACGTCCATCGCCGATTTTTTCATTTATTTTATTTATATTTTGGATTCCGATCCATTTTTTTATCAATCGTTAACCAATTCAACTTCGTTATATATATATATATATATATATATATATATATATATATATATATATATATATATATATATATATATATATATATATGCCGGGGTACCGTCCCCATTGAGCGAAAAATATATATATATATATATATATATATATATATATATATATATATATATATATATATATATATATATATATATATATATATTCTGTATCTATATGTGTATATATATTATTGATTGATTGATTAATATAAAGTAATTAAGTCTAAGCTAATGCTCTGTTTAATGTTTTGTTAGGTTTTACTGTTAGAAATGGCTTGATAGACATGATGATCTGTTTTGGAGAATATACGTGAGTCGGAGTCTGGACAGGAATCAACTTCTTCATGCTTCGAATCGATATTCCTTTTTAGATAATGACTGTGAGTGATCCCGAATATATTACAAATAAAGCAACTACTATGGTTAACATAAGTTATGTCTAACGAGTGGCCTACATATTTTGCGGCAGCTGTTGCTTTTAGGTTTGCCAAAAAACACGAGAAAGCAAAAGTAGCCTTTGAGAAAGCCTCCAAAGGACAGGAAATGCTCGCTTCATATCCTTTGACGGTTAAAGTAAGGCTTTCTTTTTATTAGAGAATAATTTATGTTTACAGTTGTTTAGGCTTAACAACAAGTTAAACCATGGGATGCTGCTAAGCATATGGAGATTTAATTGATTTGAAGAAGAAAAAAAATGTCGAAATTCGAAGGTGTTATTGTTTCTGATCATTGGCTTCAAAGTCAGTTTACACAAACCCATTTTAATTATGTAGTTTTTGTTTCTTAATTGTTAATAATTAAATCTGTTTTGTTGATTTTTTTGTTTAATTCGTAGAATATATTATTCAAGAATCAAATTGGTATAATTTGACGCTTAGGATTTGATTATATAATTCTCCTTTTAATTTGTTTTGGGTTTTTTTTGATTTAGTCTCGATTCGTAGAGTAATTCTGTTTCTGATGTGTGATATAGGAGAAGAAGTTGAAGTACGATTTCCACCACGAACACCTCAAATGATGAATAAGCGAACTACGACTTTTCACCGCTCTCCGAAACCTTTTCGGAAAAGCCGGTATTAATATTGATGCATATATTGTTCCATCTCAAGATGCTCATCAGGTTTTGTTTTATTCTTTTTTTGTTTATAATAATATGATGTATGAGAATGTATTGTTACGAGACGATTTAACCGAGTTAATTAAGTTTGATATAATGTGGTTATTGGATACAGAGTGAATTTATTGCCGACTGTTATATGAGGAGAGCCTACATATCGGGTTTTACTGGTTCTGCTGGTACTGCGGTTGTTACACGTCATAAGGCCGCTCTTTGGACCGATGGCCGGTATTTTCTTCAGGTTGTTTATCTTTTACTCTGTCTTATATTAACATCACTATCTAAAAGATGATATTTTTTTGTTGTTCCTGAACAGGCTGAGAAGCAGTTGAAGTCGAGCTGGATTCTCTACAGTTCGGGTTTATTGCAAAGCGAAAAACGATTACGCGCTTGCCATCCGTGATGGTAAAGTAATCCTTGCACCCGCGAATCCATCCGATCTTCATCAGGTAGCTTCCTTTTCGATGTTCTGCAATTTCTGTTTTGTTGACTTTTTTTTTTTTGGACTAATTTGTTTGATTTATTGAAACAACATTGGATCAAAAATGAATGAAAGGTTGGAAGATCCTGCCCAGGAGGTGAAGAACGTGAGATTCAGAAGAATTACTGGGTGGAACATTCTGTTGATCTAACTGTTGAAACGATGATGCTTGATTCTCAGGCATCCGATCTCGATAAAGAAGAAAGACCCGAGGTATCTTTCATCCCATACATCAAAAATCTCCACCCATTTTCACCTTTTATATATTACTTAATAATGCCATGCCCATTACTTACTTTCTCCCTTGGGTTTTTATCAAAAATGTATACGATGTGAAACTTTTAAACATTGATTTAGTTCAAACTTCATATCGGTTTTTTACTGTATCATTTTTACAAATAATACCATTTTGTTTTTTTAGAAACAGAATACTCTTAAGTTTGATAAAGTGAGATATGTTACAATGCTGCAAAAAATAGTTATAATAGAACTTTTAAACATTGATCTCGTAACGTTCTTTCAAACTAATGGAATTTTCTCCATGGGATTACAAGGAATCTTTTGTATTTAAGATTTTTTTTGTTTTCATTTAATACATTTAAACTTATGTTTGGGTTAGTGTGTCCATTTTGATACTATTTTGATAGTATTTTGAGTCTATTTGGGTTTAAGTTTTGCAAATAATATTAAATAAACAGGATAACATAACCAGTAACCAGAAGGAGAATAATTCCTTCTCGAATTTGCTTCTCATGTCTGTTCTTTTGTTAGGTACTGTCACTACTACCACCCTATGAAGGGAAATGTGTCCTGGAACTTGGAGCTGGTACTGGTCTTTTTACTGGTGAACTCGCCAAAAAGGCAGGCAAGGTCATCGCCCTCGACTTCATTGAAAGTGTGGTAAAAAAGGTATGCATCACCGGGAGAGTGATTTTTTTAAATTTTATATGGTTGTTTTCATTTTTTAAAACAACTTATTCTTGCAGAATGAGAGCATCAACGGGCACCATAAAAATGTCAAGTCTATAGGATTTCATGGTAAAGTGATAGTCTCAAGAATATTTTCAACAATAAACGATGATTGTCCGGGATTTAAGGTTCCGAGTTTTTAATTACCGTTAATAGTTACAACGCCTCGTAGAATTATAATGTAAATGTTACGGCGTATTAGTTATTTATATAATCAAATTGGACGATATCTTATTAGTATGTGTTAGTCTATAGAGTTGATTGAACTGAATTTGTAAGTTAATCAGTGTTTTGTTGTTTTGTTGATGGTAATGTTGTGCAGGAAGATCAAGGGGATACATCTCATTTTCATGTTGCTGTCAGTTGTATTGCGCAGTCTCTCAAAGTGCAGATCATTAATAGGCCGTATGATGAAATCGCAATATGCTTTTTTAATACCGTAAGAACACGTCTTTTACATCTATGGTACACCAACATGAAAATGAGATGTATCTTTTCCACCGTAACTAATCAGTGTTTATAGTTTCTTTTCCGTCGTAACTAATCAGTGTTTATGAATTTTAACTCGTATAATTGGCAGAGAGAAAAGAAAAATCTGCAAGATCTTAGTGGTGTTTATGTATTTAATGTTGCTGAAAGAGAACATCTGGACAGCCTTACAACACGGTTTATAAAGGAATTTGATCATGTAGAAGGTATGTATGATTCTATAGATGCCTACATGGAGCTTGCATTCCATGTTCTTTACAAATACTTCATTAGAGATCTGTAAACCAGTTTATGGTTTTGATATATATGTATGCACCTTTGTTATTTTACAGGTGATGATATTTAGAGTTATTACACGTGGAACAATTGAAGAAGGAATGATGGAGATGACGAAGAGGAAGATGGTTTTAGAGCATTTGGTTATCGGCAAGCTTAAAGGTCAAAACATCAACCAGGTACGTTTTAATGTTTTACATCAGAATACAATTAAAAAAAAAATATATTACATCTATAGGTTAATTGCTATTTATGTATATTAGGGAGAGCTCAACGACATTATAACATATGGGTCAAAGGAATTATTTTCCGATGAGAACGACGATGCAATGAAATCAAGACAAATTCATTACGATGATGCTGCAATAGACAGGTAACAGTGAAATATTAGCTGTGAGGTTTTATTCTAAATTTGGTAAATCGGAGCTGAAATACGCTATGAAAAACTATTGTATGGAGTACTACTTTGAAATTGGTAATGCTGGAAAGGCTGCTGATTGGAATTTTTACATGATCTGCAACTTTCTTTTGGTGTGAAAGATTTTATGGTATCTATTGTTTAGTCATCTAACATTCAGATGTTTTCCTTTCAAATGATTGAACGTAAAGGCACTTATGGTTCGACTTTAAACAGGTGACTGCACCACAGAGTGCCAACGGGGTTATTCTTGACTCATCGGAGGCTAGCAAGCTACTAAGTGCAGTTGCTATAGCTTTCTCGAATTGCTCCAGGTGGTATCCAAAATATTCACTTATTCCAGCCTTTGTTCAAGGCCATCTTTGATATGTAAGTCTTCATAATTGCTTAGATGTTTTAGTTTCACAATATTTTGAGCTTTTTAAAATGCTGGGAGAGGTCGGTGATAATAATTCCGTTGATGTCGTGTTTAATTGGAATTTGAGTGCACATGAATTTGAATTACTTCGTGTCTGTGATTTTGTAAATCAATGATAATATTGTAGATCAGTGCTAATAATGTTGTTTAACCTTGAGTTCACTTAGAGCTTGAATGCGGTTAACTTTGAATTTGTTCATCGTCTGTGGTTTTTAGTATCTAAGGAATAGAGATACTCTGTTTCATTGTCTGTACTTGTGGATTGAGTATTTGCTTCATAAGAACTTGGATAGGTTTTCTTTAATGCAATCCGCGTACATCATATGGTCCTTCAATTGGATTTGTAGTAGTTTTTACCTTTATAAGTAGTCGATTGATATTATTGTTATCTCTGTTGTTTACGTAATACACAAATTTTGTTTTGTTTGGAGAGCAGAAGCTGTTGCTGATGCAAATAAAGCATTGTTGAGGCTGAATGGGAGGATGATGATGAGCTGGTAACGGTCCCAAGCAGGAGTTTGTTGAGGAATTTGTGGTTGATGATGACGATGCTTATTTAGATGCGGATGATATGGAGCAGGTTTGGGCATTTACGTAATTGTCATTTCTTTAATCTCCTCTTAGCATTTTATTATTGTTTAGGCGCGGCTGTGAATTTCTTTATCTAGCATTTTATTATTGTTGTAAACACTATTAAATTGATATTTGGGTGACCTTTAAGCTGTGTTATCGGCATTCATTTGGTGATGTGTTAAGTGTGTTGATTTGAAAGGAATCGAGCCCGAATAACATCAACTTTATTTGAAAGGTTTGATACTCACATAAAATCTTTCACACCATCGACTTTATTTGAATGCCGATAACACAGCTTAAAGGTCAATAGATACCATAAAATCTTTCACACCAAAAGAATCTTCAAGTCGATAACTAGCGAGCCTAACAAGAATCTTCAAGTCGACGAACCCGTGCAACGCACGGGATCCTTCTAGTTGTCATGAAACTTCTTCGCAAACACTATTAAGTAATCTTTAATATATGATAAAAGAGGGCCCTTAAATACCACATGACGAAGTAAGGCCCATTGGATGGATTAGCTTCTTTGATTTCAACCGTTAGATTGGATTGATGATGTCATCAAAAACTTCTTTTATTTTACACCCTCTTAAAACACATAATTACATTCTGTTTTTAATTCCATATTTACTGAAATAAAAAACATAATTTTAATTTACCTATAAAATTGTTCAATTTTGACTATGATTTACCTTATTGTTATTCTAAAATCTTCTAATAAAAAGTATCAAAACATATGTATAAACGTAAAAATGTATATATTATTATAACTATAAACAACTTGTGTATAAACGTATGTTATTATACGTATATAACATGGTTTTCTCAAAATACCTTAAAATCTACATAAACATAAAATTTACGAATTAATTTTTATCTTTGTCCGCGCTATCGCGGGACAATAATCTAGTTATTGATTATAAGCTTAACATTAGCTTTCACATTTTGTATCCGGAACATACTCATAGACTACTCATCGTAATATCAACGTGTTTTTGGGAAAGAAGTTGCTAATATAAGTTATTATGACTTAAAGTACTAAGTTTCAAAAGGCATATTAAAACAAATCTCTTTAAATACACTACAAATATAAGTTTGATTTTATTTGTATTATTGAGCTTTCATCAAAATTTCAACAATATATTAATGATGTTAACTATAAGTTGAGTACCTAAATAGAATACAGAACGATGAATTGGTAGCAAACTTTTTGTTGAAAATTGCACTACTGTTTTTTAATATTTTATATAATATAATGTACAATAATAAATAATTTTTCAAAGGCTCAAGTTATCCCCACCCCCCTAATTGGTTATACAACCCCCTATCAACTTTATGTCACATCTATGGCAATGTGTTTCATAGATGTGACTTTTTTTGTTTTCTTTTTTGTCATTTTTGTCGTTTTGTTGTCGTTTTTTTTAATTTTTCAAGTTCCGTAAAATAACAAACATTATACATAATTTAACGAAAAAATAAATTGTGTATTAAAATGCAACATTCGTATTCTATTATTCACATATTCGGTATAATAAAAAACAGTATAATGATGTACGAACAAATAAATTATTCGTTTTTACCAGAAATGATATAAATAAATTTCTGAGCATTTCGTTATTGTTATATGTTTATTAACAAAATATTAACATCCGACAAATTTTTTCAAAAGTCTACAAAAAATTAACTTCGACAAAAAATTCCTTATCTTTTTTTTTCAAAAGTCTATAAAATGCAACGATTTTTTTTTATAAAAACACATTACTTTTATACAAATATTTCTCTCGTTTTTTTTTATAAAAATAGGTGAAATTATTAGGTTTTATAAACAATTATTTACACATACAAGCTTTTAATTATTATTTTTCTTGTCACTTTTTTGTTAATAAACATATAACAATTACGAAAAGCTCAGAAATTTATTTATATCATTTCTGGTAAACACGAAGGTTGCAAAAACAGAAAAATCATGTTTTTACGTCCATTCGATTTTACCAAATATGTGAATAATAGAATACGAATTATACCGAATATGTGAATAATACTGTTTTTTATTATACCGAATATGTGAATAATACTCTATAATAAAAATCAGTAGGGTAACTAATTTGCCAACCAAATTTTAATTTAAATACAACTTGAAACAAATACATAACTATGCTATTTAATAATAATAAACAAATTTAATCATATCACAATTTATTTTTTCGTTAAATTATGTTTAATGTTTGTTATTTTACGATATTTGAAATTTTTTTATAAAAAACGACCACAAAAAAACAAAAAAAGACAAAAAACAAAAAAAAGTCACATCTATGACACAAATGTGTCATAGATGGGACATAAATAGGGAGGATTTGCATATAGGAGGTTTGCATAACATAACCCTTTTTCAAAATGTACAAAGATCAAAACCTTGTACTTAATTTGTGGTCATAAATGAAAAAGTTGTCGCAACAACTTAAATGCTAAACATTTAATGTTGTTAACTTCCTTCTTAAGCATGATGATCCGCACACGTCATGCCTAATATCCATATATTTTAGTAAAACCAGTTTTATATTATTTAAAGTACTAGGTCAAACTTTGAACACAGAAATAACTTTTCTAAAATGATAAACTAACCCTTCTTAAAACGTAAAAATGACTTTATTAATCAATATTGAAAAATGTTAGTATTGAAAAAAATGTCCTCATTATTGAATAAGTAGTATTAGTTAATCTTCAATAATTAATTAGAAAATATAAAGTTAAATAGACTTTTGATGCTTGCTAATATATGAAGTGGAAGAGTTAAACATTACATTTTTCTTATTTTTGGTTTTATTTGCTTATGGTTGATTTTAGTTGTTTTATGTTAAAGAAAATGACACCCACCCATTACACTAGTAGACTCCGTAAAAAGCATTCACGAATATTTGGATTTTCTGTTCAATCGTTAACGATTATTATTTCCACCGACTTTAATTCCTCAGTGCAATTATATTAGCATATTGTATTAGTTTGTATAAGTCCATATATAATACTAGGGCTAAGCCCACATTTGTATTCATGTATTTGAATACAAAAAGTGTGAATCAATGGAAAATGCAACAACTCAATTCCAATTATTCTCAATATATTTTATGGTATCAAAGTCATAACGAGCTCTTCTAAATATTCTCTAACCAATTTGTGTATCACATGCTTTACAATTCTTTTTTTTTTCTTTTCGAAAACCCTATTAACCACACCCAAAAACCCTAATTCGCCTCTGTCAATTTCTTTTTTAGCATTTACAATCAAGAAATTCATTTAAGCATGCTTGGCGATGATGCTAGCGGATCCGAAGATGATAAAATCTTTGGCATCACCAACATTAAAGCATTTATCCCAGTAACTCTCGATATGGAAGAACATAATTTTAATCAATGGAAAATTATGTTTGAAATGCATTGCATTACGTGGGAGGTAGAAAGCTATCTTGATGGAACTGTCCTTCCTAAAGGACCGGGGGACAAAGGAATGCGGGAACACGATAACCTTATCAAGATATGGATCTACAACACCATCAACAAATCGATTCTTCAAATGGTTATGAAGAAAGGGGAGACGACTAGATAACTATGCAAGGCATTGGATGATCTTTTCTCATAGCAACAAAGATGTGCGGGCGATACAACTCCATGAAGATCTTCGTAGCATATAACTCGGAGATCTTTCAGTAAATGAATATTGTAACAAGCTCAGAGTGATTTTCGACTTGCTTGAAAACATAGATCAACCGATCGATGAAAGAATTCTCGTTATGTACATGATCAACGGTCTATCGGAGAAGTTTGCGGGGGTAATAACTCTCATTCGACATCAAAAACCCCTCCCATCATTCACAAATGCTCGAACTATGCTTATTTTGGAGGAAAGTAGTTTTAGCAAAACTCGTGAACAAGATGCAGACACGTATTCATCTCCAACAATCCTATATTCTCGAGGTAACAACAACAAAAATAACGGTAATAGAAATTTTGGACCAAATATTTTTCGTGATTTTATGGGGGGCATTGCTAATACGGTGCAAATGCTAAGTTTATTCATGCGAATAACAAAAATAACACGGATACTAGGCGCTTCAATAATAACTTGAAACCAAATAATGCAAACCCCAACCCCCTACGCCAATTCCAGCAACCTGTTCCCAACCCCACTGCCCCACCCGGTCCGTTTTCCCTTGGCCATACACACCGCTACCTAGCTACTTGTACCCGCCCAACTATTCTCAGTTCCCTGCTCCACCTACTAGTCAGTACATGGTCCATCAAATCCCACCGCCACCTCGTTTTGGCACTCCTTCATCCAGCCACAACAACTTCAGGCCACGAGCACAGGTTCTGCCATGGCTTCTATTGGACATCGTATGTCTTACGGGTATATGGGTCAATACCCGTCTGGTTCAGCCCTTCACACTCAGGCCGGTCCATCATCCGATCAAGTCACTTCTCTCCCTCAAGCGTTTAGCAACATGACGTTCAAGGAATCTAGTAATCAGGAATGGTACATGGACACCGAGGCAACCTCACAACTCACAACGGATTCAGGTAAATTGAATAAGGTTTTTAAAAAATGTAATATACCATCTATTGTTGTTGGTGTCAAAAATTTCATACCTGTCACCAACTCGGGAAAAACCATTTTACTACGCCTTCCCGACCATTATACCTTAATAATGTACTTGCCATGCCCCAAATTATTAAAAATATCATTTCGGTATGTGAATTTACTAGAGATAATGATTTGTCGATTGAATTTGACAAACTTAGATTTTCTGTGAAGGAACCTCAAACCCAAAACATAATGCTCCGATGTGACAGTGGTGGTGACTTGTACCCTCTTACAAACCTTGCCTCTCCTACCTTTGCATTTTTGTCTTTGAATCAAGATACGTTGCATCGCCAGCTAGGTCACCCACATGAAGATGTTCTTCGTATTCTCAATTTGAATGGTTTTATTTCGGTCAATAATAAAGGCAAAACACAACATGTGTGTGATGCTTGTCAACTTGCTAAATAAGTAAAACTTCCTTTTATTAGTTCGTCGTCTTTTGTTGAGTCTACATTTGACATTATACACTCACATATTTGGACTTCCCCTATACCGAGTGTCAGTGGAATACAATATTACGTTTTTTTTAGCTCATTTTACGCATTTTTTATGGGTTTTTTCTTTGTGTAGAAAGTGTGAAGCTTTTACTAAAGTTTTGCAATTTCGTACTTATGTTAAAAAGCAATTTAACACTGAAATTAAATCTTTCCAATGTGACCATGGGGGTGAATTTGACAACAAGTAAATGCTTCATTTTTTAACGATCATGGCATACTATTTAGATTTTCGTGTCCTAAAACCTCCCAACAAAACGGAAAGTCGGAACATATGATTAGAACAATAAATAACTTGATACACAATTTAGTTTTTCAAGATAAACTCCCCTCAATATATTGGGTGGAAGTTTTAAATATGACGGTTAACTTATTAAATATTTTACCTTCTACTTCCATCGAAAACAAAATCCTGTTTCAAAAACTATTTCAAAAATCACCGTCTTATAATTTGTTAAAAGTTTTTGGCTGCTTATGCTACCCGTATCTCTTTCCAAAACACAAACTAGAACCACGATCTGCACCATGCATCTTCCTTGGTTATCCATCTTGTCATCGAGGCTACCAGTGTCTTGATTAAAAAACAAAACGCATCATCATATCCCAACATGTCATTTTCGATGAAAATACGTTTCCTTTTGGCACCACAAAAACTATAACAAATAACCCCACACCTACATATGACTTTCTCGATGACACTTTACTGCAAACATCATCACAAAACCCCCCAACTAATACCCCACAACAAACAGAACAATCCCATGCCCAAGCCCAACCACTGTGTCACACCCCGCTCAGGCGGAAACCCGAGGTGTACAGTCAATACGATATCAGAGATTTCAAAGGTTACATCAAACATAAATAACAATACATTCATCAATAGATTAAATACAATTCGATTGCATCGTTACATGAATCCGAATCAAAATATCAAAAGGGAACTACAAAATTGGATATTACAGGAACTAATACAAATCGAAAGTAAATAAGTTCCAATCATAACAATATCCATGTAGTCAGTCAAAAGCATAACAACACATAAAGGAGTAACCTCAAATCCCTGAAAAGCGTTAAAAATAATACGTCAACATAAAGTTGGTGGGTTACTTGCATAATAATAAAAATATAAGTATTAAAAGGTTTCGATAAGTTTTAACCCATAAAATGATTGAATAAAACGTTTGTGATTCATACTTTGAAATTATAAGTGAATCATATAAAATCTTTCATAAAATATTGTTTCAATGGCATACGCCGCAAATACATACATGAGCCTTAGATATTCAATACCACCTGAACCATAACATTCTCGGGACAACCCCACCTTAGTGCGTTAAACTAAGGTTATACTACGATAAAAGCGGTCATAACATCCACATAACTTGACAGAGCGACATCATCATCATAAAGTTAGTGGTGGGGGTTTGTTAAAACCATATAGATCTATATATATGAACCGTCGGCTCATACAAGTTGACAGGTGTGCATACGGGCCCTCATATTACCACAAAGGACATACAAGTAAAGGGAAGGCTAATCTAAAGGCCTCATAATCCAATATCTAATAATAATACATACATACATACTTTAAATCAATAAAACGCTTAACATGCCCAAAATAGTATAAAACGGTAAATAGGGATCGAATAACTCACAGAATAGCAAAGCAAAAGCAAACACGATACGTCGGGAAAATAGTCAGCCGAAAGTAGCTCCTTCGCCTAAGTGCCTTAGCAATACATACAATAAACTGACTAAGTATCTCTAAGTTTAGTATGGTTTGCCTTATGCGATTAGCGTTATATAATATGATATAATATACTTTAGTTACAAAGGGGTTACGATCCCGATAATTTAAAGAGGGAATATTGCATTTTATAGTAAAATATACGTTTTCGACCAAAAATCGTGTGATAATATATTAAGGTTGACATATGTTTTGAGGTTAAAACGTAAGATTGGAAGGGTGTAACACTTTACGTATGTTATAATGTAACTATAAACGGGTTTGAATAAAGTTTAGGGTTTATACAATGAAAACCAAGCGATAATACGAAAATATGTGGCTGTTGCGCCACCTTAGGGCACTGTTTCCCCACCTTTAGGGCTTGTTGCGCCACTAGTGTTACGCTACATGATCGTGTTGCGTTAGTGTTCGTTACGGGCAAGAAGGGTGTTACACAACATGTTTCGGGGGTCCAAAATAGGTTGTTTCGGTGTTTGTTGCGCAACTAGAGCATGGTGTTGCGCTGCTGTTGCGCAGCTTGAGTAACAAGGAAAGGTGTTTCGCTATTGTTGTTGCACAAGTTGAGTAACAAGGAAGTGGTGTTGTTTCGCAAGCTAAGTAACAAGAATAGGTGTTGTTGCGCAGGTTAAGTAACAAGAATAGGTGTTGTTGCGCTGCCTAAGTAACAAGAAAAGGCTGTTGTTGCCCAACTTAAGTACCAAGGAAAAGAGTGTTGCGCAAGTAAGCAAGGTGTTGCGCAAGTGTCACGCAATAAGGGGCTTGTTGCGCCACTTTTGCTGTTGCGCCGAGCAGCTCGTTTGGCACAATAACAACTCGATTCTGAGCGTTTTTAGGGCTGAAATCGCTATATGTTTGCATCTATGGTCTTAGGATATGATTAGGTACATAAATACTTAATAGATCTCAGGTATTAATGGTGAAAAATGGTGTTTTTTGAAAACAAAATTAGAAATAAAGTTTCAAAGAAAAATGGAGAAAAACTTACCAAATCGGAGAGAAAATCGGAGGGATGATGAAGATAAGTGTATAGATCGATATCCAAGCTTCGAAAATGAATTTAGATGGTGAAGTCTCGGGATTTTCTAGAGAGAAGTAGGAGGTTTTGTGTGTGTTTTCTAGACAGAGAGTGAGATGGTGATAATGAAGGAAAAAGGGGGAAGAAAGGGTAGAAATGAAAAGGGAAAGGAATGTAAGGAGGTTAAGTGACTTAATGAATCCGTTAAGTGATAATTCTCGTAAAACTTTTTCGTTAAGAAAAATATTGAAATAAATATAACGGTGATAGAATAATATAAGTAACGATACTAAAATATTAATAATAGATAATAATACATTTTTAACGTTATTTTTTATCGCATAAACAAAGCATATCTTACCCTAACTTATCTTACGAGCATACTTATTTCTACTAGGCACTTAGGTTCTAATATGGTTTCCGTCATAAAGGACGAGAAAACCAAACGATATTATCCCGACAAAAAAGTACATATATAAAATACTCCGATAATAAATATAAACTCGATAAATTCAATAACTCAATAAACACAATAATATATACTTGCATAAAATGCAACTAAATAATAAATAAATGAATAAATGATACGCGATAAACGCAAAATACCGAAATACATAAATAATGGGGTCAAAACAAAACATAAATACATAAAAGATACACGATATATGACGGAATAATACCTCGAAATTAGCGGTTATCAGTGTCTCCCCAAGTAAAAGAAGTTAGTCCACGAAATTATTACTGAGCACTACTTCCAGAAAAGAGATGAGGATACTTCCTCCAAATCTCATCCTCGCGCTCCCAAGTGAACTCGGCTCCAATCTTCGAATTCCAGCGAACCTTGACAATAGGAATTTTACTCTGTCGCAAACGCTTGACACCGCGGTCTACGATCTCGGTCGGTTCTTCCACAAAATGAAGTTTGTCGTCGATTTGGAGCTTATCTAATGATACTAATAGTGACTCATCAACAACGCACTTCTTCAAGTGCGATACATGAAATACATTATGTACGCTCCTCAACTAGGCCGGTAAATCCAATCTATACGCAGCTGGTCCAATACGGGCTAATATCTTGAACGGACCCGTATACCTCGGTCTCAACTTACTCCGCTTCTCGAATCGAACAACGCCTTTCCATGGAGATACCTTTAGCAATTCCATATCCCCTACACTGAACTCGAGCGACTTTCTTCGCTTATCAACATATTTCTTCTGTCCATCCCGAGCAGCAACTAACCGTTCCTTGATCTTCAATATCTTATCTGTAGTCTCTTGGATGATTTATGGGCCGGTAATCTGACTATCCCCAACTTCTGCCCAACATACTGGTGGTCGACACTTACGACCATAAAGCGCCTCAAACGGTGAACAGTTAATACTGGTGTGATAACTGTTGTTGTACGAGAACTCGATCAGCGGCAAGTGCATATCCCAACTACCTCCGAATTCAATCGCACACGCACGAAGCATATCTTCTAGAGTCTGAATAGTTCTCTCGCTTTGACCGTCGGTCTGCGGATGATAAGCGGTACTCATATCTAGTATTGTACCCATGGGGCGCTAAAAGGACTGGCAGAATCGCGAAGTGAAACAAGCATAACGATCGGAAATAATTGATACAGGAACACCGTGTTTGGACACGATTTCGGCGATATATAGGCGAACAAGTCTTTCCATTTGATAATTCTCGCGGATCGGAAGAAAGTGACCGGACTTTGTCAAACGGTCTACTATAACCCAAATATTGTCATACCCACCGGACGATCTCGGAAACTTCGTAATAAAGTCCATAGTAATACGCTCCCATTTCCATTATGGAATCGTCGGCTGTTGGAGAAAAGGGTCGTTAATTTGGAATCAATGGTTGACTGGTCCGATTCTCTGCAGCAACATTGCGATTGGTGGTTCTAATAGCTGATTGTTTTTTCTCCTCCGTGATGCGCTTCTTGTAGGCTCAGCTTCTTCTTTCCCTTGTGCATATTCGCTTGTGGTTTCTCAGTCTAGCCTACTATTCCGTTTGCGCGATTTGAATTCTATTGCGTTGTAATGTTGTTCCCATCAGTAGTCTTTCTGTTTTTTGTTGTGTTTGGTCCTTTTCTTTTGTGTAAATTGCGGAACTCTTGGTTCCTTTCCGAAGGTCTGTTCTTTTTAGTCTGCTAGCCTGGTTTACTGTTTATTTTATTTTTTATTATTTTTGTTTCTTAATAAAAGCTGTTGTTTAAAAAAAAAATCAATTGCACTACTCCTTTCCCCCATGAGACATTAAGAGTGTGTTTGCTTTGTAGGTTTTGGTTATGGATTTTAGTTATGATAGTAAAGAAAAAAGTGTTTGGTATGGGTTTAGAAATAAGAAATTATATCCAAAGATGAAGAGTTACACAATACCCATCAAATTTGATGGTTTTGTGTTAGTTTTAGATAAATGGTGGGATCGATATGTTTGGTTTTCTCTATATCTTTATTTATTTAGCCTTAAAATAGTATATATTCTTATAATTCATACCCATACCAAATAACTAACAAATAATTTAGAGTAAATTACATAGATCGTCCCTAAGGTTTATATGAAATTACGAATATCGTCCCTAACTTTGAAAAGTTCCAAGGATCGTCCCATTGTTCAGACTAATTACGCATTTCGTCCCTATTTTGGATGTCCGTCTAATTCCACCGTTAGCCTTCCCTCATGTGTTAAACACGTGAAGGGTATTTTAGTCTTTTCCCATCCTTCACCTACCTCACCCCCTTTTCTAATCAATTTCATTTTAACCTAATTCTCAATTCCCCAATTTACAAAGAAATATGAAGATAAAAGAATGCAAGAATTTTGCAAGCAGCTGATTTATATCGAATATGAACACTTCAAATTGCAATAAACGAAACCTAACAACTCCTCTGAGGTTAATAATCATACAAACGCCAACTACAGCTTCTGTTTTACACTACCCAATCAGGTTAACAACAGACTACTGTATATAACATGCGTGTTTTCTGCAACCCTCGGGAAATCTGTAGATTATCATATAAGTTACATCAAAGAAGCTGCCAGTCATCTTGTGCAGAGCCTTCAGCATCATCATCGGGAACATCAAAGGAATCGGCCTCCTGAGCCCTGCTACTGCTCGACTTTGGTGAATTGTGAGTTTGAGTAACTGTGAATAGTGGAGCACCATTCGATTCTGCTGCTAGCTCGGATGCCCGCGAACAGAATTCATCAAAATCGTCTGGAGAACATAAACAGGGGTTCATATTTCATATTTCGTACCCCTTTGGATAATTATGTAGAGTGAATGATTGATAGTGGAATTGTGGATGTGGAATTGTTTTGAATGATGAATTGAAGTGAAATTGGGGAATTGGGAATTAGGTTAAAATGAAATTGATTAGAAAAGGGGGTGAGGTAGGTGAAGGATGGGAAAAGACTAAAATACCCTCACGTGTTTAACACGTGAGGGAAGGCTAACGGTGGAATTAGACGGACATCCAAAATAGGGACGAAATGCGTAATTAGTCTGAACAATGGGACGATCCTTGCAACTTTTCAAAGTTAGGGACGATATCCGTAATTTCATATAAACCTTAGGGACGATCTATGTAATTTACTCAATAATTTATTAATCTACTATATGTCTTCTTTTTTTTATTGTTCTTTTAAACCTATACCAATCCAATATATAAATCAAACGCACCTAAATACTTCACATGTCTTTCTTTGATAAATAATCATTTTTATGCAATCTCAAATGTAACTTATTATTTCAAATTCAATTGATGTACTCTTTGTTTTCATTTCCTTGCAAAATAATTGAAATAAATTAATCTTTTACCATAAAGAATCTCAACCTCCTCTTTTACATATATTTATATTATTTTAATTTAGTACACACATTAATAATAATTTATTTACATATTCCTAAGAGCACACAGAGTGATAACTAAGTTGTAGTATGATTGTGAGATTTTTTATTGAAGTGACATCCATAATTATGGTTATCGAATTTTTGGTGGTGTGATAACCATGGTTGTGCGATTAGTGAATCCCAATTTTTTTTTTATTCTTTTTAAAACATTTATATTAAATTCAAAATATTATTTTAAAATAAAAAACATTATATTAAATTAAAAACTAATATATAAAATTAAAATAAAAACTAGCACAAAATAATTAAAAACTAATACGAAATTATTGAAAACTAAAACAATACTAAAAACTAAACAATCCCATATTTCATCCGAATGTGGATTTTTTCGTCCTCTACCCACTCCGCTTCTCTTTCCGACATCCCTCCGTGTTCGTTTGAACAAAACGTCATATCGTCTTTTCTTGCACTTGTATAATCCGCTTGGTTTTGTTCGAGAACCGCTTCTTTTTGGAATTTTATCGTTTCTTTTTTTGTTTTTGTGATCGCTTTTTGGTTTTTGTAAGTTTCTTAAGTTGTTCAAAAATTGATCCGCACAACGCTGACGATTGTGATTGTGTGTTTATAGAGTTGCAATAGGTACCACATCTGAATTCATTTCTTGCTGTTATCCATTAATTTACTATTAAAATGTAACATAATAAAAAAGTGTTCCACTACGAAAGATAAATTAAAAGGTTAGTGATTTATTCACAACAATTTTAGCCCATTCACAACAATTATATATTATATTACATTATTACCCCACATTATCTTTTATAAAATTTCACCATTTAGCCCTCCTATCCTTACTTCATTTTACAAAATATCCCATGTTCCTTTAATTCTTTAATTTTTCAAGTTGTAGGACCAACATTAACAGTCGCATCCTACACCAATGTTATAATGCGGTTTGTTCACGTCTTTAAATCTAAATTTCCATAATTTTACACCCAAAACTTCATTCAAACCAATAAAACATAGTGATTTGAACAACTTGATAGTTTCAAGAGATTTATAATTATTTTTTAGATTAAATGTTAATGATAACTATTTTAGACATAGTAGTTTCAAACATAGACTTGTTTTTATTTTAAAGTTTTAAAGCATCCACTTTAATATAAACATTTTATCGGAATTTATTTTTGAATGTTTAATTTAAGAATTGGTGCAACATTCAACATTGATAGAATTCTTTTTTTTTTTTTTTGGTTTAGTGTTTGATCAAATGTTACATGTCCTGTTTTTAATATACAGTTTTTTTTCTTTTTAGTTTAGAAAATTTTCGGTGTTTTTTGCCAGTTTCGATCTGCAATTAATTATTTAAAATATTCAAATTTAACGGTGGAAGTATTAGAGTATTAAACTATGAGGATCTTTAGAATACTATCAACATAAATTTATAATGAGAAAGTCCATAACGTGTAAAATGGTTTATAACTCTAAAAGATTGCAATGACAAGAAGAATGTGAACCATAAATGTTAAAATTAAATGATTATTTATAGTTATATAAGGGTTAAATATTAAAATTAATAAAAGGGGTAAAGTAGTCTATTTATATAAACTTGTTGTAAATGGCTAAAATTTGTTGTGAACAAATCACTTCCCAAATTAAAAGCTTTTCAATTCTTTAACCAAAATCAATACGTGGAAACAATATGTGTGTTCTAATTGCTTTATCCATTTGATTAACTATTAAAAGAAAGTCAATATATGTTGTATTTAATTAAATATCCCATACAAATTAGTAGGTAAAATATCGGTTTTTCGGTTTGCTAATGGAACCGTCGGTTATAACGACCCGAACCTAAAACCGAAAGTTGGCTAAAATATAAACTACGGACCGAACCTACATACACGGTTAGAGTCGGTTTCGGTCTAGAATCTATTCGGTTCTTCGATTTGTGAATCCTCCTAATTAAAACTTAAAAAAAGAAAAACAAAGAAACTTGTTTTGGGGTTGGGGTAAGTAGCGGATGGTGAAAGGATGAGATAAATGAATGTAATTAATATAGGAGTATTGAGAATTAAATTTCAAATGGGTTGGTCCGGATCATGATCGAATATATTTAAATTGTTTGAATATGGATCGGATTACGATCGAATTAGTTGGATCACGATCCAATTGGATTGGATCATATCATTAATGGATCGGATAAAATATCCAATCAATATCTATCCATTGTCAACCCTACCTAATACTATTATTGAGAATGACTATGAAATTGTTTTATATTTTCATTGACACCCCAAACATTTTTCATATGATCAATACCTATTCTCATTCCATCATTTTTTTTGTCGAATATCCCTAGCAAAACCTAACTTCAAACTTATGTACATGTAAATTAGCCTATATATTGAAGTCAAAATAAACCCCAAGCCTTGAAAATAAACAAACCGGGCCTCCTTTTTTAGTATGTATTATTTATATTTATTATATTAGATTATATCAAATAGTACCATTTTAAATATTGTTTTGTGTTAATCATATTATTACCTTTGAATCTGAAGGGTTTCAATGGCAGAGCTTGTCCATGATGATATTGTCGAGCAGATACTCGTAAGACTATGTGTGAAGGATTTGCTTCGATTCAAGAGCGTTTGTAAGTCATGGTTATATATTATCTCCGGTTCTCGTTTCATTAAATCTCATCTTAACAAAAGTTACATTAATGATAGTAATAATAATGAACTTGGACATAGAAGGATCATTATGTTTGAACTTCCCCGCCCGAATATTAGATGTCGTAGTTTGTTACTGAACAAAGTTAAATGTCCTCTTCTTGGTTCTTCAAATGGCCTACTATGCTTGTCGATGTGTAATTCTGAAGTTGTCGTAGTCAATCCTTTGACTAGAGAGGTGAGAAAACTACAAAAGCCACGGGTTCCCGACTTTAAGAGTTCATCAGTATGTTGGGGTTTTGGATATGATTCGGTAAGAGATGATTACAAGGTTGTATTAGGGGTCATGGACCGCAGTGAAAAGAAAACCTGTTTTCAAGTGTTGACATTGAAATCGAATGCTTGGAAAGTTATTGGGAACGTATCCTAGACGTTTTGGAGTGTTGTGCAATGGAGCGATTCATTGGTTCATGACGGATCAAAAGTACATGAAAGTAATTCTCTCTTTTGATTTATCAAAAGACGAATTTAAAGAAATCCCTCATCCTGATCCTCATGCTTCATATAAGTATCAAACCGAGTTGACTGTTATCAAAGACTGTCTATGCATCGTAGAGATATTTTCATCTAAGAAATGGGTAATGAAAAACTACAACGTAAAACAGTCTTGGGAGCTTTTGGCATATGATTGTGAGAATAACTTTGAGATAAATAATGACAATGCATACGACTTGAGAAAACTAGATTATTATACCCGAATTAAAAAATCCTTTTTCGAAGATAAGTTTCGGTCCAGTACTCGTGAATTTATTCTTTTCCCTATATTTGTACAGAGCCTTGTATCTCCGATGTTAATGGGAGACTAAAGAGAAAGACAGACAATGTGAAACAGCAGTGTCATAGTTAAAAGATCATACTCTGCTATTTGACAAGTATATTTGTTAACTTATATTTCTTATTTCTCTGCTTCGTCTTCTTGAGATTGCAACGTTCTGAATTTTATCTATTTTACTCACTTACCCTTTTTTTGATTTCTTAGTTTCTCAAGGAAGAACCTTCAAGTGCGCGAGAGTTTGAGTTTGATTGAACTAGTCAATATGAAAGGACGTTTTTTTATGAACTTGACCTATTTTTTAGAATGATGATTTACCGATTCATATTTCTGTTAGGGATCAATATTCCTACCTTTGGGATATCCTCCGTGCCACTGTATAATATTCGTGAAATAGTTATGTTTTGATTGATTTAAGTAACTTGTGTTTGATGGTTTTCGTGAATTATATGTTTGCAAATTTATCCAAGACTATTATGGTTTTAGGGTATTCAGTTTTTGTATGTTTAGCTTAAGACATGCATAGTTTTCAAGTTTTTTCTATTCGTACCTCGTTGGGATGAAATATAAAAAAACAGTTCGCAAAAATGTATCAAATTTCTGCATATATGAAATAATAGCTGTTATTTGATAAAAGTAAAATGTACTCCTAATGACCAATGTACTTCATTTCAACCCGACCCGACCCATTTGACTTGTTTCTCAACTACCTAAACCCACAAATTGAAAACAAGAATCCAGTTTTTGCAAAGAAAATGTGAAAATATATGAATAACGACACACTTATAAACTGTCATATACCTTCTCCACTTTTCTTGGTATACATCTGTTCAATAATATGCAGTCGACAATAACAAATTTGCTTTATGTGAGCTGAACAAACTGCAAAGAATCTGTTAAAAAATAAACAAGTTATAGAAACCGTAAAGAACTTCCATAATGCATATTCTTTTATACCTGCATGCTTAATAAAGCATTCTCGTGCCACTTACCATCCGCATTGTCAATCCTCTGACTCAATGCCTCTTTGCTGTCCGATTATAAATAAAACCAAAAGCATAAAGAAAAATTAGGGTAAAAATAATGAGCAAAGATATAACATGAAATGACATATGGGGACTTACGTCGATAGCATCTGAACTTGATGACTCGTATCTACACACTACACAAAGCCAAAGGGAAAAAAAATCATTTAAAAGAGAATTTAATAACGATATGAGAAATAAACGAACCGACTCACATCTTAGCAAAATAATGCATTTGATCTCGCATATAATGATATAAACCTTGTAAAACCTGCATAAATCAAGCAGACAAAATTAAATTCAAAGCTTTACAAAAAGCAGAACAAAGTTGTTGATCCGATATAGAAAATGAGCTCAAACTGCAGCAACTTTTGCTATATAAGTTGAATGAGCAAAATTTCGAAAAGCTTTTTTAATGTATATCTATTATGTTTTGACCCATAAAACGAAACTAAAAATGAGTTGCGAACGCAGCAGCTTTGTTAATGCATTTCAACTGTGTTTTGATGGCTTTTCCATCAAAAGGAATGAGAGAAAAAAAGGTTAGAAATGATGGCTTTCCACTACATACTACTACCATTTAAAGCCACAAATAGCTTACTAATTTGTTTAGATTAAGCCTGCAAACATTATTAAAAATGATTGATAGTTTTTGAATAAGAGTAACAATTTAAACTTACAGTTTCAGATTTGTTCTTAAGCAATCCTTTGCCGACTCTTTATTTGTGGCCAAAGCTTCTTTAAACCAAAATAAAAAAATTCTTTCTATCTAATAAATAGCAAATACCGCTGAAAGTGCCAAAACAGCATTATGACATCAGCTGTATGTGCCATTTATTAGATAGAAAGGATTTTTGTTTCAGAATAAGATCAATTTTGCTTCAAACAGAGCTTGAATCGTCTTTTTGTAAATTAAAATTCTGAGATCCAGTTTTAATCTTTGGAACCAAGAGGCGATTTAAGATATCCAGGATGCAATTTTATATACGTAAACGAGTTAAACAAACAATAAACCCAAGTACAACACTCTGGCAAATTCATTCTTTAATTAAAGTTCTTTTTATTGGACTTTTTGGATATTTCTTTTTTTCTTAAATCAATATCCTCCCAACTTTCAAATCATGCCTTATTAAGATTAAGATTACACATATCAGCAATCACTTTACCGATCAAATCAACTGTAAAAACTCATTAAGCATTCAAAACACTATACAGATACGCACTTTACCACCAGAAAATCCAGCAATCTGCGTTGATATTTAAAATCACACAACATAAAAGATCTGAATGCATTTTGATATTTCTCCAAAATACCTTCTTTCTGGTACCATCATCGTTAATCGGATCATACTACTCCATATCAAAATATAAACGATGCTACTAATACAATCTTAGATTTCCTGAAGCTAAACATGAATCACAAGTAAAACCTATCCTGTAAACTTTGATGCTAAACTTGGTCATATTCACCGTATCTTTGGGGGGCTGCTTTAGGCTCTGCTTTGATTTTCCAATCATGGGATGATCGTGGAGCGGTCAAAATGCCATCATAATATTTGGAATCAAGCTTTTGCTTATTCCATTTTTCGACAAATTTTGCAAATAGCTTACGTGCAGACTCTGAAGTAAGATCTGAGAAGAAGATGTCTTTTGAATCTTTCAGCCACGTGGCAAATTCAATGTTTTTGGAGAAATAATCGGCGTCTGATAGCTCCTTGAAATTAGATATCTGAAATTATAAAGGTCGGATCAAAGACGATAATTTTCCCTCAGCTTGTACTTGCAGTAGAAAAACTTGATGCTAAATAATATTTACTAGAGGCAATTTTGACTCATTAACGTATTAGGTTTGATTTAAATTATCTTTAATATATAGAGAGTCAAACGGCCAAACAGATAAAGTAATATTACCTATCAGAAAACGGGTCAAATGGGTCAACGAATTGAAAGTCACCCAATGTTTACTTTTAATGTATATAACCTAAAAAAACCTCCTAAATCATCTTATTCTAATAATTTACTCATTAATATCATAATATATATTTAATCGTATTTTACACTAAATATTTACTATACAGTTTATAAAACTGTACCAAAAAAGTTCTAAATCAACCCAATACAATCCATTCTGACCGGTACATAATTTAATTGTCGTGTTACAAAACCCGGACACTTTTAAACCTCTACTTATTATGTGTTCAACATTGTATATGTGTCATGGATTCTTTATATCTGAACTTGCACGGTGAGAAACAGAATTTTGAAATCAAGACAAACATTGAACAGAACTCACCTCACGACGGTCATGTTTGTGGTGCTTATGTTTGTGTTTGTGCTTCTCCTCTGGCTTTCCATCTGAATAAATATTATATGGTTAGCACAAATCTGAAACACCAATCAGTATATCAGTTATTTAAGAAATTTGGAAAGATGGCGTGTGGAGATTTGTCCTCCACGAGATAACCTTGAAGTTAATGAAGCAGTGTTCAATGGTTATATTTAAATCTACTATAAGTGTGCACTAGGACAGTAGGACTATCAAACATGCGCTAGGCAAGATCAGACTTAACATGACTGTAAATAGTACCTTAGTGAGCTTACATTCACTTTACAGTGATAACGTTTGTGCTAAGTAAGAGTAAAATCCAAGATAAAACATGAACATTGCTTACTGCACATACCGTATGAACATCACTTTTTATTTTAGAATAATTAGTTAATGGTGATAATTTCATGGCTTATCTGTCGCTCAATTTGAAAATGTTAATAATCCAAAAGTAAGAAGGAAAAGAGTGTTTTCTTTTGCCTCACTTGTCAATCATCTCATCGAACAAAATTTACATAAAATCTTTACCATAAACTTTCGACTTATGATTAGTGCTATCCATCTCTCACACCACATCCTCCATTTAAATGACCAACACCTAAAAAACTACACGTCTAAATCCCGTGACACGAGATAAATGGGTGGATCTAATAACATGATTGAGTGGGCAGTAGACCAATGATATATTCGTGTGTGGCATTAAAGTAGCTAACAAGCTTAGTAGGTTAAACTGTATACATCTCAGCGAGGTTCAAGGGCTCATTGCTTATCCAATCGTTTTCATCTTTCATCCTTTTGTAAGAATATACAGCAAAAAAAAAAATACACGATGAGAAAGGACAAGTGCACAAGTCTATTGTAATAGAAACGCAATATAATGTGTATGATACGTTAGTAGTTCCATATCCAAATGGTTTCTACTTCACTTTTTTCCCCTAAATAAAAGGCGTAACTAAGAAGCACCTAAAAAACTAAAGAAGTAATTGCCAGATATAAGAAGAGATGTATCCTATTTATCAACTCGGTTAATTTCTTGAATAGCAAAGAAACATAACTTGTTTAACCGGTTAAATTAATATACTACGGAAACTATTGAAAAAAGTAAAGCATTTTCATTTATAACAATATACCTTCAGTTTTTATTTTATTTGTTGTTTTAGCTCAAGTTGCTACAATCTATAACAAAATGCAAGTATGTTACTAATTAAATGTTGCTATTCTACGCAAATAAGCGTAATTAGATTGGACGAAAACAATAACAGATAAGAAACTAAAACCTAAAACGGAATTTGCACAATAACAGCAAACAATTGAACTACTAATTGATGTAATAATAACCTTTAGTAGTGGATTCTTTACGTGATTTGTGCTTCCTGTCAGTTTTTGTTTCTGAACTTTTACGTTTTTTGTTCTTCCGTTCATCTACAAAAAACACACACGAATCAGTTTGTATTGCAGATTGAACAAATCAAACCGTAAATTTGTAAAGAGATGAAAGAACCTTCCGACGAGGATTCCGCCGGAGATCGCCTTTTTTTAGACTTCCGATCGCTACCCATTTTCTCAAAAACCCCAAATCAAATGGTGTCGTCGTCCTCTATAAATGTTTTCTACGAAGTTGGTATATATATATATAGTCCCTCATCTTTCAATACTTTTCTTTTTCCCTTCTTGGGTGTTAAAAAAGTCCATCGGATGCCAACAGGACGGGTTTGGTGCGGGTTTAAGTAATCTCCGGCCCGGTCCTGTTTACAAAATCGACTCTCATACCCGGTCTCAAACCCCTCGTTGGGTTTGCGGGTTTCCCCGTTAGGATCGGGTATCCTCGTTTATTTTTAGAAGAATTAGCAAATCTATATAAAAGCTAAAAAGTTGTTTTGTAGAAAGCTTACTGAGAGCACTAGATAAAAAATAATAAAATTTGAGTTAAAAATTGAAAGTCTCATACGTTCATTAGAAAGTATAGGTGATAGTTTGCTAGCCGTTATAATAACTAAATGATAGATAATTGTTTAGTTTTTCGAATATAAGTATTAATATTAATAAATAAATAGAATAATATACATTATTTTGAATATTAATAGAAATATAAAGAAGTATATACCTATATAATAATATTACATTACGGTTTGGTACGGATAATCGGTTTTGATATCGGGTTCGGGTAATCGGGACGGGGATCATACAATATCGTCCTGGACCCGGCCTAGTAAAAAAAGGAGTTTTAATACCATACCCGCCCCATCCCCGCGGACCCGCTTCCGAACCCGCCTAATTACTTCGGTTTTCGGGTTTCTGCCATCCATACATCCGACAGACCCAAATTACCACTTTTAGGGTCATGTTGTTTCGGGTCATTCGGGTTCACCCTGTTCATCAATAGGGTTAGTTTTCGGTTAAATATCATACATAATTTCAGGTTTGACCCGAAAACCTTAGTAATCTTTTTTGTTTAGGATTAAAAAGCTAAAGAAGTCCTATATATTTCGGTTATAAAGGCCCGATTAGTAATAATACTACGTAGATTTATGTTAATTTTGGAAAACCTAAAAAGCAATTGCTCGAATTCCCTTGGGCCCGTTTGTTTTTGTTATTGGTGAAGTATGGTAGAAATATTGTGTCTGTATAGGACATATGTTGTCTGTATAAAATAAAAGTAATGACATTTGTTTTAGGTGTTTAATAGCAAGTGTGAATAATAAATATGAATATTTAAAACAGAAATATTTAAAAATCAATGACTTAATGAGGAATACAATACCTACATGACATTTTCACTTAAGACATGTTTGTGTGGATTAAGTCACAAACAAACATGCACATATAACTTACCATATTAAGTCATTTTTTTATTAAGTTAATTAAGTTAAAATCAAACACCATCCTAGTCATAATCCATTCCCCTGGCCTTCATGAATTCCGCTGCATCAAAAATCCTTTTTGTTAGGAATTTTGAGGTCTACACATACATTTATATTGAATATTTTGATCATATTACTACAAAGGTTAGTTCTATTTAACATAATTTCGGATCAACCTAATGTGTATAGGTTAGTTAAGTAGTTTTTTTTATTATTATTAGTTGAAATTAAAGGAGAAAACCACAAACCTTAATACCTAAGACCGGTAATAAAAAAGTTCTAAAGTTTGGATTGATTTTGAGAATGAAGAATTACAAAAAGATAATTCGATAGAAAATAAAAAAGCTAGATGTTTACATTATGACAACAAATATTTATGTGAATTCAAATGGTACGATACTAAGAATCTTGTTAATCATTTGAATAAGTGTACACCTTATTTGGAAAAATTAGTAAGGATCAATCTTAAATTTATCCTTTATACATGGTAAAAAACTAGAATGATAGCTTGAAAATTTGATAACAAAAAAAAAAAGTATAAGAGCTTGTGTACACATGACATGAATATCGTAAATGAGTTGTTATTTAGTTACGTTGACGGTTCGGGATTTAGACACTTTAATATAGTTAATTAACCAACATTTAATATTCTTTTTTAGGCACTTTGACGGTTTGGGGTTTATTTAAAGTGTCTAAATCCTAAACCTTTAACTAAAGGCAACTCATCTACACTAATCATGTATGGACAAGCTCTTCTACTATATTTTTTTTATCAAATTTCCAAGCTTGTCGTTCTAGTTTATTCACCATGTTCAAAGGTTAACATTAAATGAGTAAATTACGTCGTTAGTCCTTATGGTTGTATCAATATTACTACTTTGGGGCTTTTTCTAAAATAATTACACCAAACGTCCCCAATATCACTATTTCACAACACCGTTGGTCCTCAATTTTTTCATTTCACAACGTCGTTGATCACGAGCCAACTTTCATGACTAAAATACCCCTATCTTTAAATTTTTTTATTTTATATTCCTTTTCCTTATATATTATATAAAAAAAAGAATAAAAATAAAACCCAACCCCACCTACCCACCCCATGTTTTCCAGCCCACTGCCACCATCTTTCTTCTTCATTTCTTCATGTTAAAACTCAAAATCAAATCCACCCCCTTGAATTTCAATGGAGAAAAAAACAAAGAAATCAATATAGAGAAATTATAAACACCAAACTCTTGAATATATATAAAGTCTTTGGAACATAAAATTGAACTAAACAAAGGAAATCTTTTACACAAAATTTTGAAACTCGATATCTAGCGAATCGAGAACCATATGAAATCGTCAAACACAAACACGCATATATTGTTTCTTACTACTCCGACGCCGGCAACTAAATCCAGATCTGGTTCTGACACCGACAATGACGGGGAGTTCTTTTACCGGATCAAAGCTAAATTTGGGTGTTGGTGGTGACGAGATTAAGCATGTATGTGCTTTCGAATCAAAAAAATATTGAGACGACGGTGGTAATTGGTCTTTTTGTAAATCCGATCTAAAATCTAAAACCATATTCTCCGGCGTCGTCATCATCATGATCGTGTGGTTGGTGTTTTGTGAGTTTTGAGTTTAGTTTTGAAGTTTTGGATTTTTGATTTGTTATGTTTTCAAGTTTTTGTTGTTTTTAATTGTTCATAGAGAGATGTATCATAGATGATAGAGAGAAAATAGAAAGTGACAGGGAGAGAGAAAGGGATGAAAAGTTCTATTATTTTTTTTTTTGTTTATTGTAATAAAAGAAAAATGGAGAGAAAATAGAAGAAAAAACTTTTCAAAGGGTATTTTTGGTATTTCGTATGCAAAATGATCATCAGCGTAACAAAATTACAATATTGGGGACGTTTGGTGTAATTATTTAAAAAAAAGCCCCAAAGTAGTGATATTGGTACAATCACAAGGACTAACGACGTAATTTACTCACATTAAATTGATCGTTACTTATTTTTCCGTACAACTTTTCAAATGATTAACAAGGTTCTTAGTACCATACCTTTTGGATTCACATAAATATTTGTTACCACATGATAAACACTTAGCTTTCTTATTTTCTATCGGTACGTATTTTTGAAAGTTTTTTCTCAAAAACAATCCAAACTTTAGGACTTCTTTTACCTGTCCTATGTTTTGAGGCTTATGGTTCTTGTCCGTTATTTTAAACTTGTTCCACAAAACTTTATTGTTTCACTGTTCGAGATCTAATAAAATAAAATAAGGAAAACCGATAAACTATTTAACAATCTATAGACATATTAGGTTAATAAGGAATTTTCAATAATGTTAAATAGAACTAACATTTGGGTTAGTATGATCATAATCTTTAATATGTATGTGTAGAGTTAAAAATTTTGAAACGGGCTTAGGGTAAGGGAATGGAACTCGAACAATTTCTTTTAGGGTTTTCAAAATCAACAAATATGAACGTACTATTATTATTAAATGACTTGGGTCTTCATAATTAATAAATATAAATAAATTATAAGGTTTTTCGTGGTCAAACCCGAAGTTTTGTATGATGTTCAACCCGAAAACCGACCCTACTGATGAACCGAATGTCTCGGGTCAACCCGAAATATGTGTATAACCCGAATCTTAAGTGGTTTCGGGTTCAGGTCGTGATACGGTTTTGGATAGCAAAGATTTGATGTTGTTGATTGGTAATGAAGTTTTGGAAGTTACGAGGGTTCGTTGGACTAGCATATTAACTTGGGAGGTTTGTTGCTCATGGGAGGTGTGTATGGCTAAAGATTTGGCTATTAGGTTCACCGCGACGCATTTGGATGATCGATAAACAAGATTGGAAGTTTCCGAACCTTCACTGCGTCGTAGTGAAGACCACTGCACCGTAATGAAGACATTTTTAGCTAGGACGATTCTCGAATCAACCCCGCTGCGAAGCACCAGTAGTTTACTGAGACGCAGTAATTGATTTCGGCCCAAAACCGAATTTTTAGTTTCTTTTTTACATTTTTAGGGTTTAGTTTAGTTTCCTATATAAGTAATTGTTTTTAGAGTTAATTACATAATTGGTCCTTGTGTTTGTTCTAATTTAACGGGTTCAGTCCCTGGGTCACAAATCGTTCGGGTCCAGTCCCTGGAGCATATGTTTGGTTACACGTTTGGTCCATGTGTCTAACAATCGTTAAAAATTAACGTTAAATGTGACATGTGCCAGACATGTGATGGGTAAAAAGGTAATTTCGCGTTTCTTTCCCTAAAATCCATCTTCTTCCTCATCCTGATTCGATTATTAAAAACCCTAAAACAAATTCTTTACGCAAACCCCTAAATTCGTTAATTTTGATAGTCTTCAATCGAATAATCTTCAAGCAGCCACCATCTACACCAAGCAGTGGAAACCACCACCATATCCCAGTCAACACCATCATCTTTCCTCCATACTTAATAAAAAATAGAACATATTTACGGAACCCTAGATCCAGATCTAAAACAAAGGAGATCAGGTATGGGCAAAAAAAAAACCCAAACATTTAAATTATAATTGTTTCTCAAACCAAATCGAAACAAAAACACGAGCATCCGCGGATATATTAAAAAATCAAATATAAAAACACCACCTCGGTTAAAAAAAAACCCATTAATCTAAAAGATAAAAAAGCATTCTCAAAATCGTTTTAGAATACCCGGATCTACACAAATGAATATGATTTCTGGTAACACCGGTGCCGTTGGCTGGCTGATGGGATAATGATCATGAAGGGAGCGTTGGATAATGGCTACCATTAACATATTCAATTAATCCAAGATTTGGTTATGGATTGTATTGGCTAAGCACCTGTTTTCAAGATCTGCAAATGTAGAACACAAGAAATGTTTCTGGATTTCAAATTTTTTCTGATGCATTACATTCACACACCAAACCCTAATTTTACACACACATATATAAACATATACAACCTTTTTTTTTCTGGGTTTTTAAATTTGGGTGATTTTTATAAGAAATGGGATTTTTTTTGTTGGGTGATTTGAAATGGAAAGATTTGATTTTTTTAAATTTTTTGAGGGTTTATTGGGGAAGAAGATTTGAAGAAATTGACATGATGGAAATCTGATTTTTAAAGACTATACTATCAACCAATCTATACACACCTTTTTATCTTTCTTTTTTTGTTTTTTTTTTTTTTTTACATTCTGTTTTTCGGGTTCATTTTAATTACACAAATGGTCCTTTTAGTATCAAAAGACGATAATACCCCTCACGTGAGAAGCACATGACTATCTCAACGGTCAAAACAAACGAACGTTAGGAAAATGGACCAAACGTGTAACCAAACATATGCCCCAGGGACTGGACCCGAATGATTTGTGACCCAGGGACTGAACTCGTTAAATTAGAACAAACACAAAGACCATTTATGTAATTAACTCTTGTTTTTATTCATTGTAATCAGATTATGAACGAATTTTATGCTTCAATTATCAACTAGTTTAATTATTAGATCAAGTTATATAGTTTTGATTCGATAACAAATCAATAGGTCTTGATTGTGTTATTATAATTCAATTTTAGATCGCGTTATCTTGGATTGAATTGACTAATCAAGTAATAGGTCTTTCTTGATTGTTAGCGTTAGTTCAATTATAGGTATAATCGACATACAATCTTTTATTATTGTTCCGATGTGAATCTGTATCATAAGTTGTATCAGAGCCACACTTGGCTCTTGATTTTCGTTGAGTGAAGTTTCGGAAAAAGGGGGGGATGAATTTCGAGGATTCTAAAGAGCAAAGGATTTTGGTTAGGTGTTACAAATGTTGGGGTTATGGTCATTCAATCAATAAATGTCCTATTCCGAATGGAAGTCATCTAAATCATCTAAATCAAGTACATCTCTAGATCTTGATAAAAGTTTCACTTACGAATCTGTTCGGATATTTGATTCTTATAATGATGAGTATGATGATAATCATTCTTCGGTTTATGATGAAACTAGTGAAGAAGAAGAAGAATTTGTTGAAAAATTATTTTATTTAGATAAGTCTGACTTGGTCCGAGTTGATGATTGTTCTTCAAAAAATAGTTTTGTCAACATTGATCTTGTTCAAGATTTTTCATCGATTTATATGTCAAGCTATAAAGATTCGTACTTGTATGGATTCAACAAGGAGAAAACATTGACGAGTTGGTTGAAAGTGTAACGGGTCGGGCGACTGAGTTACTTTTGGAGTTTGGGGATGTTTTTCGGAAGAAATTGCTATCGGGTTTACCTCCTATATTAAATAATGGTTATATTGGTGTTTTCTCTTCTTATCTGGATTATGAAACAACGTTAGAATTGAGGACAATTCTTTTTAAAGGAGGAGGAAATGATACGGTTTTGGATAGCAAAGATTTGATGTTGTTGATTGGTAATGAAGTCTTGGAAGTTACGAGGGTTCGTTGGACTACCTTGTTAGCTTGGGAGGTTTGTTTGGCTCATGGGAGGTGTGTATGGCTCAAGATTTGGCTATTGGGTTCATCGCGACGCATTTGGATGATCGATAAACAAGATTGGAAGTTTCTGAACCTTCATTGCGCAGCAGTGAAGACATTTTCAGCTAGGACGATTCTCGAATCAACCCTGATGCGACGCACTAGTAGTTTACTGCGACGTAGTAACTGATTTCGGCCAAAAACTGAATTTTTAGTTTCCTTTTTGCATTTTTAGGGTTTAGTTTAGTTTCCTATATAAGTAATTGTTTTTATTCATTGTAATCAGATTATGAACGAATTTTGTTAAGGTTTTAACATTTTTCTTTGATATTGATGCTTCAATTATCAATTGCTTAATTATTAGATCGAGTAATCTAGTTTTGATTCGATAACAAACCAATAGGTCTTGATTGTGTTATCATAATTCAATTTTAGATCGCGTTATCTAGGATTGAATTGACTAATCAAGTAATAGGTCTTGTTTGATTGTCACCGTTGGTTGAATTATAGGTCTAGTTCAATCGACATGCTATCTTTTATTATTGTTCCGCTACGAATTCGTATCAAATCGGTCCTTATCGGATCGACTTTTTTAACACCCGAGAGCAATAATAACAAAACCCATAATTTTTCTCACCTATTTTTGTTTTAAAAAATATTAAAAGAGAAAACTTATTTGACTATTTTTCTTTCAAATCCATACACGTTATAATACTAATTAACAAAATATTATAACTGCGACTTTTCAAAAAACAAATAATAATTATAAATGGTTTAAGGATGAAAGTGAAGATAATGAAAGTTTGTATCTAATGATCTAAATTTGAGGTTACAAATGACATAATTTGTCACACCCCGCTAAAGCGGAAACACGGAATGTGAAGAGCTGGAAGATCATTACACAGGTCATATAAAACATAATGGCAATCAAGTCATTAATTGAAAATATTCAAAGTGTTTACAAGTTCATAAAACGACCAAGTCACGACATTTTAGTACATCGATACACATTTTAAAGTTTCATTAAAAATTCCCTAAAGAAATAGTGGACAAGTCTTTTCCCAATGAGGTTCTCACACGACCGCCTCGACCCGTCCATGCCATGCACATCATGCTTACACTAATTTCTTGAAACATAAGATAAAGTGTCAACTACGAAAGTAGCGAGTGAGTTACAGTTTAAATAGTTCGGCAAAAAAATATAAGGTAAAGTATATAAAAGTAGAAATTTCCAAAGGGAGGTTAGCGGAGAAAAGTCGCTTAAAATTTATATACTTTTAAAGTTCCAGTAACGGGCGAATCGGTGCCCTAAGTTTGTAAAGACTAAATAGAGTCAAATTTAGTCAAATAGTAGAAGCGGAAATCAATCGCTAAAAAGTTCATAATTTATGCGTAAGTAACTAATTAGATTTCTTGTATCAACCACTTGGCATCTATAACTTAAGTGTTCACCCTAATCCGATTGTTCAACCGTGAGGCCCCTCTTCCCGCCTATCCTACGGGAAGTTGTTCAAGTTCTTAGTAATATGTACTTAGACTGCCATCTAAGCAAGGAACGGTTCTTTCCTAAGTATCGATACCCATAATTACTAAACGGCTCTGTAGTTAATAGTGTGTAAGTTATCGTCAAAAGTAGGTGGGCACTAAGTAGTTTTGTTTTAAAAGAGATAGTCGTTCCGTCACTTAAGAGTCATGTTATAGCTCCATCAAGGGTCGGTCGCGCATACAAGCATCAATAATTAGTTTAGCCGAAAAAAGGGGGCAAGCCAGTAAGTTCAAGTAGTGTCAAAAGAGTTTTACGCATATGAGTTCAAAGAGTTTGTCCAAAATAGTTCAATAAGTTCCAATGTTCAATTTGTTCCACAAGTTCCAACTCAAAATAAGTTCCAAGTCAAAAAGTTTATAAGTTCAAAAGTCAAAGTTCAACAAGTTCAAAAGTCAAAGTTCAACAAGTTCAAAAGTCAAAGTTCGATAAATTGCAATATGATTCATAAAGTTTTCAAGTACAATTAATCTTATGTTTCCCCCAAAAATTCATGCAAAAACATATAAAATAAGGGGTTGTAACTCACGGATTGCGAAGAGAAACGATACGGAAACTCGGTCGGAATATGAAAGCCGGGAATCACGGGTTGCCTAATAATACCAAAATAGTTTAATTAGCTGTTATATTATTATGTTCTTATATAATAATATAGATCAAATTTATGTAAACCTTAAGTGTCAAGGTTAAGTTTAGTTAAAATAGTCCGAAAAGGTAATTGTCGCGTTTTTGTCCAAACGTTCAATTCAACGTTTTTGATTATTAAATCTTAAATGCTTTTGCTCGCTGGAGTGATTTACAATTTCTAAGGAAATTTGGGCAGCGCTTTCGCGCCCAAATTTCATGCCCAAAAATTGTACGATCAATTCCGCTCACAAATCACCTAAAACGCAATAACATATATAATATAGTTCAATATAGTCCAAATAGTCCACACTTGTCCAAAATATCATTTATATTACATAATCAGTCCCAAAAGTCAAGGTGTCAAAAGTCAGCGGGTCAACATATGGTCCAAACGTGCTAAAAACGACAAAAACGACAAGTTTTGAAAATACAGCAGCTCTGTGCGCCGCTGTGACACTTAGAACGGCGCACAGAAGCTGGGAAAATTACCCGCTGCGTCGTTCTAAGGCTTAGGACGGCGCACGTATCGCGGGTTTTCGAGTTTTTGTTGCAAAACGTATTTTAAGCCATAGATTTCGACATGCAATGAGTTTAAACTTATTAAAACATCATTTTAACAGTTTATAAAGCATTTTTGGTTACAAAACCGTGGATCTAAAGGTTATTTCGGTTAAAAACGTTTTTGACCATAAAAAGTCATAGATTTGTATAAAAACACATTTTCAATCGTTAGATCTTACATGCAATTGATTATTTGTATAAAAACAGTAAAAAGAAAGAAATCTACCGAAGGAAAAGCTCGGATGGTGAGTTTTGGTCGGATTTAAGCTCCAAAAATCTTTACAAAACTAGTCCTTTTTTATATAAACGACACCCCCTTGCTTCTCTAGACGATTGAGACGATTTGTATGGATAAAAGGTGGATTTTTATGGTGAAATGTTTCTGGAAATGGTGTTTGTTAGAAGGAGTTTTAGAGAGAAACTTGAGAGAGAAATGTAAGTGTGTGTTTTTGTTTTATAAAAAGTGAATAAGAAAAATGGTGGTATAGGGAGTTGGAGTCTGTCAACATGGCAGTAATTGAGTGTATAAAACCGAGAGTGATTGGTGGAAAAGTGGGTAAATCGAGACATGCAAGAAATTTGAATTTCTTACAAAATTCGTCCTCCAGGACGGCGCACATGGCCTCTGTGCGTCGTCCTGGACCATTTTTGTAATAATTTTTGTGTTTTGGCTGATTTTGTACAAGTGTTTCGTTGGACCTTTTCGTTAACTAAAGTTTTAAAGTATGATACGTTATGAACTTAGGAAAGTTCATTAGGGGTTATCTTGGTATTAGGACTTATTTAATTTGATTCCGGTTGTGATTCCGACGTTGTAGCGGTTCCGATTATGTGAAAAGTTAAAGACTAGATAGACCGAAAGAGACATAGATTATAAAATGCACCTGGAAATTAGACGGTTGTCACATAATTAAATATAAATTCAGTATGTATGAGTTCGAAATTACCTTCTTTAAAAAGAATGCTGACATTAAGGACTTAAATCGGTAGAAATCGAACATGACTATCTTTGAAGAATCTCAAGAAGTAATATTTTGGATGTAACACCCCGCCTTTTCATGACCGTTATATTGTCCGCTCCGCTCTGGCAGCAAAGCTCACGGATTTACTTTTGGTTGAGCTTCCCAGGGGGTCACTCATCCTGGAATTACTCCTGCCCAAGCACGCTTAACTACAGAGTTTCAAAGCTCTGCAGTGCCTGTAGCCACAAAACGCGTCGTGTCATGAAAGGCTAAAGGTTTACGCATATACCCAGCATCACTCTTATGCACACGGGGATGTGGGATTTGCCTAAGGTGTCACAAACACCCACACTTGCGACTCAACCTCGTTGAGGTTTGCCCCCACCATCCCAAACGTCAGATAAATGTTTGACACCGAAAAGTTTGAGAATTTCATACTCAGTTTGCAGAAGATCAAAAACTATATTCAGATGATCAAGCATTGCACAAGTTTAAACCTAGTATCCTAATATGTTCGACTCCATAATGTTTTCTTTAACATTTGTTTTAACACTTATTAACGGTATTGGCTCCACAAAATATTTAAGAACTTTTTAAGTTTATGGTGAGTTATTCGGGTTTCAACTTCATAATCGACATTGCGAGTCTTAAAATTGATTTCATTCGACTTCAAGTACATAACATAGATTCTTTCACAAACACATCGGTTCTTAAGAGACTGTCAACAAGTACTTGTAGGCTAAAGTTAAAATCAAGGCAACATAGTTCATTAAATTCCGCCAAACATAAATCTTTCAATCTTGGGAAAAACAAACTATTCCACTTCTTGCAGATAGTCTTCAATTTGAGCTGCAGTTAGCACTCTGCGACAACAAATAAGAACAAACGTTATAAGCTATTTATCGAGATGTTCATAGTTGGATCCAGTGATATAGTAATGATAAAAAAAAAACTAACCTGAATTTTCTGTCGGCCTCAATAACACCGATCTCAATGTTTTTACCCGATATTTGTCCTTCAAATCTGATACAAAAATAAAATATTACAAAGACACTCGGGTTAATATCAGCATAAGCCACATGCCAGATTACAAAGAGCAAGAAAAGTGATCACTTCTTATTTTCATACAAATGTAGCTATGACAAAGGGGTCCAAAAGTACCGAACGCTTACCACCACACTACCAAACTATAGTTTTTGTAACCAAAATGAAAACTATAATTATTGTGCTGGCAGACCAACCCAGACTGTTTTAACCTGTAATACTTAAGCGTTTTTTTTTTTAGTTTTAGCCCATTTAGACCCTTATGGATATGTTGTTCGTCCAAAAAACCTAAACGATTAACAGAGAAAAGAAAAAAACAAATTGCCCCGACTTTTGTCCATTTTGCCAAATCATTCTATTCAGACTCATAATAAGTAAGCGTAATAAATGTTCTTAAGATCGAGATAAGAAGGTTATATGTTACATGTAACATATCAATAAACATCAAAAGTCACAAATAAATAATTTTAAAGGAAGATGTTTACCCCTCCTTCAACGTTAAGATAGCTGTGTGTATGGCATCCTCAAGCTCCATATCATCAGTGTACCTACAAGTAACGTCATCCATCAAATACACTGATAGAGAGCCCTATATCAAAGAGATTACAGCAAAAAATAATAAACTGAACATAATCATACATTTTTTACGATTTTTAGAGGTTACAAGTATCACAAATCTTTGTTACTTTATAACTTTTTCACGTCACTCAACTGTTGAAGTATGCTAAAGAAATAGTGCAAGTTTGATAGAGGTAGATAACAAATCTTCCAGTCCATAATGAATAACATTTTGGTAACTTCTTAGCATTACCGATACCCAACTGTTGGGGGAACGAGGCCCATAGCAAAATAAATACAATTACGAACTAGGGTTCACATCTATAAGAACAGACAATTCAAGAACCCAAATATATGTCTGAAGTAATAATGGCGTACCTCTTTTCGAGAAAGGTCTTTGCATTAGACACATTCTTTCCCATGGCCGAAGCTTTCCACGAAAAATATGAACCTGACGGATCCACCTGCACAAAATGCATGTAAGCTTCCATTGAAGAACCTCTTTTATAAAGGAAAACATCTAAAGAGAGCATACCAACTATTTTTATAGGAAAAAAAATGAAATCAACTAATCCAGTTGGTGAAATATTGGAGTGCACCAACACCGTAGCACTTCAAGAATTTTTATTTAGTTACACTTAAAAAAAGCATTTGTCCTAACAATTTAAGTTAAGTCCAAACAATTTAAGGTAAGCAAGCGTCGCATCCAAATTACATACCTGATATAGCTGGGGGCCTTTGTCATCATAACCGGCAACAAGGAGTGAAACACCAAAAGGCCTTACACCACTACACAAAATAAAGCAAGTTAAGATCTGTATTTGGCCTAAATGTAAAGAGTTCTATCTAAATTACTATGTTCCAATCATATCAAGAAACATATGAACGTTTTACCTAATGTTTAATTTATTGAGTATGTAATTATCATTAATACAAGTAACTAAAACCATAATATAATACCACAAACATGTCACAACTGTGTGGAGCAGAAAGCAGAGATATAGAGCACTCATATCGCTTTCTAGTTATGCTATATAAAAAGGTAAGCCTGAAACTTACCCTGATTGAGTGAACTCTTGCATAACAGCAGCAGTTTCCCTTACAAGTTGTGTAACAGGGATCGGTTCCTGCAAATAAGATATAAAAGATTATGAAAATAGTTGTCGCAAACTAGCTAAACAGGCATTTACAATTCCAGTAATATTAACTGACGGTTTCAAATGTAACAACACGGAGTAGACTTTTAACAGTGTCAGACAGTAAAAGAACAAGGGTAAAGGAGTACTTTGTATAGACGGTGGTACTGCTCAGCCTGCTTCCTACTCTTTCTGACCAAAACTCGAGAATCAGGCCCCATCCCACTGCACAAGAGAAGCAACATACTGTAAATCCAGGTGGAATCACAGCTACTAATCTAGAAAATATGAATTGTGTGCCCGCATGTGAATCGAGTTTCTTGTGATACATACAACTTTAAGCAATCAGGGATACAAAAACATGGAGATTTTGTACACTTGTTCATAGACCAAACTCATGTCAGAACTTTAAAATCATGGCACCACGTAGGCGCAATATCAATAAGTTCAAACTTTAAGAGCCAAGCGAATAATAGACATTTGAAACTCATTTTTGAAGTAAACCAGTAAAACATGATATACCAGTAAAAAGCTACTACAGGCAGTGACACAACATATACAAATAGAAGTCTACAATGATACTTGTAAGAGCATGAAAATGTTCAATTTGAATTTTGATATCTTACCTGTATACAACTCCAATATTAGGAGTCAAAATCTGAATCTTTTGTACCTGAGACCCAAACAAACAACATCAAGCCACTTGTGAGAAGAAAGAAAGATCAAGGGCGTAAAAGGGGAAAAACCACTCGGTAAAGAAACAAAATATTAATCTTCATCTAAGACTGAAGCTGCAAATACAAAGATTTGTGCATTTTGCAAATATTAATTAACAAAGATCTGTCCTAAAGTCGATAATGCTTATATATTATCTAGCATACACACCTATATAGGTAAACTATATAAATGGATTAACATGCCTACTTAATCACAGCAGTCCACAAAACTTGTGTTTACTTATACAAGAAAGCATGTTGTTTACACGTTTTTGCTCGGAAACGGGATTAATAGATAGAACATACAGCTTCGCATCTACAAACTATAGAAACCCTAGCAGGGCCAAAGCCACAAACTTAATCATGTTCATACAACCACACAAACTGCAAGTGACATGCATTGATCAAGATGTATCGACCTTTTTACAAGTATTGATCAAGATGAATCTCAAATAAACACAGAAGTTAAAAACTACTTCAGACTTATGTTTCTTGCTAGAATGTGCTCAACATCATATACAGAATGAAATAATACAAAGAGAACCAAAAATGAAAATCTTAAGTATACCCAAAAAAAAGAGACCTTACGTATATTAAAGTCTATAACACAAACTATAAGAGAAAAAAAAATAGTGAAATTGATAATTTGCTCCATATTAAAATGCCTAAAGCTTTGAGCATAAAAAGAGTACATACTGATGTCTCGTCCACTAGAATGGACGGTAGCTTCTTTTCCGTTGCAATCACAACCCCGTTAGAAGCTGCAATAACCAGTTTACATTGTAACAATTACACCAACAGTCAAAAAGTTACTTAACAAAATTAATCCGAAAAAACAAAACTTGAAACCGGAATTACCTTTTATCCCCAAGGAAGTTTGACCAGAACCAACAGCTGTAAGAGCATGTTCAATCTGAACAAGCTTTCCAGAAGGACTACAAAACACAAATAAAAAGTAACATTATATTAAAAGTCGGTTTACGAAATCGGAACTCCCAAACCCTACCAAAAGCCCCAATCTTTTACAAATAAATCAAGATTAATTTCTTTACCTGAAAGTAGTTAGAGAAAACGAGTATTGACTGTCACCCATATCGAACCTGCATAATAAAAACAAAACCCTAATTTCAAAATCAAATCTTTGCTAACACAGATGTATGTATCAATTGATTAATTAATTATACATAAAAAGAAAAAAGTGATTAAAAAAGTTAGGGTTTATTACAAAAGGGGGAAATGATCGAGAAAAGTTTGGATCTGAAATTAGTGAGAGATTATTGATTAAGCTATGTATGTATAGATCGATGAATATGTAAAGATTACGAACCTGTTGATGAAATTGAGATTTGAGATGTGAAGAATAACAAGAAGATGTGTTGAATGAGAGTGTGATTATTGTTATGAAGAAGGCCTTCGTTGGCTTGGAGGGAAAGAAACACTGAAAACAAAATGGACAAAAGGGCTGTTTGTTTATAAACTTACGAATTCCGTTACTAAGTTTAGATAGAAAATTGGTAACGAGATGTTCGTTAAATCGTCGTTACCTAATTATATATCTTTTTTCTAAAATGGATATCGTATAAAAATTAAAGGAAAAAAAATAATTTGTTTCCGCAAATGGATGATATATGCGATTTTGAAAACTTAAGGCCGAAAAATATATTAATTTACATTAAATTTTAGAAATAATTTATGTAATTAACTATATTTTTACAACTTTATTTTATATTTTGCTTATTTTTCTTAATTCGGTTTTTTTTTTCTAACTAACTAGCTTAATGCTCGATAATAAATTCATGAAACTTAAAATAAGTCAGAATAGATCGATGAATTTATGAAACAAAAGTCCGAGCTAGTATAAATACTCTTCCATTGTTCTTGTCGAATTTCATATATATTTCTTCTATTAAGTATAGGTATATATCTCAAGTCAAATTATCAAATAATTACATGCAGCGGAAATTAGGATCTCATAGTAAATAATAAATCGGATAGTAATTGTGTACCTTATTGAGCAAGCGAAATAATGAAAACCTAACGTAAGGTTTTTACCGTGGTTGCGTACGCGACACCCTCTTTATCGACAGACCAATATACTAGTACTTGTTTAACGCTTTGTACAACAATTGTCTTAGCAGCAACTCTTATTAAAAAAACAAAAAAATAAAAATAAATAAATAAATAAACCTTTTTAAAAAAAAATAATCGATCGGCTAAATAAATAAAAAAGGTTTAGTCGACTATTTTGTATTGTAAATTAATTAGGGTTTAGGGTTTATCTTTTATTTACTAGTAAGTTACCCGCGCGTTGCAGCGGTAACGACAAATAGATAGTTAAATTTTTGGATAAACAATTTGTTTCACGTACATGTTTTTTTCAATAATAATGCAAAGAGGGAATGTGTTAAATGTTTCACAATATTTTATAATATGTAAAAATCGAATAGCTTTGTCCTGTAAAACTCTCGACACATTACATTTGATGTGTATTTCGTCTGCATTTAAGATTTTGGCAATCTTTATTAATAGTCTAATACATTTGTGTTGCCACGTGAAATCGCTATCGAAAAAACCACATATATTTATTCGAACGGTAAGTGAGCATTTAGGCAAAAACGTTCGTTTATGTTACTTTATTTAGTTAACAAAACGAACATGAATAAGATACTTTGTTCGATTAATTAAATGAACGAACATGAAGAAATGTTTTGTTCGTTCATTTACATTCATGAACATTTATTTATATTTTCATACATTTTATTCTTTTATTAATGCTAGTTTATTTTATACATTTTAAAAATACTTAACATAACAATATATTATTTAAAGTTAATTTTTTTTCTTGAAAAGTAATTAATTATAGATATGAAAATAAATATAAATATAAATGATTTGTATTTAGATTTAGAAATAAGGTAATTTTTTTCTTAAATAATTTAGGTTGTGTATATTTATTCGTATTCGTTTATGTAGGTTTAACATCCAAACGAACAAATTAAATTCCTAATAAACGTCATTGAATACAAAATTGTTTTTAAAAATGTGTTCGTATTTGATTATTTGTTCGGTTTAATTTATTCAATCGAACATAAACAACACCCGTTTGTATTTGTTCGATTCATTTATAGTAGTACATGAGAGAATATGTATATTAACTATTGAAACTTTGTATGTTAGAGAAATTGTATTATTACATATTCTTGACTCTAAATTTCAATAATTATGTCGTTTTATATTTGAAAAAGTTCTAAAAATATATTTAAGTCAAATTTTTAAACACGAGCCGATTATTATAATGAAAAGAAAATTATTATTATCATTATTATTTTAGCATATATTTTATTTTTCTAAACGTAAGTCGATTATTTATAAAAGAAAAAGTTTATTAGTAGTAGTTTAGTACTATGATATTGGAATTTACTTTTATTATTTTAATAGTTACCATAATTAGGTGTAAGTTAATTACTTAATTGTAATATAAGTTTTATTTGAATTTTAGTTTTGGTGACATTATTAAATACGAAAAATCAGAAAAGAAAATATTGGTTGATATTTAAATGTGTTAAATGTAAAATAAAGGGTATTTTAGTAATTTTCCTATTTAAATTTCAACAAAACCTCAAATGCTTTATATATAGTTAAGATAAGATAGGTTTTCAAATTTTAGAGTTTGAGTTATATTACAATAAGGAAACCTCCTTATTTAGATAATAAACTCATCCATTTAATAAACATTATACTTAACCCTTTAAGTAATATTTACTAAATACATTAAACCAATAGTCGTATCTAAATGTCGATATGTGCACTCCCGTAGTCTCGCACATTTACAATCACATATTTATTCGACACCATTCAAATACCTACATTAAGAGCATAAATATAACGTGGATTATCCGTCCTACCAACACTACGCTCTTCCATTTAGACATTTCCTAATGTCTAAAGACTCGTTATCCTACATTTCCAATACATCTTGATCTATAGATTTTAACATTCTATCTTTGCAAGGTGTAACATGAAACGATATGATGCTCCCAAAATGATGATCCATAAATCACTCACATACCAAATAAACGCATCATTAGTTCGTGTGGATACTTAAACAAATTATGTATTTCTTGTTCTTTAACAAACCCTTTTTGTGGCACAAAATGTTGAAAAAATCTAACTAGATTCGTTTCAATCTGTTGCTATGAAATTCCACTTAAAATCAAAGCATCATGATTAGTTCCTCCCACTACTTCAACAAGTGACGTTTTTCTTCTTATATAAACCAAATGTTGTAACAAATCATACTAGGTTTGTCTGAAAGTGTTGCTATGAGCTAAGTAGAATGAAAAAGGTCCGCCTTGTTGCATAGATTGATCATTTGTCGAAACTCCAACTCTCAAATATTGGAATATTTGTATTTATTGTTTATGAAGCCCACCCAAGTTTTAAATCTTTTTCATTAAAGTCAGCCATCTAAAAAAACTTTCATATATGCCATTCAGGTATGTTTCTTATATCATTTATACCAATTTCGACTATAAAATCATGAAAAATGATCAAAACACACTTGCGTTTTTTGAAAAAAAAAACCCCATAATTTAAACATCTTAACAAATACTCTATGTTTGCCTTAATGAAAAACCTAAGTTTATTTTTGTTATTTGTCGGGTTGTAAGTCAAATTGATATAAATGATAACAAATTCAAATGAATTTGGATGGTCTATATGAAAGTTTTCAAAATCGAGAGGCCTAAATGAAAAACGTTGAAAACTTGGGTGACCGTATGTGAAATAAATCGGTTTGTGAGCATGAAATCATACATACCATAGTCGATAGTCACTTTGGGCTGCCCCTTAGTATTTTCGACGAATGCAACCTATTCTAAATCTCTAGTTGACATCTTTAAGTTCAAGCATGATGGGGACGAATAGTCCGCAACCGTAACCAATTATCTTACCAAAACCCTAAGGTGCATATAAAATAACTCGAGATACTAAAGTCATTATCCTTTAAAGTAAAGGGACCAATTGTGCAACTCGAAAAGCCATGGAGTATTATAATCCAGGCATTCAAATAATTACGGTGGCCGTCGGAAGTTAATTCCGGCAGATAAATTACTCCGGCCAACATCTGTTTAGCAACTGGTTTCATTCAAATTTACATATAAACCCCAAAATACTAATAATTCGTCCATTAACTTGCAACATAAAAAACACACATAATGTGTTCGACGAAATGCGTAACAGCACCTGTGTTTTTTTTTTAACTACATTGTTATCTGGGTTTGCTTGAATCCATCTACTTAAGACGCTCCAATGCTGTTCCACGGTATGCACCGAGGTTCTGTCAACGCTTTAAGGACGTGTACACGTTTCAGTTTCGTAGTTCGTGGAATGCATCAATGTGGAGAAAACATTGATCCTGTTATCTCAGTGTTTTTACAAAAGGGTTTTTCGGAGATAAGTGACGTAACAGTTGGGAAATCCCTTCATGCGTTTTGTATTAAGAGTTTACACGGTTTAAGTGTGTTTCATGCAAATACATTGATAAACATGTATTCAAAATTTGGTAAGTTTAAAGGTGCTTGGTCCGTGTTTGATGAAATGCCTGAGAGAAATGAGGCTACATGGAATACAATGATCTCGGCTTTAGTTCGAGTTTCTTTGTACCCAGATGCATTTTTTTTGTTTAGTCAAATGCGTTCTCAAGGATTTGAGACAAGCGGGTTTGTTATAGCTAGTTTATTAACTGGTTGCATTAGTTCAAAGGTTATGGTGCATCAAGGATTTCAAATTCATGGTTTAATTTTGAAAAACGGTTTATTGCATAATGTGTATGCAGGAACTGCACTTTTAAATTTTTACACTGCGTATGGATTTCACTCTAGTGCTCGTAGTATTTTTGACAAGATGCCGGAAAAGAATGTAGTTTCGTGGACTTCATTGATGGTTGGCTATTCCGACAATGGACATTTCACGGAGGTTATGAATTTATACAAGCAAATGAGGCTAGAAAATGTCGATTGTAACCAGAACACGTTCACAACCGTGATTACTTCTTGTGGGTCATTAGAAGATGATTCGTTAGGTTATCAAGCTCTAGGACATGTTATAAAGCGTGGATATGAAAATGATCTTTCTGTTGCCAACTCTTTAATATCAATGTTTGGTAATTTCGGTAGGATACAAGAGGCCAGTTATATTTTCAATCAAATGAGTACACGAGACACTATTTCATGGAATTCCATGATCTCTGCATATGCACATAACTATTCACACGAGGAGTCTTTCCGTTGTTTTAACTTGATGCGTCATATCCATGAGGATCCGGACCAGATTACGCTTTCTGCTCTGTTAACAGTTTGTGCCTCGATGGACAATCTCCTTTGGGGTGCTGCGGTTCATGGTTTGGTTCAAAAGATAGGGTTAGATTCAAACTTATGTGTATGTAATACGCTTTTGGGCATGTATTCAGAAACTGGAAGATCAAATGACATGACACGGTTGTTTAACGAGATGCCAGAGAAAGATTTAATCTCATGGAATTCACTAATCGCTGGCCATGTTCAAGAAGGGGAGTCCGTGGATGCATTGAAGGTGTTTGTTAAAATCCTTCATAGACAGAAATGTTTTAATCACGTAACGTTTGCTAGTGCATTATCCGCTTGTTCAGACCATAAGTTGTTTGCAAAAGTCGACATTCTTCATGGGCTTGTATTCGTATCTGGACTTCAAAACAACTTGGTTATTGGAAATGCCTTAGTCACAACGTACGGGAAGCACAAGATGATGTGGAAAGGCGAAAAGGTATTTCAAATGATGCCCGAAAAAGACTTGGTGACATGGAACGCTCTCATTGGAGGATATGCTGACTATGAACAACCAGAAAACGCAATTAAAATTTTCAAATTAATGAGAAAACAAAACGAACTACCAAACTACATAACTTTGGTGCATGTGCTTAGTTCTTGCGTGGCTCCGAATTACCTACTACCGTTACATGCGTATGTGATTCTTACAGGTTTTGATTCTGATGATTACGTGAAGAATTCACTTATTACAATGTACGGAAAGTGTAATGACATTAACTCTAGTAAACTTATCTTTGATGGATTTGTTAACAAAGATTACGTTACATGGAATGCGATGGTTGCCGCAAATGCTCACCATGGTCATGGAGAAGATGCATTGAAAAGATTCTCAGAGATGAATAAAACCGGAATACATTTGGATCACTTTAGTTTATCTGCAGCTCTCGCAGCTGCTTCTAACTTGTCTACTCTGGAAGAAGGTCAACAACTTCATGGTTTGACCATTAAACTAGGGTTTCACTCGTATCAATTCGTTTCAACATCTATAACGGATATGTATGGAAAGTGTGGGGAAATAAACAATGTAGTGAAAATGCTTCCAGAACCGAATATAAGACCGTGTGTATTATGGAACATATTGATATCCGCTTTTGCAAGAAACGGATCTTTTCAAGAGGCCCGAGAAGCTTTTCATGAGATGTTGAAATGTGGGTGGAAACCCGATCATGTCACATTTGTTTCTCTTTTATCCGCATGTAGTCATGGAGGTTTAGTACACGAAGGATTAGAATATTATTCTTTAATGACTACAAAGTTTAATGTCCCAGTTGGAATTGAGCACTGTGTTTGTATAATCGATCTTCTTGGAAGATCTGGGAGGCTTTCTGAGGCGGAAAATTTTATTAAGGAAATGCCTGTCCCACCGAACGAATTTGTTTGGCGGAGCTTGTTAGCGGCATGTCGAAAGCATGGAAATTTACGACTTGGAAAAGAAGCCTTACGACGTCTTATTGAATCAAACCCTTCTGATGACTCGGCTTTTGTGTTGTACTCAAACGTATGTGCAAATAGTGGGAAATGGGATGCGGTTCATGAATTAAGAATGGAAATGGAGGCTAGTAGAGTTAAGAAAAAACCTGCTTGTAGTTGGATTAAAACGAAAAGAAAAGTAAGTTCGTTTGCTATAGGAGATAAATCCCACCCCGAGAGTTATAAAATTTACGCCAAATTAAATGAACTAAAGAAGGCGATTAAAGAAGCTGGTTATGTTCCTGATACAAGCTTTGCGTTGCAAGACATCGATGAAGAACAAAAAGAAGATCATTTATGGAAGCATAGTGAACGGCTGGCACTTGCGTATGGAGTGATTAATACACCAGAAGGTTCGACTTTGCAGATATTTAAAAACCTTCGGGTTTGTGGCGACTGTCATTCAGTTTTTAAGTTCATTAGTAACATTACAAGACGGAAAATTGTGATGAGAGATCCGTTTAGGTTTCATCATTTTAGTGATGGCAAGTGTTCTTGTGATGACTATTGGTAGTAAAGAAAACAGACACATAATATATCTGGTTACCTTTAAAGCAACTGACATTTCCATTTTGGTATTCAGATAAATCGAAATGAAAGTACTTTTTACTATTAATCTTATTTTAAATGATCATATAACACTTGGTTCAAAAATTTTAGATCATGGGTCGAACGGTTCAATTTGATCAAACGGGTTGGATCAGTAATTAATACAAATATATGATGAATTAAAAAAAAAGTCAATTAACCAAGAATAGTATAAACAAATGCAGCTATAAACTAAATCTATTAAAACCACATAACAGAAAACATTTTTACGCGTATAAATGGATGGTAGTAACTTGAACTTCCGAGCATTGGTTGGTGAGAGAATGCTTACGGAGGGTGACATAGTGCTAAAAAGATTAGTAGATTAACGGGTTCAATATAAAAATACAGTTGAAAAAAGGATTATACAGGTCAAACGGGTTCAATATAATTCTTCGACTGAGGGAAATATATCTCAACATAGAATTATACACAATAATTAACTTGACATCTCCCCATGAAAAATTATTACAAGCAAACAACTCTAGAGCTTCAAGTCTTGGATGAAAAGCAAAAGCAGCTAATCCTTCACGAGTAATAGCTTCACAACCCTTCAAATAGACCAATCTCAATACCAAACAATTGTTAGCAATACCAAACAATGAGATATCAGTTACATTGATCAGCCAAGACAAATTCAAACAATCAATATCGTGAAGTTTCGATAACAATTCTACAACTCCAAAGTCAGTAACATTAACCCCACACTTTGACAAATTTAGATACGTAAGAGTAACTAGTTGTTTCAAGTAAATAATACCATTATCGGTAATCTTATCACATTCACTCAAATTAAGATGATCTAACCACTTCTTCAAATCTCCATTCTCATTTGCGAGATACATTAAACCTAAATCAGTAATCATATAACAACCTCTCAAATACAAACGTTGTATACAACTCGCTTCGCCGATAGCTTTAAGTGATTGGTCAGTCACACCAACACATCTACCCAATTCTAAAACTGTTAAATCCTTGCAACATCTTACTAAGGAATCAATTCCTAAATCCACTGCAAACAAATGAATACACGCATTCGCGACTGCACATAAACCGTCATCATCAAAATCAAAATCAGAATCAACTTCTAAATCAGAACCGTCTTCATCTTCAACTATATTTAGGTTCAACTGCCAGAGTTTCGGGCATGATTGTGCTAAAAGTTTCATATGGGAATTGGAAAGTGGTTTAGAACAATAAAAGTGTACCAAATTCGGGGATGCGGGTAAGATGTCATTCAACATATCAGGTAAATAACAGCATAATGTTTGCAGGCGAATGCACGAAACTTTCATGAATTGCTTGGAAATTTGAGAGAATGATTTCATGTCAATTTTCTTGTCGATTTTGTTGAAAATAGAGGTGAGTTCGTCATCTCCCATTCGCTCTAGTTTTGTTTAAGTTTTTTTTTCATTGTAAGTGTTGAAGTTTGGTGTACGGTTGTTCATGTTAGGCTTAGTTATGATTGATGATTGCATGTTAGACCATTCGCTTGATATTGGACCTATAACTATGGGTTATTTGTGTTAGAATATAGGGCCAAAAACAAATGTAAGCCAAAGCTCGTATGTGGGCTTGAGCCCGTTAAGTTAATATTTTCCCTATAAATAGAGATCTAATATAATCGTTTCAAGTTGATGAAATAAAATTAATTCTTCCACAAAACAGATTCTTAATTTCTACATGGTATCAGAGCGGGTTATCAGAAAAAGGTACCTGTTCTAACTAGCCATTCGACTAGTCCATTCGAATAGAAGTTTAACCCGTTCGAACTAGATCAATCGAACAAGAAATCACTCAAAAAGGTTGTTTTATTGTTTTTTAAACGTTTCTTTTTCAATCTGGGCAGTTAGCAAAGTTTTTTGGTGAAAAAATCGACTTTTAGATCGAGTTTTAGAAAAACCCTAAATTTTCAGCGGCGCACACGGATCAAGTTCTTGAAAAATTCCCATCCGTACGGATCAGCAGTTCATCCGTACGGATCAAGCTCATCCGTACGAATCAATCAGTTCATCCGTACGAATCAAGAAGTTCATCCGTACGAATCAATCAGTTCATCCGTACGAATCAATCAGTTCATCCGTACGAATCTAGTTCATCCGTACGGATCAAGCAGTTCATCCGTGCGAATCAAGCAGTTCATCCGTACGAATCAAATAAACCATGGCTGACGCAAACAATAACGATCTCGCAGTAAACAATAACGATCTCGCAGTGCAACTAATGAATTTGCTTCGTAATGGAGCTCCGAATCAGCTTCAAAACCCAAAACCAAACCCGTCCGATCAACTCAAGATTAGTCTAATGTTGACAAGCAACAACTACCCGTTATGGGCTCGTATGATTCGAGTCTCTATTGGGGGGAAATCCAAATTGTATCTTAATCACCTTACCGAAAATCCTCCCGCCATCACTAGTGAAAAATACGATGAGTGGGAACAAGCCGATCTTGTGGTTTTCTCATGGTTAATTCAGAATATTGATCCGAGCATCGCAAGTAACCTTACTGGATTTCCCACAACGAAGTCACTATGGGAAGCCTTGGCAGTTACTTACAGCAGCGGGAAGGATAAGTTACAAACTTTTGATCTCCATGTTAAAGTTAATGAGTTCAAACAACAGCAGCTACCACTAGAAGAGTTTTGGATAGGGATGCATGGAATTTGGGGAGAAATTGATCGTCGCGACCCCAACCCGATGACTTGCACAGCTGACATAGCCACCTATAATCGAGTTCGCTCTGAAACAAAGTTGTTCCAGTTTCTGAACGGACTTGACCGGAGGTATGACCCAATTAAACGGGAAATTCTCCGCTCTGATCCGCTTCCATCTCCCGAAACCGCGTATGCTACGGTCAGGAAAGAAAAAGCTCACCAAGCTATTATCGACGGGAACCATGAGGCAGATATGGGTGTGGCAGCTGGGCTCAATACCACTGGCGATGGAGCAGGCCTTGTCTCAAAAAACTATCGATCAGAAAAACCAGCATTCCGACCCCAATCAAAGGTCGACAAAAGCAAGCTCAAGTGTGAAGAGTGTGGTATGTCAAAACACACCAAGGAGCAATGCTTTAAAATTGTTGGCTATCCAGACTGGTGGAATGAGAATCACAGGACCTCAAAGACTGGAAAGGCTGCGGCGGTTGTAGGAGGCAGTGAAACTAGAGGCGGAGGAGAGACGAGTACCGATGACGCACCAGAACCAGGTATAGGGTTTGGTTGTTCTATACCAAATCCTCCGGGTAATGAATCCTTTTTAAATCCAAAGATTTTTAATCAAAACTTACTCGATAAGTTAAATGAGTACGATTTAACTAAGGAACAATGTGAGTCTGTTTCTGGCAAAGCTCATGTTGCAACCAAAGATTCTAAATGTACTTCTTGGATCTTTGATTGTGGTGCCACCGATACGATGACGTTTGATATTACTGATATAACATCAAAATCTAGCGTTGATAAAACAAAAATTCACACAGCAAATGGGGAAACTCTCCCAGTTAAGGGAGGGGGAACCATTGAAATTTCAAAAACATTACGACTCTCTAGATGCCTCTATGTACCATCACTGTCGCACAAGTTATTATCCGTCAGTCATGTTACACAAGAATTAAACTGTGCTGTATTAATGCACCCCACTTTTTGCCTTTTGCAGGATATCAGAACGGGGAAGATCATTGGGCGTGGTACTGAAAGACAAGGACTCCACTACGTTGATGAAGTTACTCACCATGGTTCTGTTCTGCTCACTCATGGGTCCAACGATAGGAAAGCTTGGTTATGGCACAGAAGATTAGGCCATCCATCTGTTGGCTATTTGAGACAATTATTTCCGCACTTATTTCCTAATAATAAAACTTTTCATTGTGATACTTGTATTTTGGCTAAGAGTCATAGACAAACGTTTAAACCTAATGATACTCGAGTTGATTTTCCTTTTTCGTTAATTCATTCTGATGTTTGGGGTCCTGCAAAAATTGAAGGGGGACAAAATTTTCGTTATTTCCTGTTATTTATTGATGATTGTACTCGTATGACATGGACTTATCTTTTAAAAACTAAGTCTGAAGTGTTTACTAAGTTCACATCGTTTTGTAACATGGTTAAAACTCAATTCAAACAGGACATACAAATTCTTCGATCCGATAATGGGGGAGAATTCTGTAATACTTCCATGAAAAACTTCTGTCAAGAGCGGGGAATCATTCATCAAACCTCGTGTGCTCACACTCCTGAACAAAATGGGGTTTCAGAAAGCAAAAATCGATTCTTGTTGGAAATCACTCGTGCCCTAATGCTCGAATCACGAGTCCCCAAGTCATTTTGGCCAGAAGCAGTTGTCACTGCCACGTATCTGGTTAATCGTCTCCCAACCCGCGCTTTAGCTCTCAAAACTCCTCTCCAAACACTGTCGACCTTCTATAAATTGCCTTCAAATCTAACTCTTGAACCTCGAGTATTTGGGTGTTCTGTTTTTGTTCATATACCAAAAATAGAGCGTTCAAAACTTGATCCTTGTGCAGAGAAATGTGTGTTTCTGGGGTATGGTGTCAATCAACACGGGTATCGGTGTTATAGCCCGAGTCGGCGTCACATGTTCACAACAATGAACTGTGACTTCCTTGAAACTGAGTTCTTTTACCAGACCCATCTTCATGGTCAGAGGGAAAACGAAAATGACGCATTAAGATGGATGAGTTGGGCGCCACCTGTGAATGGTGCTTCGACTGATACATCCACTCCGGAGACTGATAGTCCTGAAGAACCGGAAGACAGTACCACTCCCACCAACAATGGTCCTCCTCAACTGATATCCGAGGTAAGTGGCTCTGAATCTCCGGATACTTCAGATAACTCTGATGTGTGTGCTGATGAACAACAGGAACATGTCGAGACGGAAACTTCGAGTGTGACTGAACCAGCTCGGTATGATCTTCCACCTAGATCAACCAGGGGAATCGCGCCTAACAGATACTCACCTGAAAGAAGTTCAAGAGGGTCGAGATATCCAGTCACAAATATCGCAAGAAGAAATCTAGTTCCGGAAGCCAAGTCCTTCGCAAATGCGATCTGTTCTGAAAATATACCAACAAGTGTTGAAGAAGCACTAAAATATAAAGAATGGAAAGAAGCAATTGGAACTGAACTTGAAGCCCTGAGACGAGCTGAAACATGGGAAGAATGTGAATTGCCTCCAGGAAAGAAACCCGTTAAATGTCGGTGGGTGTTCACTATCAAGTATAAACCCGATGGATCAATCGAAAGGTATAAAGCTCGGTTAGTCGCAAAGGGGTATACTCAGACTTACGGGATTGACTACTGTGAGACTTTCTCTCCAGTAGCCAAGATCGATACTATTAGAGTTCTATTCTCAGTTGCAGCAAACAAGGATTGGCCATTACACCAATTTGATGTCAAGAATGCCTTCCTACATGGATAATTGAAAGAAGAAATCTACATGGAAGCTCAACCTGGAATTCATGATAGTTCCGAAGCCAGGAAAGTTTGCCGACTTAAGAAATCTTTGTATGGTTTGAAGCAGTCCCCACGAGCGTGGTTTGGTCGATTTACTACAGTTATGAAGAAATATGGCTATAACCAAAGCAATTCTGATCACACTCTCTTCTTGAAACGAAGAGGTAAACTCATAACCTGTTTAATAATCTATGTTGATGACATGATCATTACAGGGGATGATTCAGAGGAAATGACAAAATTGAAAGCTAATCTCTTCAAAGAATTTGAAATGAAAGATTTGGGAAGCCTCAAATATTTTCTCGGAATTGAAGTTCTAAGATCAAAATTAGGGATCTTCATTTGCCAGCAAAAATACGTTCTTGATCTATTAGCAGAGACGAGAATGCTAGATTGCAAACCTGCAGACACCCCCATGATAGCCAACCAAAAATTATTCATGGAAGATGAAGCTAAACTGGCAGATAAAGAAAGATATCAGATAACAGTGGGAAAGCTGATTTATTTAGCTCATACTCGACCAGACATTGCATATGCCGTGGGGGTTATAAGCCAATTTATGCACCAACCTCAAATCCAACACATGGAAGCGGCTCTACGGATTATCAGGTATCTCAAGGGAACTCCTGGACACGGTGTTCTATTCAAATCAAATGGGCACCTGAAGATTGATGCTTATACCGATGCTGACTGGGCAGGCGACAAAGGTAATAGGAGATCTACATCATGGTATTTTACTCTAGTGGGAGGAAATCTTGTTACATGGAGGAGTAAAAAGCAAAAAGTAGTTGCTCTCTCAAGTGTTGAAGCTGAATTCAGAGGAATAGCACGAGGATTAGCTGAAGTCTTGTGGCTGCGAAAACTATTGTCAGAGATTGGGTATCCCTCAGGAGAAGCTAGCAAGATTATGTGTGACAACAAAGCTGCTATCCAGATCTCAGGAAATCCAGTTTAACATGATCGCCCAAAACACGTTGAAGTTGATAGACACTTCATCAAAGAAAAGCTTGAAGATGAGGTTATCGAGCTTCCGTTTGTTTCATCAAAGGATCAGCTTGCAGACATCCTTACAAAGGCGGTTACCGGAAAGATCTTTGCTTATTGTCTTGACAAGTTAAGCATTGGAAATCCCACTACTTAGCTTGAGGGGGAATGTTAGAATATAGGCCTAAAACAAATGTAAGCCCAAACCCGTATGTGGGCTTGAGCCCGTTAGGTTAATACTTTCACTATAAATAGAGATCTAATGTAATCGTTTCAAGTTGATGAAATAAAATTAATTCTTCCACAAAACAGATTCTTAATTTCTACAATTTGCTACTTTGTTTTGAGCATATAGATGTGTGTCGAGATTTGAGGTGCAAGTGGGATGATCACCCCAGGGTATCCGCTATCGCCCTTGACAGGATTTGCTGAAAATCCCACCGACACTCTAGACACTCCGACAAATGGGGTGTGTAATGTAACACCACTATGATATACTTGTACATTGTACAATCAGAGTAACAAGGAGTCAGTATCCGGTTTTATGTTGCATATAGGTTGATCCCCGTTGTTGCAAGTACGATACCATAGGTTATGATTGAGACGTATACGATTGTAGGACTTTGTCGATGCTCCTTAACCATAGTGTATAAAAGATACAATTAAACTTTTATATATATATATATATATATATATATATATATATATATATATATATATATATATATATATATATATATAGAGGTGGGTTCATTTAGGAACCATCAATTATTTAGGAACCATTAGGAACCATTTAATCACCATTAGATCATTTAGATCAAAAATTAAACTCAAGGTGGCAATTTTGTAATTAAGTCAAAATTGAGACCCAAATTGGAAATCAATTAAAACCACTTTAAAATCCTAATTAACTTTAAATTAACATATCTAGAGTATAACTAGGTTTTAGGAAAAACTAAATACACCATTAGAACAAGCTTTTAATTATCTTTCCAACGAGCACCCACTTGATATACTTTTGACGACTTTTTTTTTTTTTTTTTTAGTGAGTTTCGGTATATACACTAGTGTATATACTAAATATTCACCAGTGTATATACTAATTCACAAAAAACACATCTGAACCATATATACTATACACTAGTGTATACACTATATTCACTAATGTATACTTATACACTAGTGTATTTATACACTATATTCACTAATGTATAGTTATACACTAGTGTATTTATACACTATACAGTAGTGTATTTATACACTAGTGTATACAATATATATACACAAGTGAATATACAATATACACCAGTGAATACGCAATATACACAAGTGAATACACAATATACATACACAAGTGAATATACAATATAAACAAGTGAATATACAATATACACCAGTGAATACGCAATATACATTGTATATACACTTCGATACATTAGTGTATAAAATACTATTGTATACAATGTATTCTCTGGTGAAAACATTTGAATAGATTAGTGTGTCTACTAGTGAATATATAATATACACCAGTGAATACGCAATATACACAAGTGAATATACAATATATATACACAAGTGAATATACAATATACACCAGTGAATACGCAATATACACAAGTGAATATACAATATATATACACAAGTGAATATACACCAGTGAATACGCAATATTAAAATCGGTCTTTAGTGATTTCTTTAGGGTCAACAAATAAAATGGAATTAAGAGTTTGTTGAAAAGGAATAACAATGTTAATAAAACTAATAAATTTGATATTCAAATTTACAAATCATAAAAAGTCATGAATATATTGATTATTTATTTTAGAATAAATAAAAAATCCTGAAAAAAGTTTGAAAAAAATAAAAATTAAAAAATAAAAAATAATACCCATTTAGCAAACAGCTCAATGTTAATATGTCCAAAAAATTACAGCTATTATATAATAATCTACATAGCCTGCCATTACCAATATGAAAACAAGAAAGAAAGAAAGATAAGTGGGCCTACTTTAATATATATATGATTATCGGTTATCCTTTATCCAGACTTATAACTAACATGTTCAGACTAATTTACAATCCATAAAGCATAAAGTACGCGTTATGGTACACTTTTGTTTTGGTTGTAAACTTTACTCTGTAAATTTATATTCCATATTACAGTTTGCGGGGACATTCTCTTCATCCTTAATTCCATCACTCTTTCTTTCTACTTCTCATCACACCCAGATTCCTTCCTTCGCCGGCGCCGGTCAACTGAAACCCTAACTCAGTTCCACTTCTCCGATCTTACCATCTTACCTCCCATGGTCATCCTCCTCATCCTTATTCCGATCTTGCGAGTCTTATTTCGGTAATGGCTTCACTCGCCGTCTCGATCTCCTTAAACCATCACAAAAAACTCACCGGAAAGAAATCGGAGGTACAAGTTCGGGATGGTTTAGATGTTTTTATAGCGAAACGTTACTGAGCTCGATTTGTGAAGGCGGAAGGGTGCGAATGAATCCAGAGAAGATTAAGATGTCTAGAGGCGGTGAGGTGTTGGAAACGGTGATTGGACGGACGGACGGTGATCGAAGTTATCTGAACAGATTAAATTTGAGAATTTTGATTTTGGTGAGGGGGAGAGATTCAGGTTGTATCTGTGTAAGAGTGTGTAAGAGGGAGGGGGAGATAAAGAGACGGGATTGAAATATATGTGTGTGTAATGTCTGATTTACCCTTTTAGTGATAACTAATATTAGATCTAAATCTTAAAATTAAAAGATGATCCAAGGGCCAAGAGGTGGTTCCTTTGGTTCCTAATTAATTACATGGTTCTTAAATGAAACCAACTCTATATATATATATATATATATATATATATATATATATATATATATATATATATATATATATATATATATATATATATATATATATATATATTTATATATATATCATGCATGATTGTGGCAGCCATATCTCATGCATCACGCCTTTTCCTTCAATTATTCCCAAAAAAAATTAAATCCACAAAATTTATAACTTTATATCCGTTTTTTTCAACCATAAAACAAAACTTTATTTTTAGCAATAAAAACCATTAAAACAACAACAACAACAACACAATCACAAATACAAAAAAGCTATCATAATCTCATCATCAACGTAAGTTTCACCAATATTTCCTCATTTGATCTATTCAAATTGTTTATTGTTCGTGATCGTAATACGTATTTTGATTTGAAATTTTGGCGGGTCAGGTAATCTGAAATGGCGACGAAGAAAAGTGTTAGTAGTTTGAAGGAAGGAGATTTGAAAGGGAAAAAAGTGTTGATTAGAGCTGATCTTAATGTACCTTTGGATGATAGTTTTAAAATCACCGATGACACGCGCATACGTGCCGCCGTGCCTACCATCAAATATTTGATGTCTAATGGTGCTAAAGTTATTCTCACCTCTCATTTGGTATATATTTCTCTTTTTATTTGATTTGGATCATTTATGTATCTGAATATGCTTTCTTTCAGTAATTTTAAACATATATGATGTTTCGATTGTCACTTTGTTTCCAATACCAAGGAAAATAACTTATATCGCGATTACGAGTTGTTTATATGTTTGTAGGGAAGGCCAAAAGGCGTTACACCAAAGTACAGCCTGAAGCCACTTGTGCCCAGACTTTCCGAGCTCCTTGGAGTCGAGGTTGGTTAATTTTATATCTGTTAGCTGAATTCTGTATTCTGAAGTATAAAATGTAACAACAGGTTAAGATGGCAGAAGATTGCATAGGTCCCGATGTTGAAAAACTTGTGGCCGCGCTTCCAGAGGGTGGTGTTTTGCTTCTTGAAAACGTCAGGTTTTATAAAGAGGAAGAGAAAAACGATCCTGAATTCGCAAAGAAGCTTGCATCACTAGCTGACTTGTATGTTAATGACGCATTTGGCACTGCACATAGAGCACATGCATCTACCGAAGGGGTTACTAAGTACTTAAACCCGTCTGTTGCTGGATACCTCATGCAGAAGGTTTGTCTTGCGCTTGCATTTCTTTAGCGTATAAGACGTGAATAGTGATTATTGTCGATCTATTTACATATGTTATCTTTTCAGGAGCTTGATTACCTTGTTGGAGCGGTATCTAAACCCAAGACGCCATTTGCTGCAATTGTTGGTGGGTCAAAGGTTTCCAGTAAAATCGGTGTGATCGAGTCACTATTAGAGAAGGTTAACATCCTTGTTCTTGGTGGAGGTATGATCTTCACTTTCTATAAAGCACAAGGCCACAAAGTTGGATCGTCCCTTGTGGAAGAAGATAAACTCGAACTTGCAACATCGCTTCTTGAAAAGGCCAAGTCTAAAGGCGTGTCTCTGTTGCTCCCTACTGATGTCGTAATTGCTGACAAGTTTGCTGCAGATGCCAACAGCAAGGTTTTTCCGTATTCTATTTATTAGATATCAATTAGATGTATAGATATATCGATGCTAAAACGTTTGGTTATTATTTAATTTCAGGTTGTTCCAGCGACTGAAATTCCCGATGGGTGGATGGGATTGGACATCGGACCAGATTCCATTAAGTCATTCAGTGAAGCTTTGGATACCACCAAAACTGTTATTTGGAATGGACCTATGGGCGTGTTTGAGTTCGAGAAGTTTGCTGCAGGAACTGAGGTACTTTTGCTAGCCTCTAATGTTATATTTGTGACCCGCACTGACTTCTGTATATCCTGTTTTTTCAGGCTATCGCGAAGAAATTGGCAGACCTTAGCGGAAAAGGAGTTACTACTATCATAGGTGGTGGTGATTCGGTTGCAGCCGTGGAAAAGGTCGGGCTAGCTGACAAAATGAGCCACATCTCGACAGGTGGTGGTGCTAGCTTGGAGCTTCTTGAAGGAAAGACACTTCCTGGAGTGCTCGCCTTGAATGAAGCTTGATCTTGTTTTTGCTATCGGTTTTCTGTAAACCACAATGAGAACTGTCATAAATCGAACCAAACTTGACGTTTTCTGATTTAACAGTTTTAGTTCAGAGTAGAAATCAAATAAATGGTCCTGTGAAGTTGTGACCATGTTGTATATATCCTCTGCTTTCGAGCATTGATGGTTCTTGATTTGGAATTGCTAATCCATATATAAAATTATATTTATTTTGTAAATTTCCATTTATATTGATTTTCAAGCTTATATAATTGCAGACGAATGTACCAACACTAAACGGTTTGAGCTCAGAAGATTTACCGAGTTTGAGTTAAATGTTGATTTAAAGCATATATTCAAGCTGAGTAAACTATGGGCCAAAAGTGAATAAGTCGATTCCAGCTTATACGAACTCATTGTGTTTTTCCCCGATGCCTATACAAATTGAAATTCAAACCCTAAGACGGTCTCCTTCCTTAACTCATCTCACTAACATAAAAAAACTGCACGTAATGTTGACCCAAATAGGCCAACTGATAACGAATTCATAATTCAACAAGGAAACGAGTTATTTTCTTTTTGCAATGTTTAACCGAGAGCAGAATCTTCGTAGTTAATTAAAATCAGAAAGAACTCACTAAAGTCAAACACTCGAGAGACAAAAGGTGTAAGTTTATGAAACACTTTTTTTCAATTTTTTAAGAAGACGGAGTGGAAGTTGAGACGGGAGTATCTTCTTGTGCTCCCCATTCTGTCCAAGATCCATCATAAACTGGGACATCTGTCTTTCCAAGCCGATGGAGTCCCTACCAAATAAAATAAACCATCGTTTAAGTTTTAGCAAATAATTCTTGTACCAAATCATACACACAATTGATGTTTTTGTTAAGAGGTAAATAGAACATTACCAAAGCAAGAATGCATGCAGTAACTCCAGTGCCGCATGAAGTCATAACAGGGTTTTCCAATGAGATTTCTGCATAAGTATGTAGTAATCAGAAAACGATACATTTTAATTGTCGTACTAATAATGTTACTGCATGAACCACAAAGATCCATCCTTAAATTCTACTTGTAGAAAATAATTTGTCTTTCCCTCTAAATGTCCTAAGCATACTGCATGATACACATTTTCAGTCGACTTGCCAATGCCCTCGTCAAAAAGGTTGAATGGGTGTCGGGTCGGTCTGTCAGTTTAGGTTTGACCCAAAATACTTTTTGTTCATTTTTTAAAACTTTCAATTAACAAATAGTGTGTAAAATCTGTCATATGATTACAAAAAAAGATTTATTATAATAATGAATATAAACTTTTGAATAGAACGATTTGGGCGATTTTATGAATGGAAAATACACTTTCAGTGACTTTCGACAAGTTTTTTTTAACTTCTTTTTAATAACTGGGTCGTCATGTTAGAGATAATATATAACCCGTATAAACCCATTCATAAGCAACCAGGTCAAAAATGCGACTTCTACTAAAAGAGTTCAGAAAGCAAGGAAAACACGTTTATATTGCAAAAGATTAAAAAACACGGCGAGTTTAAATAGATGAACAAATAAAAGCTGGTAAGTTACCCTCTTGTTCAAACTTCTTCTTAAGTTGGTCGGATGATAGTAGCGTCTGTGAACCGTCTAACATCTGTAAACTCACCATTTATGCATTTAAGATTTAAGTATTGAAGCATCTTATAATTATTTTTTAATTAATAATGACACACGATTAAAAAGGATGACTCGATTACCTGCGAAAAAGGAATGCACTTACTCCCAGGCACATGACCACTTCTTATTCCTTTCCGAGGTTCAGCTGCAACACCATCAAACCTGAACGAATAAAAACCATCATCAAAGTTTTCATGTTATACTTACAAATATCATGTCATCCAAACGGAAGCTGAAATATTCAAACGATTGCTAAAAAGTGTATAGAAATTGATTTTGTTATACCTGGCCTTTGAACGAGCATCAATGTGTTGATGTGTTTGGTCCTCGGTATTCTTTTTAACCTATAACAATTACAGCACACAAATTATAACATTGTTTATTTGTTCCCTTTTGGTGAAACATCTCATCATACCCGATACATTCTGATATGTATTAAAAAGACACATGAAAACTAATTCCACAAACCTGTTCAAGTGTCCATACAAGATGCGGCTGATATTTTGTTTGAAAAGTAACTGGACCAACCTGCCAAAGTAAAACAATTTCGTTAAATTCTGTAGAATTAGATTAACGGGGTGTTCGGGTTTGAATTTTGAAACTGATTTTTTAATTACTGCGACATTTTAGGATATAAAGATTCAACTTCTAATAATCTGATCCTTTAGGGGACAAGTACCAGATCAACAGTTTCAAACGAGTTGCGACAAAACTGATTATAAAAGGGGACAATAAAATTACCTAATTACCCCTTCTTTTCACCTAAAGACGTAATCCCCTTTTTGCACGAATGACCGTTTAAGTCATTTTATGTAACAAGTTCTTAGATAGTTACAATTTTCTTAACACTCAAACAACTGATAATCCGATTACTACAACTTCAAACAACAAAAGCACATCCGAATGCGATCTCCTACAGCTCGTTTTATTACAACTGATTATCTAGTTCTTCTTATTTAAAATCCCAATATCCCTTTTAAAACACACATTCATTAAACACCACCTAAAGTTAAAGAAAGAAAGTGACATAAAATACAGTCTTAACAAACTATCTTTTATTCATTTAATATCAGCACGTGTTAATGAAAAAGAGTAATTTAAAGAAGACAAACTTACAGCTTGGCCGTGGTATACTTTTTCTATTGCCTCGCTGGCAGCACTAGCTTTCAATATTGCATCACCAGAAGCACTTGATTCAACATCGAATCCCGAAGCACGCCATTGAGGGAGCCCTCCGTCTAACACCCAAACTCTATCATGCCCAAAAACTCGAAACATCCTATAGAACAATTTTCAAAATAAGCTTCTTTTCAAAAATGTTCAAATGGTTAATATATAAACATTTGCTAAAAAGGAAACTGGTTAAACTCGCCCAAAGTGAAATTTTAATATGTGAAACCTCAAATACTTTTATTTAAAACAGTAGATTATTATTGAAATAATATGATTTACTTATATCCAACATACTAGTTATAAAAAACAATTAACTATTTAAGACAGTTATTTCGGTTCACTCTGACCTGGCCGTTTTGACTCGCTACACAACCCACCCATTTCCAGCTCAAGCGATATCAGTTAAGGAATTGTAACTTACCACCAAACACGGGCTGCACTGAAGATACCCTTACCGTCATAAACAACAACCCCGTCCTTATTTTCGATTCCAAGAGCGGAAACAGCAGCTGCAAATGCTTCCTCAGATGGCAGCATGTGTGGCAGCTGAATCACTCAACACAAGCACATTGCTATTGATTAAAACTAAAATTAAGAGGTGGCAAATCCAACCCGTTAGCTGAAAAATGGTCCGAGTTGAGTTTATAATATTAAAGAAAAAAAGGTAAAAACCGAGTCAAATATACAGATTAAAAGTCATGAAAAGTGTATTTACATAATTAAAACCTCTTAAATCATTTTATTATAAAAATCAGTTTATTATTTAAGAGTTTTTGTAATCATATTTAATACATTATTATTTACACAAGTAAATGAAGTGACAACAATCGAGTCGGTAGATCGACCTGACCCAGTCCATTTAAGACGTGTTAAACTTTAAGCATTTTGCCCGGTGAACCCAACCAGACAAGTTTCCACCTTTACTAAATATTAATGGATAAGTGAGGTTTGTGCCAAAACATAAGAAAAGGAAGTTAAAAGATGGCATCTCACATTAGTGGTTCTATCTGATATCCCATCTACGTCAAAAAAAAGAGCACCAGGAATGTGAGCAACCTGTTAAAAAGAAGAAAATAACTCGATAATATTGTATATTTAAATAAATAAAAATCATTAGTAACATGGTATGGGAACAATAACAATACACACCTGATACTCTTGAAGCGGATTTCGTTGTTCATCAGGCATGTACCAGGATGCATCCAACACCTGCACGCATATCCATACAGCAAATAAGAAGTTATAACATAGTATTATCTTAATATATGGTAATTGAGCAGAATATGTTGTATGTGTTAAAAACACAAAAAAGGACATCACCTTCATATCGGGGTCACGCAGATTAGCATGGAGCCATTCAACGGAAACAACGGGTTCACTAGTTGACATTGACTTTGTTGAAAAAGAAGCTGTAGATGCAATCGTGGTTGAAGCCATATCACTCCGAATTAAAGTTGTCCTTCTATATATGGTATGGTTCGGAGAAGCCCACGATTGAATGGGTTTCTTCTGAAAATCATAAAAAAAACAATTACATAAGCTAATAAGCTCATAAGCCCCTTCTATAAGCTAAAACAAACATCCCCTTATATGACAGTTAGGGGATATCTTCAAACAGCTTAGGTAATAAGACATACATACAGTAGAATTGTAATATATAATTTCAATTGGTTACTTACGAAGAAAAAAGAAGCAGCTAATTTAGAGGGGTTTTGATTGATTGAAAGGAAACGATGAGAGAATAGAGTTCTTGAAAGAAAGGCAGATGCCATTTTCACAAACCCTCAATCAAACACCATATAATTTATTCATCAAATTCTTGTTTCTGTTTTTTTCACTACGATGATGATGCCTGTAACAATTTATTACTCCTTCTACTTTTAAATAACTCCATACTCAACCTTTAATGTTTTTTATACCGTTTCTCGTAGGCTTTTCGTTATTTTTTTTTTTTTTTTGTTTAAAAGTGTATTTGAAGGTTAAATTATGATTAATGACAATTATAATTTGTTTTTATCTTATGGTCACTACAATCCGCCCATGCTGAAAACATTCAAATATTTTTGATTTAAGGTCGTCTATTGATGACGTGTTTGTGACTTTGACAATATAGCGCAACTCTTGGTGAGGTCATAAGCATTCTTTCTTCTAATTACATAATGGAACTCCATGGATATGGTGTCGACGGGCTGTTAAGGCAAGGAGTTGAAGAGTAGAATCTCGGGTTGATTAGTCGGCATGTAACCATGTTTTATTCATTCCGTTTAGAGAGCTTTGTACGTTTGCAGTGATCAAAACTTATCTAGAAAAATATGAAAACTAGATGATGCTGCCATTACAATTCTGAACCGACACAATGGTCAGTAATAGGAAAATAAATTTAAAATTTTATATCAAACAATTCTCTTTTGATTCGTCTTAGAAAATGCAAAAGGCAAAGAGATGTTTGCCAGGAGTCCAATGATGAAATTTAGCAATCCAAACAGTATACCCATGGTAAACATATATGCAACCATAACTAGCGGATACTCCACCATATATGCTGGCTCCGGTATTATATGACCACAACACACTTCCTGTTTTCGCATCCAGTGCATACAAACGACCATTTGAAGCTACTGATCCAGCAAACATGACACCCCTTGTTAAAGAAACTGGTCCTTCGGCTAAGTCATTGCTTGGGTTAGCGTAGTCCACATGATTTGACCGGTGTGTGCATCCAAAGCTGCCCAACCACCTGAAGTTGTGGTTTGGTTAGACGGTGTAAGCTTGAATGGCAAATGAGCTCCATTGACTACGTTGGTGAACACCCTCTGCCCGTCTGTAGCTGCACCCATATTCCTCCACCCTCGTTGCTTCCAGGACCTATAAGCTACAACAAAACCTAAATGGTTAGTGACACATCAAGAAGTCAGCACAAGGCGGAAATTTTAGGGCGCGTTTGGTGGTAGGAAATTTTTTCTGATTTTCAATCTCAAGTTTCTTGAAAATGAAAGATGTTTTCATTCCATAGAAAACAAATGAAAATCGTGAAAAAGTGTTGGGATAACGAAAAGTGTTTTCGTATTCTGAAAAAGAGAATTGAAAACAATAAATACGAGTTTTCAAAAGTGTAGTTATAATTCGGTTTCATTGAAAACTTTTTTGAGAACATTCAATTTGAAAGCCTTTTTTTTGTGGAATTTTCCTTCAAATATGCAGTTTTCTACAACTAAACAGTCAATAAAAGCCCCTTAGTGACTGGGTTTACTTTGAACCAAACAATTTCGCCGTCATCACCATCTAGAGCCCAAGCGAAGCCACTCTTTTGCACAGCGACCACGATATTACGTAACGTTCTATTTGCTATAACCGTGATCAACATTGGTGCTTCTCCAAAGTCGGCATCGACAATAGGTCCAGGTGGACAATCAGGGTTATTAGGAACTAAGCATGCAAGATAGGAAACATCATAACCTCCGAGTTGTTGAGACCATATAACTTTCCCCGAGTGGATATCATAGCAATTATCGAATTGAACATAACATCTGACCCGGTACATTGATCGGGTTTCGTGGTTTGATTATTTTGTATTTCTTGACATTCCGTCACCTCTGGTGGGGCGGTGTAGAGGTTTCCAGTGGCCACATAAACCATTCTCCTGGTAGCATCTATGGCGGGGCTGCTTCCTCATATGGCACCTCGTGAGTACCCACCACGCCGCCCGCCATTATCAGGAACGGTGTATGTCTGCCCTTTAATCGCTCCTGTCTTAGTGTCGAGCTTTACCAGGCTTCCACGAAACGTACAACATTTTTCAGCAGGTAGTGTGTCTTCCAAAGAGGATACTCCCACATAAAATCCCCTACAAGATATCCAAAAGAATATCAGCCTACAAACTTGTAAACGTAATTCAAATTGGTTTTGAAGATAACTAACCTAGAATAAACGGTTCCAGAAGCAGTGATGACAACGAGAGGACGAGGATCAATTGTAGTTGACCAAACAAGTTGGCCAGAGACACGAGTAACAGCAATCACAACAGCCGGCCCATAGATTCCAACTATAACACGATCATGATTGACAACAATGACATAGTATAATTTTTCATGAATAAGCTAGCGAATAGTTTTGGTCACATTGTTATATATCGATCACACAACATACAACTGGTTCATCGAACTCATGATTGAAGCGTAAACATCTTGGTTTGTGCATCTCATCTCATACTTTCCTCTTTATTCGATAGCGTATAAAACTAAACATTGTTTCTGTTGCCTGTGAACTATACATCTATTTAAAGTGAACTTATGAACTTTAAAACATAGAAGATAGAAAATAAAGTTGATTTAAAAGTAAAACCAGTGGCAAAAAGAGGGAAAAGTAAAGAACATTCATAGTTTAACAAAATTAAAGTGTCTTTTTTATGTGTGGAAACTAGTCGAAAAACCTATTTAACATGACTAATTATATCAGTTTCGACAAGAATCGCAAAGCGATCACCTTAAAAAAAAAAACTATCAGTTTTGACATATTAGCATTCTGAATAGAATTCACAAACCGATCACCTTTAGTGTGTGTACGGTTGATCTGCACAAAAAACTGGTAACCTTAGCTGAATTACGGAAGCAAAAGCCTTTTATTATTTGATTGAAAAAAACTCCATCCAGATTGTTTACGTAACTTTTTAACTTTAATCAACTTCCGTGTTTCCAATGCACTGTCCCATAAACCAGCTGCTGCATAAACGCTAGCCAAAACAACATAATTAACCGAATTCCCAGGCTCCAAATCTAAAAGTTCTTTGGCTGCTACTTTACCTATCGTAACATTTCCATATACACTACACGCCCCAAGAATTGCACCCCAAACAGACACATTCGGCTTCACATGCATATTGTTTATCAAACAATACGCTTCTTCTATCTCACCTCCACGCGCTAGTAAATCAACCATACACGAATAATGTTTTTCTCGAGGCAATATATTATATTTGTGTACCATATTATTAAATAATTCCCTTCCTTCTGATATCAAACCACTATGGCTACACGAAAATAGTAGCAATAAGAATGTGATATCATTCGGTTCCAAACCCTCGTCCACCATCTTTTTGTATAGTGCGATTGAGTTATTTCCATAGCCATGTTTACCGTATCCAGCGATTAATGAAGTCCATGAGATAACGTTTCTCTCCTTCATTTCACTAAACACCTGATGTGCGTGTATGATTTCACCGCATTTTGAGTACATGTCAATAAGTGCATTGCTCATAGGTATATCATGACATGCGAGACACTTTAACGACAGTGAGTGTATTTGTTTTCCGAGGTTTAATGATGTTGTATTGGCACAGATGTTAATCACTGAACATAATATTACACTGTCGAGATTTTTTAATACTTGATGCGATTTGATAAAATGTTTAATTGCATCGAGGCTATAACTATTACTACCTTCACGAGCATATCCTGTGATCAATGCTGTGCAGGATATTGTATCTTTTTCTGTCATGTTTTTGTATATTTGATATGCAGTTCTTACACTTCCATTCTTCGCATATGCGTTTATTAGTGAACCGCTTAAACTATTATATGATCCAAAACCTGATTTGAAAACAAACCCGTGGAGCTGTTTGACATTTAAAAGATCTTTACCTCGAGCAGAAGCCATCAGAACACTAGCCAAGGTATAGTTATCAGGAATCATACCTATTAATAAGTCAATAATTAAAATCAATGACGGAAAATTCAAAGAGACTTTTATGGGTGTTATTGCATTTTAAAAGTGATTACGAAGTTGTGATAGTCATATAAACAGTTGTCGTTGTCTGATGTAGGAAAATTATTTCAGAATTAGTTCATTATACCCAAACACTATGAGATAATCACTTTCAAAACGCAATGACAAACACCCCCTAACCGGAAATTTATTAAAGCAATACAATATGGTTCTTAAAACTACCTTCACGAAGCATCAAACGAAACATTAAAACAGCATCATCACTAAACCCCCTACCAGCAAACCCACCAATCATCGAATTCCACGAAACCAAATCCTTACCCTCCATCACATGAAATACATAACAAGCATCCTCCATCTTCCCACATTTCGAATACAACTCAACCAACGCACATTGCACAAACAAATTCCCAACAAACCTCCCTTTACAAACACACCCTTGTACCATCATCCCACATCTTAAATCCCCCAACCTCGTACACGCACTCAAAACACTCGCGTAACTAAACTCATTCGCCTTCACACCATCTCTCCGCATACCAACAAACACTCTCAAACCTTCCTTATACAACCCATTATGAACATATCCAGACAGCAATGCAGTCCAAGAAACAACACTTCTATTACGCATTTCATCGAACACTTGGCGTGCGGTTTTCATGTCGTTACATTTAGAATATAGGATTACTAACTTGGTGTTTATATGTATATTTGAATTAAACCCATTTGTGAAAAGATATTTATGAAGTAAATGAGCTTCATTATAAGCTTTTTGGTCTATACAAAGCTGTAAAAGTTTTACATAAGGAGGATGGTGAAATCGAACCGGTTTCGAAAGAACCAGATTTATAGCATGTTGTAGTGTTTTAGGATTCACCATTGTTGTCAGTGTTCTTGTGTTTTGAGAAATATATATATGCAAATGTATTAAAATTGAAAAATAGGTAAAAATAGAAAATAATTTGCTCTCGTTGAGAGTCGAACTCAAGACCTCCCGCTTACTAAACGGGTGCTCTAACCAACTGAGCTACGAGAGCTTTTTATTATTAAAATGAATTTATTTGTTTTATATATTTTTATGTTTTTTGTTGATTATTTATTGTTTGATTGATTTTCTTATATACAACTTTTCGACGTTAATATTAAAATATTTTTGGTATAGCCATAAAAACTCTCTCATTCGAAGATTTTTTTCTACAATTGAGATGTAACGTCGATCAAAATCGACCTTGTTATGAGTTATTATTATTATAGTTATTATATTATAATAATAATATAAGGAAGTTAACTTCGTGATAGCTTTGTTGAGTTTTGATTAAACTCATACACTTTCATTTTGAAAAGTTTGAAATTATATATAAAAAATTAAGATACCCATTTGGCATGGTTTGGTTTTGTTATGGGTCGGATTATATAAATAAATTTGGGGAGTGTTTGATAGAAACTATTGAGATAATTTACCTCTTACTTAAAATTCGTTTAGAACAAGCCTTCTCATTTAAAACCAAATAATTTGATATAGGAAAATGATAATGATAGCCGTGCGTAGTTTCTAACAACTTATTAACCGTTAAATATCTTGTATAATAATAAAATCGGTCTTTTTATTTTTAAAATCCTTCTTGAATTAATAAATGTACAATCAACTTATACATTTATAAAAATATTTAGAGAGAGCCATGTAAAGTTGTTATTAGCATATCCCTAATTATGCTAGCTTTTTAATTTTTAATTATTAAAAGACATATTGAGATTCTTCTTCAACATTTGAATTGATCCAAAGTTTTTAGGCAACAAATCACTTCAACATTTTGATAAACTATCAATGTAGTAGCAATATTTTTTTAAGCGACAAATCACTTTCTATGGATGTTTGTAAAAACTTATTTCTTTATTGTTTGCTCGGCAACCCGATTTCATGACAATATGCTAGAGCATTTCGTAGTCCAAACAACCTTTTAGAGTCGTATTAGTAGGGTATCCGCGCGTTGCAGCGGTAACAAATATATAATTTTCTATTTTTCGACATATTTTTTCGGTTTTCCCTTTAATGACAATAACATTACGGATGACGAAGATTTTTTTCATTATAATAAATTTAAGAAAGATTAATGCAAATATGATTATAAGGGTAATATTAATCGAGTAACATACTTTCGTTCATGCTTAATAAATTCATATATAAGAAAAATATTTTGTAGTTTATATTTTTAATTTCCCACATAAAGTTTATTATTTTTAATCTATATAAATGTATTTGGATTAAGCTAGGAAAGGAAACAATATTCCAAAAACGAATTTGCATTTATATACTATTCATAGGTCGTAAATTCAAATATTTTTAGTTATAAAAACAATGATTAATTAACTAAATTTACTCTTAAAATTCAACATTAAAATTTAAGATATAAATACTCTATATGTAGTATAGATAATTAGCATTAAGATGGGTTGACGACAACATATGTAATACTTTGTAATTTGCTATGTATTTGGGTCTATGTATTAACAAAACGGGTTTATAATATATGCATAAGATACATAAGACATGATTTACAAATATATATATTTGTCCTCCTAAACACATGAGAAATGATTAGATATCATAGTCTTTTAATTACTTATCAATCATAATTAACATATATTATTTGTTACATATTTGAAAATTACAAATCTCTTATGCATATACGAAACTATAGTATAATTAATTGTTCCTTAATTATAAACATAAATAAATATATATTTTAATTGAATATAATATGAAAACAACATTAATTTAATATCGTGATATATTTAAATATATAATTTAATAAAAGTAATAAAAATATATTAGTAATTTCTTTTCAAAAATTCAATTTTAAAAAAAGGAAAAGATCTAAATATCTTGTAGATAGTTAGATTAGATCTACGACTTTAGTTTCAAAAACCTAAAAGTATTTACATTGAGATAGTGGGACAGATAGCCACACCAATGCACATTTAACTCTCTTCTACTACTTTATATCTATCAAATATATGTCACATCACTTACATATTGTGGGAGATTGTCTCGGCCGGTTTCTAGAATATGAATAGCAAGTACAAAACTTAAAAATAGGCTTCCTCATTAGCAACTTTTTTTTTTTTATGTAGATAACATTTTTTTCTTAATAAAATTATTGTCTAAATACATTTTTTTTTGTTTTTTTTAAGTTGTTATACAAATAAACACATATATTTGTAAAGAAAAAACACGCCACCATCAATCTATATATCATATGTAATTGCACTCCGTGCACATGTTTCGAACTGACTATAAATATTGAATACAACCATGTAGACTCTACGCAACATGCCACATAAAGCATTAGAGATGCTCAAACACATAAAAAGAAACATAATTTTATTACTTGATCAAGGACACTATATATAACCATTTTGTTGAGAGTGTTTTAAAAATGGTTAAACCGGTATGTTAAAACGGGACCATTTATTTTTAGTCTAGCTCTTGGTTCATAATATTAAAAAAGAAAAACCTGGTTTTCGATCCCGTCCTTCGCGAACATGGTATTTTCTTCTATTTTATTTATTGATCAAGTTTTTTGAAAACAAAAATATATATATTTCAAGTTATTAATGGTTTTTGTGATTAATGTTTTAATTTATATATTTTACTATTTGGAAATGGTTACTTTAAATTATTTAATTTAATTTAATTTAGAACATTTACCAACCAAGTATTTGCAAGTTAGCTAGATCATCATACTTGCATCCTAGAAAAAAATGAAATCGAACTGTTTATTCACAAAAGTTATCAAACAATCACTTTTATTCAAAAACAAATTTATTCGGCACATAAACTATTAAGCACATTTAATTAATTCAACACTAAATTATCCCGTTTCATCAAACCGCCCCTATGTCTACTCCAAGTTTATATAAACAAAACTAGTTTAGATCCCGTGTATTACACGGGGTTGTATATAAGGGTTGTATTAAAATCTTTGGTTAAAAAAAAATATATTATAAAAAATGTAGTGTTTTATATTTTTAGTTCAAAATCTTTTAGCTTAAACTGATTAATCTTGTTTTAAATCAATAAAGAATAAGCCTTGACAAAGCTCAATCGGTTTATTAGAAGAACTAATTATTTATAATTTATTTATAATAAAGCTTATGACATTATCAAAGTTAAATACAATCCTATGTGGACAATCTTAGAAGCCGCCAAATCAGTTGTATGACATCATTCATAACCTCCTTTTATTAGATAAAAAAGATATAGAAAGTTGGTTAATAAAAAGTCTATCTAAGGTATAGAAGTTTTGTTTCTTGTCACATAGGTGTGGGCAAGTTAAACCTTATCATTAAGGAGTCTTATGCAAATCTTTTACATACATCAAAATGTGACTTTTACTTTTAGGTTCGTTATTACAAGATCTTAATAAAGTAAACATTCAAAGAAAAAAATATACTACAAGATCTTAATAAAGTAGCTTAGATCGATAGAAGTTATCTTTTATTTTTTCATGTAAAATACGGTAAATAAATTCACAAATATCTTTTTATTAGTTTGACCTAGTGAATGGTTTCTAAACCAGTTCTAACCATCCAGTTTAACGGGACAAATCAGGTTTTAAAGGGTGTAAAGCGGTCCACTCATAACCGGTTAAACCATAATTGGCAAACCGATTTAAGCCACATGGTTTTGGTCCCGGACAAAACCTTTGGCATGATTTTAATAGGAGTAACGGAAACCCTAGTTCAACACATGCGGGAGAAGATTAAAATCAGGAAATGAATAATTTTGGATTAATAATATCTATCTATATATCTGTAAATAATATATATAACTAAAACAAGCTTTTCCAACCGCTTATGCAAATTTCATTTGTTATTATCGTATTGGAAAAATATGTAGCTTTCTACGCAATCGATGTGTTGATATATTCATGTGACTCGGGGTTAAAACGGGTTTTTATGTAACATGAATAACTAAAGCTAAAGTTGTGTTAATGGCTATATTTGGAAGGGAACTATAATATCAAATTGTCTGGGTACAAGTTATAATGTTTGTTGATGATAACATGGAACGTCTAGCTCATGTCGGTGCTCCTAAGCATGGTAATTTATTAATTAATTGATAAGCGTGTTTATTATTTCAATTTAGCTGAAAAATGAATGGGTTAAGTGACATAATCAAGAGTTTTGGTCAATCGGGGATATGTTAGGTTGATCCGTCAACAAACTTTTTTTTGTTAGATATAATATATATGTATCATTGAGAAACTATAGATATATGCAATTTACTTCAACAAATCCATTTAGAAGGCTTGAAACCTTTTATTAACACTTTGAAAGGTTTTTAAACTGATTGCCAACTGATTGTCTGTTTCAATTTTGGTTAAGATTAATTTTAACTTTTTAAATTAGGCTTTTTCAACATTCTACTTAAGTATAACCTTAGAGGAAAGAGATTTGTACACCACCACACTTTTATTTTGACTATTTTACCCTTTTCTGATAAATTCATTTTTTTCTTTTTGGTTTTTTTCCATGCCTCTTTTTATAATTGTCTATATCTGTTCTAAAAAAAACGTGTCTTTTTATTTATGTTTGTTTCAAAATTATTGTCATATTTTTTAAAATTGATAATTAAAATATAATAGCTTTCAAATTTACCCGTAAAAAGTTTTAACTTTTCAAACTTTAAAAATAACTGACATCAAAGCGAATAATGTAATTGGAAAAAAAATACTTCATTAATTAAACATATGTTATTTTAACCGTTTTTTTCTTTCAAACACTTAAAAAAAAATAAAAAGATTGAGTATTTTATTTCCCTCCTCTCACCAATTTTATATTTCTTCTATCCATACATATTTCTTTAGAGTAAAATCCCTAACAATACAACCGGATAAATTTTTACTAGTTTCTTTGTTATAAGCCAGATATTAAACTAAAATAATTATGTACGACTTACCCCATAATGCAACAATATGTAGATATAACTTTGACAAAGACATAACATTTTCCATTGCACATTAGCGTAACATCAGGTAACCAAAAGAATACATAGCTCATAACGATCAAAGTACTAAAAGACGTAAATGTATCATTAGATTACATAAGAAATTAAAGTACCAAAAGCCATAGCATATCCAGTTTCATGTCCTTCATTCTAAACCAAAAATATTTCAATATTCTTCATGCTTCCGACAGAGTCGGTCCGAAACATATGCATGGTGTGCGATCGCACTGGGTCCCTTTGCGAAAGGGGCCAAATATTTCCGAATACGTGTATGAATTTGACTAACAAATTAACAAAAAAACAAAAAATGTACTTAGACGATGCTTTAATTGAAAGAAATGTTCTCTACGTAATAAAAAAGTTCTTTACGAGGAGGTCCATTTTCAAATTTCGCACGTGACCTCCTTATTATCGGGACCGACCCTGACTTCTGACCAAATTTAGTACCCAAAAAAAAAGTGCACTTGCTTCATGTAAAATAACCATCTAATCTTCTTAAGAACATATGTAGATTCACTTGAAAGATCAGGAGACATATTTAAATTGCTCAAGTTGTTTTCATGACGGATATCGTTGACCTCATAGGTAACTTCATTGCTCTTTTGGAAGGTAGAGTCATAACTTGACGGCTTGCGTGTTCGGGATGATTCCACAAACTCAAGTCTCGAATGATCTTGTGTCGTAAAAAATTTCCCTTTTTTTCTTTTATTGATTTGGAGGCCCTACTTTTAGACGTTGAATCGCCGAGTCAAAAAACGTAAAGCGACAAACTTGTCTTTCTTTGAATTGCGAATAGATATTTCGTAGCGTTTTTTCGAAGGTATTTTTTTCGTTGTTAGAGTTTTGAGAGTGTTTTAAGAGAGTTAGGATGTTGTGATTAACCCCAAACTCAAGCTACATATTTATAGTAATTTTAGGATGACAAAATGGTAAAACAAAACTCAAAAAGGTCATCTAACGGTCAAAAACTGGCAGAATTTGAAAAAAACAAAAAAAAACCCGGCTAGTTTTACTAAACCGGTTTGGAACCGGTTACGACCCGGTTTTGCAACGACTGGTAGGAACTGGTTAGAAACCGAACCGGTTCCACTCAAAACCGGTTTCGATTTTCGGTTTTGGTTTTGTTCGACACGGCTAGTGTCTAGTATAAGAGAGATGAAAAGGAAAAAGAAAGTAATTAAATTAAAGAAAAAAAATAGTAAAAAACAAATAAAATATATTAAAAAATTCTTACAAAGGGTATCATTTGATAAATTTTAAAAAATTCATTACCAGAGTAACAAAATTATAAAATTGGGAACGTTTGATGTAATTATTTTTTAATAAAGCCTCAAACTAGTGATATTGGTACAATTATAGGGGCTAAAGACGCAATTTACTCCAAATATATAGATATACATATAGATGGTCATTGGTAGTTGGCCTAAGTCATTTTCTGAAATGAGATAAGGTCTAGTTATAGACTAGAGGTCTCAAGTTCAAATCTCACATATAGTTTTATGCTCCAAGGATATATCCACCCTCGCAAATGATCGGTCGATTTGATTATTGATGATTTTTTGAGTTTTTTTCTAGCTTTTTTCGAAGGTATTTTTTTTGCGTTTTTAGAGTTTTGAGAGTGTTTTGACAGAGTTAGGATGTTGTGATTAACCCCAAACTCAACCTACATATTTATAGTAAATTTAGGATGACAATATGGCAAAAAAAAAAAAAAAAAAAAAAAGGTCATATAACGGTCATAAACGGGCAGAATTCGAAAGAAAAAAAAACGACTAGTTTTATTAAACCGGTCTTTCGAACAAGTTTACGACCCGCTTTTGCAACGACTGGTAGGAACCGGTGGTTTCTATAGAAACCGAACCGGTTCCGGTCAAAATCGGTTTTGACATGTTTCAGTTTCGTTTTTTTTCGACACGGCTAGTGTGTGGTGTGAGAGAGATGAAAGGAGAGAGAAAGTAATTAAATTAAAGAAAAAAATAGTATAAAACAAATAAAATATATTGAAAAATTCTTAGAAAGGGTATCATTTGAAATTTTTTAAAAATTGTCTACGAGCGTAACAAAATTGCAATATTGGGGACGTTTGATGTAATTATTTCTTAAAAAGCCTCAAACTAGTGATATTGGTACAATTATAGGGACTAACGACGTAATTTACTCTAAAAATATATAGATGTACATATAGATGGTCATTGGTAGTTGGCCTAAGTGATTTTCTGAAATGAGATAATGTCTAGCTATAGACTAGAGGTCTCATGTTCAAATCTCACCTAAAGTTTTACTTTCCAAGGACATATCCACCCCCGCAAATGCTCGGTTGATCCAGTCAACGAAAACTTTGGTTGAAATAGGTTATGGGTTCGAATCCGACCCCATTCCTTGGTCTGTAACGTTGAAATAGGGTGACATTTTCTGGAGCCTAGTTATTGGTGAATGTTTAGATTGGATTTAAAAGAACTACAAAGTTGAGGTTGTTTACCGAAATTAACGTTTTGGTTGAGATATACATATAGACGAAGAAAAACTAGAATACAAATATGGGTAAGTGAGATGCATATCCGATCTAACATCATTTATAGATATGAGAGAATAAAATTTGTAAAGTATAATCTCATTGTAAATCATCGATAAACATTACTATTAAGACAAATTATAACTTATCTAACTTTTATAATATTTATTTTTTTATTAAACATGACTTTGAGACCATCTTAACACAATGACGTTTTGGCATATTGTAAATTAAAAACACATCATTTAACTGCAAGTTTGGTGTCTACAAACAACCAAACACCTTTCTATTGTTATATTAAACCTTAATAATCCAACAACAAGCACTCACTAAATTAATTCATTTCATAAAATATGTAATCACCTGAATGAATTTTCAATAATTTTAACAAAAAAGGAGGGATAGATCAAAGATATTAGCAAATCATAAAAAACATTAAAATTGTAATAGATAACCGAAATAATATAAGTTCATATATAATCTTTGTATTATCAAACCTATAATTATAAATATTTTACTTTTTATAATATTTTTGATTGATTAGAATCATTGATAATATCTACAATATTTAAAATAGACAAAAACAATATTATAAATAATTTAGCAAAAAAAATAAATTGTACTCTGTTATAGTACTGTTGAAAATTAATAAATGGATACGAACATATAAACATTACTTAAATATTTTGAAAAAATAAAGTTACTACCAACTACTAAACAATTGAATTTAATTGATATCGATACCGATACTTGTAACACTTATAATAGTATGGTTTCGGGTGACATACATATTTTTGACAACATAATTAGACCCAATCCAATTTTAACATTTTTATTAACCCCCATAAGTATATATACACTCATATTTAATTATACTCAAAATCTTGTTATATGTATTCTATACAAAGAGATGACAAATTCAATCTACAAAAAAAGTTTAGTAATCATATTGGTTAAATTTAGTTAACGAGGTGCATTTATATTGTATATTAAATAATGATAAAGTAGAAAACGTATAACGAGGTGCATGTATAAGAGCACACGGAGTGGTGTGATTGTCACTCCGTTGTCGCACCTCGTTACCCGACTAACGAGTTGTTGTGATGTTTTTTTTTTTCTTTTCTTAATAGCTTGTAAGATTTATAAATAATTTGATTTTGTTTTGATTTGTATTGATTGTTTTGATTTCAATTTCGTTTTTGCAGGTTTGGTATTTTCATTTTTAGGTTTGGTGAAGAAGATGATGTATTTTCATTTTTAGGTTTTTCTTTTTTCTATTTGCAATTTAGTCCTTATTTTTATTTATAATTTTGTCCTAAACTTTTTTGTGTTTTTACTATTTATGCTAAAGTTTTTGTATTTGTAACTTTGATTTATTTTCATTTTTTTTTTCTAAGATTAGCTTTAATTTTAAAACATATGTATTAGTTTTTGATTTAATATAATGTCTTTTTAATTTAATATAAATGTTTTAAAAAAATAAAATAAAATTGCAGTGGGTCCCACAACCCTCACTATCAACCACAACCACCACAATCCTCATTATCACTCCGGATGCTTTAATAATAATGATAAAGTAGACCGTATAACGAGGTGCATTTATATTGTATATTAAATAAAAAAACATTTTAGTTTCTTTTGACCTTTAAATACTCTGAACAACTCAGAACCAGTTATCATGTTTTGTTAGACCACCCCCAACCGTTGTTCCTACTCACACGGTCAGTTTTCGCCAACTCAGCGCCACGTCAAACGACACCAAACTGACACCAAACTGACATCAAACTGACTAACTCACTGCCAACAGTTACCCGTCAGTCAGTTTCTCTGGATCCCACATATTTTATTATTTTAATACAAATTCATTAAATAAAAGCAATATATTTAATAAAAAAAAAAACATTTAGTAAAAAAAAACATTTTAATTACGACCCTTTAACCCTTTAAAATTTATTAAGAAATTGATTACTAAAAAAAAAAAAAGAAACAACTAATTGGGCCTTAAACCCATATAAACAACCAAACCCTATTTTTCTTTTTTCCATCCGCCTTTCTCTTCACCTTCGTCTCTTTTCCGGCGATTCCGGTCGAATTTCCATGGAATCCGGTGAGGTAAACATTTCAGTTGACGAGTGGGCCCATCTTCTTCGTCTCTTTTCCAACCCAAAACCGACGAAAACTAACTGATGGAACCAATGAAGATATGAAGATTTTTGATGTAAACTAATGAAACTATCTAGGCAATGGTTTTTGTAAAGATAGTTTCATTAGTTTACATCCAAATCTTCATATCTTCATTTCATATCTTCATTTCATATCTTCATTTTGTTTATAAGAAGTTTTATTAGATTACATCAAAATCTTCATATTTTCATTTTGTTTATAACAAGTTTTATTATAAGTTTTTTATTCAATCAAAATATGTGGTTTAGTTATTGTTTGTTAAAATTTTCTAACAATGTTTTTTTCTAGATCTAAAGTTTAGTCCGTGTTTGGTTTATGAAAAGTTTAGTCCGTGTTTGGTTTATGAAATAAAAACATGTAAAATGTAATGTTTGGATTTGGCTTAACCCATTAACTATGGTTTAACAAACCCATATTTTACCAAACCAAACACCCCTGATTTTAAACTTGTAATGAAATTAAATAATTTTAGTACATTTTTTTTTCTATTTTATTTAATACACACAAATGACTTTTGTTGTTAATCGAAAATGAAAATGGAGTGGAATTGGAGAATGAAGAAGTCTCAGCTAATTGCATCCTCATTGCAGTATCTGTTCCAAATTAACTTGTTGTTTAGGGTTTCTGTTTAGTTGATTATGCTATTCGCTGATTTCAATATATTATAGCTCCTTTTTACTTTATATACTATTACTTTTGATGTAATTAAGCTATTACAACCTAGTTTAGCTAGGAATTACTTTGATTTTGTTATTATTAGGTATTATTGTCATTTTTTTTTAGTTGATTTTGTTTCTCCTTGTTGTAATGTGTATTGAAAGTATTATGAAATTTTTTAAATAGTTTTTATTTTTATTTTTTATTATTTAACTGATTATATCTAACAGGTCTGTTGGTACAAAAGCGCCCGTGTTAATCTATGTATTATTATTTTACTGTTTCGTTTACTATATCTAAAATGAGTTTTTTTTTTTAAATGTAATTTTTCCATGATTTCACTCTCAATCTCCTTCAATTTATGAGCTGTTTAGTATCTTTGCTTGTGTTGGATTGTTTTTTATCATGTTAATAATCTCAACAATGACATCCAATTAATGTGTAAACATAGGGGGTGTTTGTTTCGGCTTATGTAACCGGCTTATGAGCTTATGAAATTTTTCATAAGCTCATAAGCCCATTTTTTTCGGCTTATGAGCTTATCAACCTGAGCTTATGACTTCAAATATGCCATAAGCTCAACTTCATAAGCTCATAAGCCAAAAAAAATGGGCTTATGAGTTATGAAAAATTACATAAGTTCATAAGCCCGTTTAATAAGCCGAAACAAACACCCTCATAGTTGGAAGCTGCTCCGACACATTGTTGAGATTATTAACATTATCAAAAACAATCATGCTTAACTCATTGGTAGATGGTTTGCGTGAGCTATTTGGATGCTTGGTAAAATAGAATTATGTTTAGTATAATGTAATTTTTATAAGGTGTTTCTTTATCTGCATCTTAATTTACATTTAATTTTTTTTTCCAGGTTTTGGGAATGTTTCTTTCTCTAATGCTTTCAAACCTTCATTTCCCACTTAGAAGCGGAACAAACAACTCCCTGAGGACAAAGACAATTGAACTCCACCGACCTCTTTCGTATTTTTTTTGTAAGTTTAATTTCAAATTTGAAATTCTTTCTTTATTTTATTTTTTAAATGTGGATATTACAATGTCTTTCTTCTAATATGTTATTTTTTTTAATTTTCTCGGCCAAAACAAATATCTCTGACTGACAACATCGTTTAAGTTGTTAAACTGCTTGTGCTTCATGTGCTTAATGTGCTTAATCACTTCGAAACCATGACTTGCTTTATTTTATCTAATAGATGTTTGCATTAATATTCGTGGTTCATGTATGATTGTTTGCAGAGAGCGGTACTTAGAATTTTTGTAGCAAGTGGAATGATCAAATCGAATGAGCAAGATCTGCAAAACAACTTGGTGCTTTTGGAGATGCTGTTTTTGTCATTCACTATAAAGCCAGCATTCACTAAGGCAATATATACTAGAGTTAATTACTACCTTTTTTTATTCATGTCGTTATGGTAAAAGATGAGGAATAGTTAGAGTCACCGTTAATTATAATCCTCTGTACGTAATGTTTAGTAAAGCACAGTTAGAGTCGGTTTGATCAGGGGAAAACAAAGATACGAGTTATGATCTGAGCCGAACACATTGTTTTTAAAGATATGGTTCCAAAGGGCGTAATTGTAATTTTGTTAACTTTCATTTTCTATCTCTTGCAACCTGAGAATTCGTCACCTTTATATTGCTTAAAGCTGAATAGTTTAAATATGTTGAATATTGCAAGAGATAACGATGGCTATAAAATTTTACTTGTATCCCTTATTAATGCTGGAACAATGATGTCGTTTATAAGAGTAGTACGTGGTTTTTAAAAGACCGACCAAGTATGAAGAAAGCAGATGATTATAGGACTTGACTGTTATTCCTCACTTTAAACAGATCGAAATCTCATTTATCTGTTGGTCTTTGGATATGTTTTGATACGGAGAATGTGAAACTTTTTTTTTTCTTTTTTTTTTTTGTGGTCTTAGATTTTTTGCCGTGGGACATGGTTTTATCGTTTGAATTCATTTGTTATTGAGTCAAGTATTGTGATTTCTTACACTCTTGATGTACACCATTATTATCCTTTCAAATAGTTTGAAGGTTTAGGGTATATTAGAATATGAACCTCTAGATAATATAGAGACAAAACACCTTCCAATTTGCATCAAGTAAGCATATTAACACCTTTTTCAAATTTATAACAAGAAACCTAGCTAGCTAAACGTGATACCTTTACGCTAAATATGCCTACCTTCTCGACGATGCTTTTGCCATAAGATGTGTGAAAAAGTTGCGAAATAACGGATAAATAACACGAAAGAGTTCATGATCGTGTGTTAACACGGGTCAAATGTGTGGTTCGTATTATGTCTGATATTAAACATGTCAAATGGGCCAAATTAAAAAATGTGACATGGTTTTTGGTATTGTCTAATGCACCATTGAATGGGTTTCCATTTTTTCTACTATTATAACCGCAGTAGCACATTGGGTTTCCTTATCAGTTGTGTGTCGCCTCTTCGTAGATTATACATATCGACAAATGTATTTGAGAGTAACAATAGCTATAACCTTCGAGAAATAGGAGACCCATGTTTTGAATTAATACAAATGCAAGTAATAATGAATTCACATACCTACATAATCAAAAATTAAAATGGTGCATGTTCATGACGGATTTACAATCTCTCACGTGTAGAACATACGTGGGTTCAAAGTCACCGTTGTTATTACCGTCCTTTATATAGTGGTGTGTTATGAAGATAAGTGTGGGCAAGTTAAACCTTATCATTAAGGAGGCTTATGCAAATCTTTTAAATCTATACTATTATATAAAACAAATTAGATATATTTTAATTTTAAAATACTCTTAAAATTAAGTTTTTAAAACTTATTATTAATGTTAATTTGTAACTTTCAAATAAATTTTTTAATTCATAATAATGATTATTAAATTTCATAAATGTTCAACAATTTAAAAATTTAGTTTTCAAATTTATAAAAGTAATAACAATAATTAGCTTTAAAAAAAATGATGCAAATGTAGTAAAATAATTATGTTAATATTTAATTATATGTTTCTAATTTATTTCTACATTTATACTACTTTATAAAACAAATTTGACGTATTCTAATTTTAGAATACTTTTAAAATTAAGTTTTAAATACTTACTATTAGTGTTAATTTGTAACTCTTAAATAAATGTTTTAATTCATAATAATGATTATTGAATCTCAATATTGTTCAATAAATTACATAATTAGTTTTAAAATTTATAAAATTAATAACAATAAGTAGCTTTTAAAAAAAATGATGCAAATGTAGTAAATAATTATGTTAATATTTAATTAGATGTTTCTAATTTATTTCTACATCTATACTACTCTATAAAGCAAATTCGATGTATTCTTATTTTAGAATAGTATTAAAATAAAATTTTGAAAACTTACTATTAGTGATAATTTGTAACTCTCAAATAAATGTTTTAACTAATAATAATGTTTATTAAATTTTATAATTGTTCAATAAATTACATGATTAGTTTGAAATTAATTAAAATAATAATAATAATTAGCTTTTGAAATTAATAAAAATAATAATAATAATTAACTTACTAAGTGATGTATTTTATTATATAATTATCAACAATGCATTGTTATCCTACAAAGATTTTTAAACATTTGTTGTAACACATAATAGAATACATTAAAAGATAAATTACAAATATTTTTCATTAATAATATATATCTTGTTTATCTAAAGTATAATTAATCAACTAATCATTTTTAAATAAGAAAAATATTTAGGTATTTATATCTATATTTACTATTGAGTATATATTTAATAACTTTTCCGCACCTAACTAATATATATAAATAGTAAATGACTTTATCGATAAATATATATGATATAAAATAAATGTAAATCTAACTTTTGAATTAACATTACAATTAAAAATTTATTAAAAAAGATATACTACTAAAGAATTTATAACGCAATAAAATAAAAAACACTCGATACGAACAACAATATTTAAACAAAATGAAATTAAATCATTTACGAACGATTTTCTAGGAAAACATATGTCTAGCATATTGCGCGAATACTAAGTATTCTTAATTTATTTTTAATTTCAACACATGTTGTCTACTTATATTCTTTTTTATAACATGAATTTGCACAAACACAAATATATATATATATATATATATATATATATATATATATATATATATATATATATATATATATATATATATATATATATATATATATATATATATATATATATATATATATATATATAACTTCCATAAAATCGACACTATTTCAAGCAAAATAAACTTCAAAAATAGTTTATATACGATTTCAAGTAGATAAAAATTACCCGGCGCGTAGCGCGGATATACTCCTGGTACATCAAAATGGGACTTTTACTTTTAGGTTTCTTTATTAGCTTAAATAATTGTTTTGAAGATTAATTAGTTTATAAGAAAAAATAGACATTCAAAGAAAAAAATATACTACAAAATCTTAATAAAGTAGCTTAGATCGATAGTAGTTATCTTTTATTGTTTTCATGTAAAATTCGATAAATAGATTCACAAATATTTCTTTGATTAGTTTGACCTAGTCAATGGTTTCTAAACCAGTTCTAACCATCCAGTTTCAACTTGGCATGATTTTAATAGGAGTAACGAACAATGTTTTGAAAACCGGGTCAATGATCGACCCGGCCTAGCCACCGGGTCACCGGGCCAACCGGTTGAACCGGCGGGTCAACCCGGCCTCTGCAAATGTTCAAAATTTCCAATATCCCCTGTCAAAAGTTCAAAACACTAACATTTGCTGCATAAAAACATCAAAAAAGCATGTTTATCTAATCAAGAAATAAGAGATTACAACTTTTTACTTCAAAAGATTACAAGTCTCATACTCTATACTTGATAAGGCATAACTCCTACTGAGATTACAAGATTTATGCTTCAAAAGACTATACCCAAGCATAAATCTTACGAGATTATAAGTTTTAAACTTCAAATGGCATAAATCTTACGAGATTATAACCTTTTAACTTTCAAAAATAGTATAAAAAACAAAACCCGGCGGGTATTAGCGAACCGGGTTGACCCGGGTGTCCAAAAACCCGCCGGTTCGACCGGTTCTCAGTTTCCTTAAAACCCGGGTTGTTTTGACCCGTTTTTTTTGGCCGAAAGCGGTCCAACCGGTTCAACCGGCCGGGTCGAAACGGGTTTCAAAACACTGGTAACGAAAACCCTAGTCAACACATGCGGGAGAAGATTAAAATCAGGAATATATAGATTGAATAAATTAAATGAAAGAATAGTTCAACACATGTTAGTTGATAAAATTCTATCCATAAAGATTGTATAAATTAAATGAAAGAATAGTTTAAATATTTAGAATATTATGTACTTAATTACCACTATAACAATAAATATTAACTATTTTGTCTAATAATAACTATTTTTAAGTTTTGTTAAAAATAATATTGATTTGCAAAGTATTATCTATTCATTTTCTTTTGTAAATGGCAATGAAGATTTTCATTTTGTATTATGTATGCATTTTGTTTTATATTACTTTTTACATGTTTTTTTTTTTCTCAAATGATATCGGTTTATTGGGTTAAGTGTGTTTCGAATAATATAATATAGATTTCAGTCCTAATTAATAAGTATATACAATATTAGTTTCGATCTCGGATTTTTACTCGTGTGATTTTGATCTCAATTTTCAAATAATATTGGTAAAATACGACATATGAAATCCAATATATAAATAAATATTTGAAATATTTCAAACGAAAAGAGTATAAAACTAAAAAAAAAATGAGAAAATAAAATTTCAAATTAATTTTAAAAACTTTTACTGGACATTCTAGATGTTTAATTTTTCTATAAGCTAAAGAACTAATCAAATAATAAATGTTACAAAATTAAAAGAATTGATTACCGTTAGCAATAGACTATTGACTTTGTGACCTTTTAACTCATAGTTTGACATTACACTCAAGACATAGGACACCAATAATTTATATATATGTGAACTACAAACTCTCGGTACGTTAAACTTAAGAAAAATATAAAATAGTTAAACCATGCAACTAAACCTAAAAACGAAATTGAGATGTTATAAAAAAACATAGTTTAATTTCAATCCCCAAAACGGACTTAATAAATCAAATTACCTTAAACAAGCTTACTTTTCCGTACGACCCAAACAAGAATTATTTATTATTATGCCTGAAAAAACAAAATGTGAAACTATTAGAAAAAAAATAGGTAAATATTTTTAGAGTCCGAATAACTCAAGTACAAACTAAAAGCTATTACATGTAGGCACTTCACGTTTATTATGACAATTAGGAGGGAAAAAAATTGAGAAACGATTACCATTTAATTTGTTTTAGAGTAAATTACATAGATCGTCCCTAAGGTTTATATGAAATTACGGTTATTGTCCCTAAGTTTAAAAAGTTGCATGGTATGTCCCAAAGTTTGGAGTAATTACGGATTTCGTCCCTATTTTGGATGTCCGTTAATTACTGCCGTTAGGGTTCCCTCACGTGTTTAACACGTGAGGGTATTTTAGTCTTTTTGCATCTATTCTTCTCTTCCATCTTTCTCTCCCCCAAATTACAGAAATCAGTTCTCTCTCTCATCTCTCTCTACCACCATTAGCACCCTCTCTCTCACTCTCCCTCTCCCTCTCCCTCTCCCTCAAAACCCGAGCTCCACCAGAACGTGATGACGTTGAGCTCCACCAGAACGTGATGACATTCCCACAGTTTACACAATAACCACCCCACTCCAATTTAAAACGAAGATGATGATCGTTGTCCCTTGTTAACAGTCACGAACAAGATGATTACGAAGATGCAAACGAAGATAACGAAATTTCGGCAAAGAAGAGAAAAGAAAATATCCCTTTTTTTTAATCGCTACTACTATCGCCGTTGTCACCAATTTTTTTAATCTTCGCTGAAGACGAACAAGTGACGAAGTTGTAAATTAATTTCAGTCGCCGCCACCAAAAGAAGATATCTGTGTCTTTTTATTTTATTTACTCACTTCCATCGCTGCTTTTAATCCCAGCCAACAGTGCTTTGTCCCCTTTTCTTTTTGTTTTTCTATGTCACTCAATCAAACAATGTCAAGCAGATTTATGTTGGCCCAATTCACGAATATTAAGCCCAATTATGGTGAATGGAATCTTTCTTCGTTTTCGTCTGTTTCTTCACCGAGATATGGGAGGATGAATCTGTTGATTTAGTGAGTTTAATTGGAACTTTAGAAGTGACATTGATTCTGCAGATACATAAGAGGTAAATTAGGTTTAATTGGAGTTTGATTGTTGATTTAGTTACAGTGAGTTTAATTGGAACCATGGAGGATGAATCTGTTTTTAGGGTTTTTTTATTTTTTTATTTTGGGGGAGTGATATTTGAGGAAGAAGGGGTAAATTAGGTGAAGAGGGCAAAAAGACTAAAATACCCTCACGTGTTTAACACGTGAGGGAACCCTAACGGCAGTAATTAACGGACATCCAAAATAGGGACGAAATCCATAATTACTCCAAACTTTGGGACATACCATGCAACTTTTTAAACTTAGGGACGATAACCGTAATTTGATATAAACCTTAGGGACGATCTATGTAATTTACTCTTTGTTTTATAAACCGAATGGTCAAACCATAGAAACTTACTACATAATTATTTCTAAGGTCCGAATGACTGAACCAACAACTGTTACATCAAACAAAAAATATATTAAACGATGAATGAGAAACTATCATCAATATTTTCTAATAAATGTAATCGAACAATAATTTTTTATCGCCGCTGCGTTGCGCGGGTTCTATAAAACAAGTTTTTCCAGCAGCTTATGCAAAAAGTTTGTTTGCATATCATTTTTTGCTTATTTGTCATATTCCTTATTATTTTAGTAACGCCTGAACATGGTCCTTCGAGGTAACAAATAGGAATTATTGTTTTAACTTCATTATCCTCAAAATAAACTTAAATTTCAAATTTGAGAAAAACCATGTAAAAATTAATCAAAGACCTTTTTAAATGGGTTTGGTTCCCGTTTAGGATTGGAACGAATCAAGAACTAGTTTTCAAAATATATAAAACAAATAATATAATCGGCATAACTAGTTCGGATATACAACACCGAAAAACCAAACCAGTACCAATTTTTGACTATGTTATTTTGGATTCTTTAGTTGGTGTTCGTAGTGGCTCATATCAAATAACCAACATGAACCAAAATAATACCTTGATTTCATTTGTTATTATCGTATTAGAAAATATGTATCTTTCTACGCAATGGATATGTTAATATATTCATGTGACTGGGGGTTAAAACGGGTTTTTATGTAACATGAATAACTAAAGCTAAAGCTAAAGCTGTGTTAATAGCTATATTTGGAAGGGAACTATAATATCAAATTGTTGTCCGGGTACAAGTTATAACGTTTGTTGATGACAACGTGGAATTTCTAGCTCATGTCGGTGCTCCTAAGCATGGTAATTTATTGATTAATTAATAAGCGTGTTTATTATTTCAATATAACTGAAAAATGAACGGGTTAAGTAATATATACAAGGGTTTTGGTCAAACGGGAATATGTTAGGTTGATGCGTTAACAAACTTTTTTTTGTTAGATATAATATATGTATCATTGAAAAACTATAGATATATGCAATTTACTTCAACAAATCCATTTAGAAGGCTGGAAACCTTTTATTAACACTTTGAAAGGTTTTTAAACTGATTGCCAACTGATTCCCTGTTTCAATTTTGGTTAAAATTAATTTTAACTTTTTAAATTGGGCTTTCTTAACATTCTACTTAAATATAACCTCAGAGGAAAGAGATTTGTACACCACCACACTTTTATTTTGACTATTTTACCTTTTTCTAATAAATTCATTTTTTTTTATTTTTTTTTTCATGCCTCTTTTTATAATTGTCTATATCTGTTCTAAAAAAACGTGTCTTTTTATTTATGTTTGTTTTAAAATTATTGTCATATTTTCTAAAATTGATAATTAAAATATAATAGCTTTCAATTTTACCCGTAAAAAGTTTTAACTTTTCAAGCTTTAAAAAGAACTGACATCAAAGCGAATAATGTAATTGGAAAAAAATACTTCATTAATTAAACATATGTTATTTTAACCGTTTTTTCTTTCAAACACTTTAAAAAAAAAAAAAAACAGATGGAGTATTTTATTTCCCTCCTCTCACCAATTTTATATTTCTTCTACCCATACATATTTCTTTAGAGTAAAATCCCTAACAATACAACCGGATAAATTTTTGCAAGTTTCTTTGTTCTAAGCCAGATATTAAACTAAAATAATTGTGAACGACTTACCCCATAATGCATCAATATATAGATATAACTTTGACATAGACATGACATATTCCATTGCAAATTAGCGTAACATCAGGTAACCAAAAGAATATATTACTCATAACGATCAAAGTACTAAAAGACGTAAATGTATCATTAGATTACATAAGAAATTAAAGTACCAAAAGCCATAGCATATCCAGTTTCATGTCCTTCATTCTAAACCAAAAATATTTCAATCTTCTTCATGCTTCCGACAGAGTCGGTCCGAAACATGTGCATGGTGTGCGATCGCACTGGGTCCCTATGGCGAAAGGGGCCAAATATTTCCGAATACATGTATGTATTTGACTAACAAATTAACAAAAAAAACAAAAAGATGTACTTAGACGATGCTTTAATTGAAAGAAATGTTCTCTACGTAATAAAAAAGTTCTTTACGAGGAGGTCCATTTTCAAATTTCGCACGTGGCCCCCATATTATCGGGACCGACCCTGACTTCTGACCAAATTTAGTACCAAAAAAAAAGTGCACTTGCTTCATGTAAAATAACCATCTAATCTTTTTAAGAACATATGTAGATTCACTTGAAAGATCAGGAGACATATTTAAATTGCTCAAGTTGTTGTCATGATGGATATCGCTGACCTCATAGGTAACTTCATTGCTCTTTTGGAAGGTAGAGTCATAACTTGACGGCTTGGGTGTTCGGGATGATTCCACAAAATCAAGTCTCGAATGATCTTGTGTCGTAAAAAATTTCCTTTTTTTCTTTTATTGATTTTGGAGGTCTTACTTTTAGACGTTGAATCGTCGAGTCAAAAAACGTAAAGCGACAAACTTGTCTTTCTCTGAATTGCGAATAGATATTTCGTATCTTTTGTAATAATAAAGTTTAGGCACACTCTTTACTAACTCATCACACGATTTAAATTTAGAGGAAGCTAGATAGCATTCTTTACTTCAAACATCGTATTTTATGATGTTGAATTAATCTTTTAAAAAATATATATATTAGTCAGCAAAATAAATAATTATAGACATAAGTTACACAACCAACTTTGTCGCCTTAAATGTACAATAGTTAAAAAAAAGAAGCCTTAATATCATAAAGAAAAAATAAATATTGCAAAATAAAATTAGGGTAAAAGTCAAACAAACCATACGAACTTTTTCACATGTAGCGTTCTAACAAACCAATTTCGGATAATACTTAAGTTATATACGTACTTAGTGTTTACCTGTCAAAGTGATAAAGGGATAACTTGTTGCCTACAAGTCATCTTCTCGGGCATTTTTTCCGATAGACTGGTTTTTCCGGCGACTATTTTCCGACGATCACCATTTTTTTCGACGAAAAGAAAATCACGAAGATATAATTTGTTTTGCTCTTTCATTTTCTTCTTTAAAATATACCTTATATATAAAAAAATAAAATAAAAAATCACATATATAATCACTTGACAATTCAAAAATAACAAAATAATCATGATTCGCGCCATTTTTCTAGCGCCATTTTTTGTCGTCGCGAGATTGAAAATAATATAAATGATTGGTCATAAATTGGCGCGAGAAAAATGTCGCGATGACCAAGTCGCGAGGACGTGGTCAATTTATGACCAATCATTTATATTATTTTCAATCTCGCGAAGACAAAAATGGCGCGAATCAGATAATTATTTTTATATTTTTGAATTCTCAAGTGATTATATATGTGATTTTCTAAAAAAAAAAAAAAAAAAAACACACACACTAACACAAACTAAAAACACAAACCCCTTTCCTTAAAAAAAAAAAAAAAAAAAACATGAGATCTATGTCTTTTGTAGATTCATGGGTTCAAACAAATTAAAGTCTGGTGGCGAAGCGGAGCTGGGTTGCCGGATAATGGTGGTGGTCTTCCCTATGCCAGCCGTCCCCCAAACAGCAATCCTTCTCATATCGTCCTTATTCAAAATTTCCAAAAGCTGCTTCATATCTGATACTGCCTTTTGGCCCACCAGAAACGGGACCCGTTTCGGCCATTTCCTCAACTACTTTTATCGGAGAGCATCTTTTAGGGGCGACAGTCTCAAACTGAGTAGAATCTATTAACCCAAAAATAATAGATAATAATATAAAAAAATTTAAAATTATAATATATGAAAAAGAAATAAAACCAGTTATAAAAAGTCAATGGTAGTAGGTTTCAAGTCAACAAAAATTTGAAAATCTTTATCACATAGTGACGGATTTCAAAGTACGTATATAACCGAAGTATTATCCGAAGTTAGTTTGTTATAACGTTATATGTGAAAAAGTTCATATGATTTTTTTTTACTTTTACCTATAAAATTAACACAAACTTGGTCAGCAAAATAAACAATTTTGAAACATAACTTGGTCACGTCCAAGCCTCCAATATAATGTAGTACACAACCTAAATATCCCATTAAATTATTTATCAAGAATGGACGATTATAGATGATATACTAATTAAAATAGTATTAGGGTTTTTCTTTGTTTTAAATCTAGGGTTTAATTCTACTAGTGCTTTCATAATTAAACCCTTAAACAAATCTTTCGCAAATGGAAGAGAGATTATATAGGGCCGGCCCGGGGTCGGACGAAACGAGCAATCGTTAAGAAATCAATTTTTTATAATTTAAATGTGATGTGCACTTAGCATTTTGTTGTTGATGATTTAAGCCATAAAAATGACGTTTAAAATAATAGAAACAAGTTTTAAATAATTAAAAACAACGAAAAAATAATTAAGTCCCTAAAATCCGACAACTAGCCCTATGATCTTTCCAAGTTTTATAATTGTTTACTACATTCAATCCCCTTAACAATTTAATCAAAATTCGTATTTTCAAATATTAAGTCCCTAAAATGTTACACTCATATTTTAATCTTTCCTCGTTGCCACAAACTGGTCCTTATTTTAATTAATTCATTTGCTCAATTTACACTTAGCCCCTTGCCTCATCTTCTATCTCTATATATGTATCCTCATTTCCTTCTAAGTTCATAACTTTTTTTGTTCATTTGTTCATATTTTTATTATATTTTTTTTCGTATTTTTTTGTTTTCATTATTTTCTTATTTTTTTTGTTTGTGGATTTTAGTGGATGACAAAACATTGAATGATACTATATGGATTGTTCTTCAATAAATAAGCTATTTTTTTATGTTTCTCATATTTCTTCACTGTTTTCTTCACATTTATTGTAAATCGATCATCTTGATTTGTATTGTATTGATAATTTTTTGTCATACTTTTTTTATATTTAATTATTATTATATATTAATTGATGACTCTATATTAATCATCTTTCCTTATTTTATGTTTTAATTTTTGTTCTAATGTTGTTGCTAACTATTGTAAGTATTTTATTGTTTTTTTATATTGTTGAACAAACATGTGATTGTATAGAAAAAAAATGTTTAATAAGGGAAATCGTTAAATTTGGTGAGTTTTCCTTCAATTTTGTCTAAATACTATATTTTATTTTGAATTTTGAATACCATAATTAAATATCATAATATTTTCTTTATCAGTGGCGTAGCCACAAATTATATATGGGACGGGCTAAAAAGAATATTTCTAAATAATATGATGATAAATGTTAATAAACTTACAATAAAATTTGTCAACTTTGCAATTGGACACGTCGCTATCTTAAATCATTAAAATCATCTACAAGAGAGTCTAAAGTAAATGTCTCAGCTATCTCTTTCTCAATATAAAGAGCTAGATTATCAGAAAGAAAGTCATCATCCATTCTATTACGAAGTTTGTTCTTCACAATCTTCATTGCGGAAAATGCACGCTCAACGCTTGCAGTAGACAGTAGACACCGGAAGCGTCAATACGAGTCGTATTAGTCTGTCAACAAGATAATAATGACTTGCTTTTCCTGTCTCCGTTAATACTTGACATAATTCCTCAACAGATGACAATTTGCTTAACAAATGATGGTCCTTCATGTAAGCTTCAAAGTGCTTCAATTGAAATTTTAAACTATATATTTCTTGTTCTCTGAAATCAAACGAATAATATTTATTTGCAAGTTCAAGAATATCATTCAAGTTGAATGATTTATATCAATCTCTTGGATCCAAAGCATTACTAAGTTCTAAAAGTTCCATAATTCTCTCCCTGAACCTCGTATCAATTTCTTGCAACTGGAAATTTATCGTTTCATTAAAAATATCTAAATGGTAGTGATGCTCTTTAGTAATATGATCCTCATTCCTAACGCTTATCCCTTCAAAATAAGGAGAACTAAATTCATGAACAATAATATCATGCTTCTTGCAAAACTGAACAACATCGTGAAGAAAAGACTCATATTCGTAATCTCTAAGGTTTTTAATCAGGTTCCTTGTTTTAGAAACCATTTTAATTGCACTTATGATCTCTTGAGACTTTTGTTGTAAAGCTTGACAAAGAACGTCGGTTATGCCCAAGATTTGTTTCATCATATGTAAAATGAAAATGAATTCAAAAGAAGTCAATTTTTTCAAAGCTGAACTAGCATCACCTTTTGTTTTGTAGTTAGAGCCGAGTTTTTTTATGTTCTCCAAAACTTCACATGTTGGATTGTACATCCTGATAAGACTACTAATAGAACTAAAATGTGAACTTCAACGGGAATCTCCAGCACTCTTCAAAGCACCAATTTGGTTAGCTCCTCTACCAGATTTGGTTTCACCAGATTTTAACATCTTTTCAATTTCAGCAGCTTGTAACTCATCTTTCTGTTTACAAGAAGCACCAACGACATTAACAATAAAAGATAAATCCGAGAAAAATTCATGTACAACGTGTACCTCTCGAGTTGTTGTAACCAAGGCAAGTTCCAATCGATGAGCCATACAATGTATATAATAAGCACCAGTATAATCCTTTAGAAATAATGCTTGCAGCCCTTTCCATTCACCTCTCATGTTGCTAGCTCCATCATATCCTTGTCTGCGAATATTCTCGATTAGGAGATGATATGAAGAAAGCGTTGTGCAAATTGAAGCATACTAAGTTGCAGATGATGTATCAGTGACATGAATAACATCAAAAAATTTATCTTGTATGTATCCCTTACTATCGACAAACCGAAGAACAATGACCATTTGTTCTTTTTTACTTTCATCACTTTCCTCGTCCACCATTATAAAAAATTTAGAATTTCCGGTATCCTTAATTATCTTTTTGGTACTTTTTCAGCAAGTATATGTAAAATTTCTTTCTAAATGTCGGGTGATGTGTATTTTGCATTTCCCGGAGCTGTCTACAAAATGACACTTGCAACTTCATCATTACACGTAGATGTGTATTTCAACAACTCAATAAAGTTTCCTCTATTTTTTTAACCATTTCTCTCATCATGACCTCTAAAAGCGATTCCCTGAAATGAAAGTAAACGAATATGGTCTATCGTTGTTTTCACCCTTAGCCTATTTTTCTTAATTTCTTCAGAAGTTTGCTTATGCGCTTGATTCATTAATTCATCACAATATCTTACAGCATTATTATGTTGAGAATTTGGTCCCTCACCTACATGCTTCATAAACGAACAATGCTTCCCTTTGACTCTCTTCTAACTTTTAAAACCATCAACTACAAATGAATCTTGATCATTATGATTATTAGGTTCTTCCAAGAAAAGATAAGAATAAAAACAATTTGCTCTATTAGTAGTTTCAAAATACTCTAGCCAAGGATAGTCTGAAAACCATTTAGCTTGAAAACGACGTAGTTGACCTTTTGATTTGCTTGCGGTTCCAGGGTATTCACGTAGTATAGGACGATGATGATTAGATCTCAAGTAAGCCCGTCTAATCTCGTCTCTTAAATTAACAGGATATTTCCACATCGGTGGACGTAGACCTGCCGATGAATATGTAGAATTCTCAACTGCTGAACGTTGTGGGGGGTTCTCAGCTCTTGAACTTGAAGGAGGCGGTGGTGAATTCTTTCCCCTTGAAGGTTCTTGAGTTTCTCCTTCTAGTGTGGTGTTTTCTTTGCACCTAGGCAAAACTGTTCTTTGAAAGAAAGAATCGACTCTTTTTTGTTTTTTCGTCATAGACCTACAAATGTCAAAAATAAAACACACATCATTTAAATGATAATCTTTATATCATAATCTTAACTGCAAGTGTGGTGTCTACAAACAACCAAACACCTTCTTATTGTTATAAATCTATTAAACCTTAACAATCCAACAACAAGCACTCACTAAATAAATTCATTTCAGAAAATATATAATCACCTCGATGAATTTTCAATAATTTCAACCAAAAGGGATGAATGGATCAAAGATATTAGCAAATCATAAAACACATTAAAATTGTAATGGATAACCGAAATAATATAAAATATTAAATGTGTTGGAAATGAATAATACTAACGAATTAATGATTCGCATATTAAACCTCAACCAACAATCGAAAGAATAAATTAATTAATTAATTAGATGTCATCTAACGGTCATAAATTAATTAATAAATTAATTAATTAGAGTTCAGATGTTGTGATTGACCCCAAACTCAAGCTACATTTTTATTGTAATTTTAGGATGACAAAATGGTAAAAAAAAAAAAAAAAAAACTCAAAAAAGGTCATCTAACGGTCATAAACCGGTAGAATTTGAAAAAAACAAAAAAAAAACGGCTAGTTTTACTAAACCGGTTTTCGAACTAGTTACAACCCGGTTTTGCACCGACTGGTAGGAACCGGTTAGAAACCGAACCGGTTCCGGTCAAAACCGGTTTCGATTTTTGGTTTTGGTCTTTTTCGACACGGCTAGTGTCTGGTATGAGAGAGATGAAAAGGAAAGAGAAAGTAATTATATTAAAGAAAAAAAATAGTAAAAAACAAATAAAATATATTAAAAAATACTTACAAAGGGTATCATTTGATAATTTTAAAAAATTCATTACCAGAGTAACATAATTACAAAATTGGGGACGTTTGATGTAATTATTTTTTAAAAATCCTCAACTAGTGATATTGGTACAATCATAGGGACTAAAGACGTAATTACTCCAAATATATAGATATACATATAGATGGTCATTGGTAGTTGGCCTAAGTCATTTTCTGAACTGAGATAAGGTCTAGTTATAGACTAGAGGTCTCAGGTTCAAATCTTACCTATAGTTTTATGCTCCAAGGATATATCCACCCTCGCAAATGATCGGTCGATTTGATTATTGATGATTTTTCGAGATTTTTTCTAGCGTTTTTCGAAGATATTTTTTTTTTGCGTTTTTAGAGTTTTGAGAGTGTTTTGAGAGAGTTAGGATGTTGTGATTACCCCCAAACTCAACTTACATATTTATAGTAAATTTAGGATGACAAAATGGTAAAAAAAAAAAAAAAAAAACTCAAAAAGGTCATAAAACAGTCATAAACGGGCAGAATTCGAAAAAGAAAAAAAAAAAAAACGGCTAGTTTTACTAAACCGGTCTTTCGAACAAGTTTACGACCCGGTTTTGCAACGACTGTTAGGAACCGGTGGTTTCTATAGAAACCGAACCGGTTCTGGTTAAAATCGGTTTTGACAGGTTTCGGTTTCGTTTTTTTTCGACACGACTAGTGTGTGGTGTGAGAGAGATGAATGGAGAGAGAAAGTAATTAAATTAAAGAAAAAAAATAGTAAAAAACAAATAAAATATATTGAAAAATTCTTAGAAAGGGTATCATTTGAATTTTTTTTAAATTTGTCTACGAGCGTAACAGAATTGCAACATTGGGGACGTTTGATGTAATTATTTCTTAAAAATCCTCAAACTAGTGATATTGGTACAATTATTGGGACTAACGGCGTAATTTACTCTAAATATATAGATATACATATAGATGGTCATTGGTAGTTGGCCTAAGTGATTTTCTGAAATGAGATAAGGTCTAGCTATAGACTAGAGGTCTCAGGTTCAAATCTCACCTAAAGTTTTTTCGTTCCAAGGACATATCCACCCCCGCAAATGCTCGGTTGATCCAGTCAACGAAAACTTTTGTTGAAATAGGTTATGGGTTCGAATCCGACCCCATTCCTTGGTCTGTGACGTTGAAATAGAGGGACATTGTCCGGAGCCTAGTAATTGGTGAATGTTTAGATTGGATTTAAAAGAACTATAAAGTTGAGGTTGTTTACCGAAATTAACGTTTTGGTGGAGATATACATATAGACGAAGAAAAACTAGAATACAAATATGGGTAAGTGAGATGCATATCCGATCTGACATCATTTATAGATATGAGAGTATAAAATTTGTAAAGTATAATCACATTGTAAATCATCGATAAACATTACTATTAAGACAAATTATAACTTATCTAACTTTTATAATATTTATTTTTTTATTAAACATGACTTTGAGACCATCTTAACACAATGACGTTTTGGCATATTGTACATTAAAAACACATCATTTAACTGCAAGTATGGTGTCTATAAACAACCAAACACCTTCTTATTGTTATAAATCTATTAAACCTTGACAATTCAACAACAAGCACTCACTAAATTAATTCATTTCAAAAAATATATAATCACCTGAATGAATTTTCAATAATTTCAACAAAAAAGGATGGATAGATCAAGGATATCACCAAATCATAAAAAACATTAAAATTGTAATGGATAACCAAAATAATATAAGTTCATATATAGTCTTTGTATTATCAAACCTATAATTACAAATATTTTACTTTTTATAATATTTTTGATTGATTAGAATCATTGATAATATCTACAATATTTAAAATAGACAAACATATAAACATTAGTAAAGAAAATAAATTGTACTCCATTATAGTACCGTTGAAAAATAATAAATGGAGACGAACATATAAACATTACTTAAATATTTTGAAAAAATAAAGTTACTACCAACTACTAAACAATTGAATTTAATTGATATCAATACCGATACTTGTAACACTTATGATAGTATGGTTTCGGGTGACATACATATTTTTGACAACATAATTAGACCCAATCCAATTTTAACATTTTTATTATCGCGTTTATCCGATCAACGCCCATAAGTATATATACACTCATATCTAATTATACTCAAAATCTTGTTATACGTATTCTATACAAAGAGATGATACATTCAATCTACAAAAAAAGTTTAGTAATCATATTGGTTAAATTTAGTTAACGAAGTGCATTTATATTGTATATTAAATAATGATAAAGTAGAAAACGTATAACGAGGTGCATGTATAAGAGCACACATAGTGGTGTGATTGTCACTCCGTTGTCGCACCTCGTTACCCGGCTAACGAGCCGTTGTGATGTTTTTTTTTTTCTTTTCTTTTCTCTAATAACTTGTAAGATTTATAAATAATTTGATTTTGTTTTGATTTCTATTGATTGTTTTGATTTCAATTTCGTTTTTGCAGGTTTGGTATTTTCATTTTTAGGTTTGGTGAAGAAGATGTTTGGTGAAGAGGATGATGTATTTTCATTTTTAGGTTTTTTTTTTTTTTTTTCTATTTGCAATTTAGTCCTTATTTTTATTTGTAATTTTGTCCCAAACTTTATTGTGTTTTTATTATTTATCCTAAAGTTTTTGTATTTGTAACTTTGATTTATTTTCAATTTTTTCTAAGATTAGCTTTTATTTTAAAACATATGTATTAGTTTTTAATTTAATATAAATGTTTTAGAAAAAAAAAAAAATTATATTGGGTCTCACAACTCTCACCATCACCCACAATCACCCACAATCCTCGTTATCATACCACCAAAAATCTCACAATTTTCATTTTCAGTGTCACGTCAGCAAAAGTAATTCCACAATCACCACAATCCTCATTATCACTCTGGGTGCTATAATAATAATGATAAAGTAGAACGTATCACGAGATGCATTTATATTGTATATTAAATAAAAAAACGTTTTAGTTTACTTTTGACCTTTAAATACTCTGAACAACTCAGAACCAGTTATCATGTTTTGTTAGACCACTCCCAACCGTTGTTCCTAGTGACACGGTCAGTTTTCGCCAACTCAGCGCCACGTCAACCGACACCGAACTGACTAAATCACTGCCAACAGTTACCCGTCAGTCAGTTTCTCTAGATTCCACATATTTTATTATTTTAATTACAAATTCATCAAATATAAACAATATATTTAATAAAAAATAAAACATTTATTAAAAAAAAACATTTTAATTACAACCCTTTAACCCTTTAACATTTATTAATAAATAGATTACTAAAAGAAAAAAAAACAAACAACTAATTGGGCCTTAAACCCATATAAACAACCAAACCCTATTTTTCTTTTTTCCATCCGCCTTTCTCTTCACCTTCGTCTCTTTTCCGGCGATTCCGGTCGAATTTCCATGGAATCCGGTGAGGTGTCTCTTTTCCGGCGATTCCGGTCGATTTTCCATGGAATCCGGTGAGGTAAACATTTCAATTGACGAGTGGGGCCCATCTTCTTCGTCTCTTTTCCAACCCAAAAGCGACGAAACTTCATTTTTTCAATGAAGATTTTTGATGTAAACTAATGAAACTTGTAAAGATAGTTTCATTAGTTTACATCCAAATCTTCATATCTTATTTTGTTTATAAGAAGTTTTATTAGTTTACATCAAAATCTTCATATTTTCATTTTGTTTATAACAAGTTTTATTATAAGTTTTTTTTTCAATCAAAATATGTGGTTTAGTTATTGTTTGTTAAAATTTTCTTACAATGTTTTTTTCTAGATCTAAAGTTTAGTCCGTGTTTGGTTTATGAAAAGTTTAGTCCGTGTTTGGTTTATGAAATAAAAACATGTAAAATGTAATGTTTGGATTGGGCTTAACCCATTAACTATGGTTTTAACAAACCCATATTTTACCAAACCAAACACCCCTGATTTTAAACTTGTAATGAAATAAAATAATTTTACTACATTATTTTTTCTATTTAATACACACAAATGACTCTTGTTGTTAATCGAAAATGAAAATGGAGTGGAATTGGAGAATGAAGAAGTCTCAGCTAATTGCATCCTCATTGCAGTATCTGTTAGTTGATTATGCTATTTGCTGATTTCAATATATTATAGCTTCTTTTTACTGTATATACTTTTGATGTAATTAAGCTATTACAACTTAGTTTAGCTAGGTATTACTTTGATTTTGTTATTATTAGGTATTACTGTGATTCTTTTTTTAGTTGATTTTGTTTCTCCTTGTTGTAATGTGTATTGAAAGTATTATGAAAATTTTTAAATAGTTCTTTTTTTTTATTTTTTATTATTTAACTGATTATATCTAACAGGTCTGTTGGTACAAAAGCGCCCGTGTTAATCAATGTATGTGGTTACATCGATTCTAATAATCTCAACTGTGTTTTTTATTCATTTATTATTTAACTGTTTCGTTTACTATATCTAAACTGAGTTTTTTGTTTTTTTTTTTAAAATGTAATTTTTGCAGGATTTCACTCTCATTCTCCTTCAATTTATGAGTTGTGTGGTTTATGTTTGCTTGTGTTATATTGTTTTTATTATGTTAATAATCTTAACAATGTGTCGGAGTAGCTTCCAACTATGTTTGTTGTCTCCATGCCATCCTTTTACACATTAATTGGATGTCTTGGATTCAACCTAACACATTTGGACATCCTGCTTAACTTATTGGTAGATGGTTTGCGTGAGCTATTTGAATGCTTGGTAAAATAGAATTCTGTTTAGTATAATGTAATTTTTATAAGGTGTTTTTTATGTGCATCTTCTTTCTCTAATGCTTTCAAACCTTCATTTCCCACGTTACCTTAGAAGCGGAACAAACAACACCCTGAGGACAAAGACAATTGAACTCCACCGACCTCTTTCGTATTTTTTTGTAAGTTTAATTTCAAATTTGAAATTCTTTCTTTATTTTATTTTTTAAATGTGGATATTACAATGTCTTTCTTCTAATCTGTTATTTTTCTTAATTTTCTCAGCCATTTCTGACTGACAACATCGTTCAAGTTGTTAAACTGCTTATTTAACAACTTGAACGATGTTGTCAGTCAGAAATATTTGTTTTGGCTGAGAAAATTAAGAAAAATAACAGATTAGAAGAAACACATTGTAATATCCACATTTAAATTAAAAAATAAAATAAAGAAAGAATCTCAAATTTGAAATTAAACCTACAAAAAAATACGAAAGAGGTCGGTGGAGTTCAATTGTCTTTGTCCTCAGGGAGTTGTTTGTTCCGCTTCTAAGGTAACGTGGGAAACGAAGGTTTGAAAGCATTAGAGAAAGAAGCATTCCCGAAAAAAAAATTAAATGTAAATTAAGATGCACATAAAGAAACACCTTATAAAAATTATATTATACTAAACGGAATTCTATTTTACCAAGCATTCAAATAGCTCACGCAAACCATCTACCAATGAGTTAAGCAGGATGTCCAAATGTGTTAGGTTGAATCCAAGACATCCAATTAATGTGTAAAAGGATGGCATGGAGACAACAAACATAGTTGGAAGGTACTCCGACACATTGTTGAGATTATTAACATGATAAAAAACAATCCCAATCCAACACAAGCAAACATAAACCAAACAGCTCATAATGCTTGCAGCTCTTTCCATTCACCTCTCATGTTGCTAGCTCCATCATATCCTTGTCCACGAATATTCTCGATTGGGAGATGATACGAAGAAAGAGTTGTGCAAATTGAAGCATACAAAGTTGCAGATGATGTATCAGTGACATGAATAACATCAAAAAATCTCTCTTGTATGTATCCCTTACTATCAACAAACCGAAGAACAATGACCATTTGTTCTTTTTTACTTTCATCACTTGCCTCGTCCACCATTATACAAAATTTAGAATTTCCGATATCCTCAATTATCTTTTTTCGTACTTTCTCAGCAAGTATATGTAAAATTTCTTTCTGAATGTTTTGGCTTAGAAAATTAAGAAAAATAACAGATTAGAAGAAAGACATTGTAATATCCACATTTAAAAAATAAAATAAAGAAAGAATTTTAAATTAAACTTACAAAAAAAGACTGCTATGCCGGGCTGGTGAGACTCGTCTTATATAAGTATCTTTCAGATCATATATTGTTTGTGAGTATCTATCTAATTTTACACTGTTTATCATATGCTATGCAGGTTTTCCCCATGGTGTTGAGTTTGTTATACGGATATTTGCATATTAACGATGGAACCCTCTCACGCAGAGATATTCGTTTGATTATACGACGGAGACTTATTACTAACTATTTCCCTGTCACACTCCACCAAGTTCAGATAACTCCTTTCCTCCTTTTTTTTTTCATGATACTCGTAATTTTGGTTTGCAGGTTCAACCAAAGTATAAAACTAGAAAACTAAGCCTACTTAGTATTTCATATTATTTAAACTTGGACAGAATTATTACAGCATCTTAAAAGACCTACATACTTTTTTTCTGACGAGGAAAATTGAAAATCCGATGGGATTATGGGCTGATTTTATTAATGACCATAGTCTCTGTAATTCCTCCGATACATGTTTTGCCTCTCTTTGAAATTTTTGTTATAAATTTTTCAAACATGATCTTATTTAGCTGCAAACTATAGACATTATTTTTCAAGATCCTTTCATTTCGTGCATGAATTGAAGCAAACATATATATGTTCGTTAATGTTTGATAACAGATTTCAAAGACAATGTTACTAACATAATTAATGATCGAATGCAGCCTCAGCTTGTTCTTATTACCATTAATAACTTCAAGTTAGTTGAACTTTGGGCATGGCAGTTTGTGGGGATTCGCATTTTGTGTGCTATTTTGATGATAGTTTTGCAACTCCTTGACATATATTCTGTTTGGCTTAGCTGGGCGTTCTTTGTGATCTTGAATGTATCGGCTTTCTTCGCATGTTACGCTGTCACTGTCTTCTACATCGCATTTTCCGATGATTATAAATTGCATGTACATTACAAGTTCTTCTTTTTTCGTGGGATCGTCTTTGTCTGCTTTTTTCAGGTAAAATTCCACACTTATATCATATCTGTTGAGATTTTAGATTCTTCATCTGTTTGGGAATTAATGAGATGATTGGAGTAACCTTAAAGTGCGCACATACAAACCATTTATATATTTCGACAATGTGGAAGTTTAATTCTAGTAAAATCAAATCAATGTTGATTTCAGACCTTGAGTTAATGTGCTTAATCACTTCGAAACCATGACGTGCTTTATTTTATCTAATAGATGTTTGCATTAATATTCGTGGTTCATGTATGATTGTTTGCAGAGAGCGGTACTTAGGATTCTTGTAGCAAGTGGAATAATTAAATCGAATGAGCAAGATCTGCAAAACAACTTGGTGCTTTTGGAGATGCTGTTTTTGTCATTCACTACAAAGTCTGCATTCACTGACGCAATATATGATGCTCCTGCTCCTATTCTCCCTATCGTGAAGCCTGTGCGAGACTAATCCAAAGTTTTTTTTCTTCTTCTACTAGAGTTAATTACTACCTTTTTTTATTCATGTCGTTATTGTAAAAGATGAGGAATAGTTAGAGTCACCGTTAATTATAATCCTCTGTACGTAATGTTTAGTAAAGCACAGTTAGAGTCAGTTTGATCAGGGGAAAACAAAGATACGAGTTATGATCTGAGCCGAACACATTGTTTTTAAAGATATGGTTCCAAAGGGCGTAATTGTAATTTTGTTAACTTTCATTTTCTATCTCTTGCAACCTGGGAATTCGTCACCTTTATATTGCTTAAAGCTGAATAGTTTAAAACTGTTGAATATTGCAAGAGATAACGATGGCTATAAAATCTTATTGCCACTATAAAATTTTACTTGTATCCCTTATTGATGCTGGAACAATGATGTCGTTTATAAGAGTGGTACGTGGTTTTATAAGACCGACCAAGTATGAAGAAAGCTTATGATTGTAGGACTCTGACTGTTATTTCTCACTTTAAACAGATCGAAATCTCTTTTAGTTGTTGGTCTTTGGATATGTTTTGATATGGAGAATGTGAAACTTTTTTTTTTTTTTTTTTTTTTTTTTTTTTGTGGTCTTAGATTTTTTGCCGTGTGGTACATGATTTTATCGTTTGAATTCATTTGTTATTGAGTCAAGTATTGTGAATTCTTACACTCTTGACGTACACCATTATTATCTCTTTCAAATAGTTTGAAGGTTTAGGGTATATTAGAAAATGAACCTCTAGATAATATAGAGACAAAACACCTTCCAATTTGCATATTAACACCTTTTTTTTAATTATAACAAGAAACCTAGCTAGCTAAACGTGATACCCTTACGCTAAATATGGCCACCTTCTCGACGATGCTTTTGCCGTAAGATGTGTGAAAAAGTTGAGAAATAACGGATAAATAACACGAAAGAGTTCATGATGGTGTGTTAACACGGGTCAAATGTTTGGGTTCGTATTATGTCTAATATTAAAAATGTCAAATGGGCCGAATAAAAAATGTGACATGGTTTTGGTATTGTCTAAACTCTAATGCACCATTGAACGGGTTTTCATTTTTTCTACTATTCTAACTGCAGTAGCATATTGGGTTTCCTTATCAGTTGTGTCTCACCTCTCTGTAGATTATGCGTATCGACCAATGTATTTGAGAGCAGGGGCGGATGTGTGTTGGCAATACGGTATGCACATGCATACCCTATAAAAAATTTTAGTAGTGCTAAATTTTGTGAAAATAGTTTTTTATAAGACAAAAAACATAGTGTACATACCTTCTCAAAGAATTTTTTTTGCAGTGCATATCCTATTTGTAAATTCTATATCCGCCACTGTTTGAGAGTAACAATAGCTATAACCTTCGAGAAATAGGAAGCCCATGTTTTGAATTAATACAAATGCAAGTAATAATGAATTCACATACCTGCATAACCAAAAATTAAAATGGTTTATGTTTATGACGGATTTACAATCTCTCACGTGTAGAACATAGGTGGGTAATAGAACCATGTAATTCAAAGTCACCGCTGTTATTACCGTCCTTTATATAGTGGTGTGTTATGAAGATACGTGCCTTGCTTCTAACACAGTTAACCTTAGAACCAATTACTAAAATGAAAAAGAGGAAACCCAATATCTAAAATTTGGACGAAAAGGAGTACTTACAAAAGTCGAACTGACTCAACTACAAGTCACCTGGTGTTTCCTAAATATATCACTAAAATCGATCTAGTATACTCACATTTGACTGTGACATGCAGTATGCATAACACCGTCTTGAGTCACGCGAAACAAATCAAAGGAACTGAAGTGTTGGTGAAATCATAAAATTAGTAACCATTATCGGCTTCGTTTTTTCATTAGGCAACCCTCAAAATTCAGATGACATGCGGGTGACCGTAGGTTGAATAATAGATCAAAAAGTTAATACAATATACTTACACATATTTAAATGGGTTAATGTTAAAAATTTAACCATGACAAATCTATATTTTCACAATAATCATCCAATTCTCGATAATGTTCTCATGCCACTTTTCTTACCTGTCAAAAAAAAAACAGTTGACCTATTAACAACAAACAAGTTGACACTCATGTAATAAGTCATCGTAACGGTTTCAAATTTATCAAAAGTAAATGATTTGTCAAAACAAATTGCTAGAATTGTGTGAGATAATTATTACTTCACATGCATATATTAATTGATGTGAAAATATGCCGATTCTTAGATCACTTTTAACCGTTGTACTAACTGACACTGTTAGTTTTTGTCAACATAATGTTATGTCATCAAACATTAAACTATCTAAAGTCGACTAAATCACTGTCATTGTTAAGTCAGTCAGTTTTTATGAATCCACACATTATTTATTAAAAACAAATTATATAAAATAGAATATTGCATTTATTAAAATTAAAAACAAAAACATTTATAAAAAATCAATTACATTTATTATATAAAAAAAAATCTTATTAAAATATATATATATACCCAAAGCTATAACACACAAAAATATTAAATTTTCATTTCTAGGCCAACCAAAAAATATCCCCAAAGCTCCTCAATTTCTTCATATTCTTCAAAATTTTACAATAATCTTACTCTCACCATTCCCCCTTTCGATTTCACAAAAATAGATCCAATTTTCATTTTTCCGTTTTCAATTTCACAAAAATCTCCTCAATTTCTTCACATTCTTCAAACATTTTCTTTTATAACAGTTATAAGTTTTTTTTTCCTTTTTTTATTAACGGGGCCCACATATATTTATTCTCCTCTCCGTCTCTTTGTCTTCGGTGTGGGGACGAAGATGCAAAAACTACACCACAGGCGAGTAAACCGTTGTGCCCGTTGGCATCGATCTTATGTCATGTTGGATTCTCACGACATAATGAAATCGGCCAACTGTCCCCAAAATGTAATTATTTAGGTCATACATCCATATGTTTCATAAATATACTTTTTTCGTGCGGATAAATTTCGTATGGATGTCAAAATAAGGAGGTTAAATATCCTAGATTGATTTTTAAAGGTGCAAAATATAAAATGTATAATAAATTTAACTATTTTTACATCGTAAAATTGTAATAGATCTGCTCCGCTCCTGGTGTTAGGTGATTAAATTGATGGTAATGTTAACCTTATTATCAAAAATAAAATAAAATAAACCACTCTCTTGAAATAATTACAAAAATATATTTGTAATTAGTAATAACCTTTCATTTCACTTAAATTAGCAATAACCAATTTCTCTTTTGATAAATGCAATGTAGTAATTTGCAGTTTTTCTTTATTTACTATAATTTATAATATATATATATAAATTATAGTTTGTTTTTATGCAGTAAGTATTCAAATTTGATTTACAACGATAAACTATCCATTTTTTGTTGTACAACAAAATTTCGTTTTTTAAAGTTTGAGATATGGTTAAAACGATAATCCAAAATATCTAACGTTATAAATTATTTTTTAATTTTTCTTTTACTTATTTTACCTTAAAGTTTGTTTTAATATATATATATATATATATATATATATATATATAAAATCATTTTATTCAATAGAGATGCAAATCTAATAGTTTTATTTATTTTATAATCGTGAACAAATAATGTTTGTAAATTAAATTAAATTTATATATAAGTATATGACAAAAATAAAAACAACAACGTATCAGAAATGTAAAAACCTCTAAGTTGAAATAGAGCCATGTAAAAGTACATATAAAAGTAGGAAGTGTGAAACAATCTAGATTAAAGGCTATAAAAACATCAATTAAGCGAGACACCACTTTTGAGGTGAAGTTGAAGTAAGCCTTATTTAAGCATTCTATTGTCCATTTCTTTTGGTTGTTTTTTACATGATTTACATTTTCTGTCATATTAGCGTTAAAATCTGTGACAATCCGTCTTTTCGAGGTATATTTCATTTATTGATTATTACTTTTTTTATTCGCAATGATTTGGACCCTTACATTTCGCTTTATTTTTACTCACGTTTATAGCATTTGAGTCGGGTTATGTGTTTTATTTAGTTTGTCTCTCGAGACGGAAACTTTGGAATCACCTAAGTGCCTAATAGTTAGTATACTCGCGTTGTTAAAGTATTGTGTTTACGCTATAATCGTCGGTTAAGAAAATCATATTTCGAAATTTCATTACAAAGTTAGTCCTCTAACTTATTCTATTACAAAGTTAGTCCTTTAAAGGAGAACTAACGGAATCTGTTACAAATATGGTCCTTTAACGGAAAGTTAACAAAAACTTCCAAAAACACTCGCGGTGCGCCGCACAGGCATGCTGTGCGCCGCACTGCCTCTATTTTCAGCAAAATTCCAAAACGACTTTTGGGTCAAATTGTTTGAAATGTAACCAACTTTAACCACGTGATTCCTGCTCTAACTTGCCCCATTTGGGTATGATAAGTAAGTTTGTGAATCTAGAGGTGGATTACATTCTCTATGTTACCAAAAATCAATTTTAAACACCAAATCACTTTACCACTTTTTCTCTCATTCTCACTCCATTCAAACACTTATTTTTCTCTCTAAAGTTCCAGAGAAATAAGGGTATTTTACATCATATTTGAAGTGAGAATCCAAGGGAGAAAGTTAGAGAAATTATCTCTTGCAAACATCCTTCAATTCCACACATTTCGGTAAGTAAGTTTCTTAAGATTTTCCTTCTTTTTCCTACTCTTTCTTCCTTTATGATAGAAAGTTCTCTAACACCAAACTATTTCCTTTGTCTTACCAAGCTTCCACATCCGTTAACATACTTGAAGATTGAGAGTTTCAGTGATTTTCCTTGAAGAAACGTTATTTTGGTTTTGGTATGTAAACTCTCCAAAACCTCTCTATTTCCTTCTTTATTTGGAAACTTCTAACACTCTTCTTATTTGTGTGTAAATGGAAGCCCTTTTGTTTCTCATATTCTACCACCACTCTTGAAGTTGGCGAAATTTGGAGAATAACATCTTCTTGTTTTGGTAAGAAAGTTTCTCCGAAAATCCTTATTTTCTTTCATTTTAAGAACCTTTGCTAATGGTGGACATTTTTGTGTTATGGAGCTTATTACTTCCTCACCACCACCATCAAAGTCTTTCCATCCGAAATCCTTGCAAGTCTATACTCTTATAACCTTTCTTGCGGGTGAAATCGGTAAAATCTTCATAATCTCTTATCTACTTCATTTCATTTTCTTATACTTTCGGTTAAGCCTTGAAAAATGGTTAGGTTAATATATTAGATCAACACCTTTTGTTCTTGAAAGTTTGGACTTAAAATGTGTAAAATATACAAAGTTGTAATTTAACTGAAATTAACGTATTTACTATAATAATATGTAAAACTACACACATAAAGGTATATGACACTTGATAAATGTTATTTGAACCTAAATTAAATTTCGGACAGTTTACACTTTTACACTAAAACGTCAAACGGTTCAGAATTCGACAAAACAACAAAAAACGAAATCTGGAATGCAGGCTTGTGCGCCGCACACCCACCTTGTGCGGCGCAGCGGGCTCCTGTTTGCCAAAATTTCATTTTCGAAGTAAGTCACTGCGACGCACATACCCTTTGTGCGCCGCACAGAAGCTTCAGAATTCATATTTTTGACTTTTTCCAAGCTTTAAACACTTGTACAATCAATCTAGTAAGTATAAAAGTATTACATAACGTCAAATTAACGTCTTTGGACTCAAAGACGTCACCGCTATCTCAAACATTATCAAATTTTATTAAAACTAACGTTTTACTTACGTTTTTCGTTAAAATCATTTGAAACCATTTTTGAATCATTTTACTTCAATGTTTTGAAATTAAAGACTTTTACTCTTAAAATTTGTCAAAGTTGACTTCCATTTTAAAATCGTTGACTTTGACTTTCTCTTCAAAATCATTGACTTTTGACTTATCTAAACCAACATCTTTAATTTTGACTTTCATTCAAATAGTTGACTTTGACTTTGACCAAGTCAACATCTTTGACTTTGACCAAGTCAACATTTTGACGTTGACTTTGGTCGATCTCAATAAAGCTTTCGTAACAGTATTCCTTTCAACTGATGTTCCTGGTAGTCATTCTTTGGGCTCGGAATGTTATTCCTTTCTATTAGTCATTTATGACGTGAGATATCTTCCTATCGTCCTTATCGGCGCGGAACATCGTCACCTGGATCCGTCATCTCGACAAGACTTGGAAATCATTGGAATATTTTATAAAAATCTTAAAAAATAAACTTAACCGACAAGGCTAAGCCGTACTATGTTATTAGAGATACTGGACTATATTTTATTGTTATAGGGCACTTAGGCGGCGGAGTTTTAGCTCCCTATTGATTACTTACCCGATATCTTGCCGAGCTTATTTTGTGAGTTATTCGTATCGTAGCCCCTTTTCTCTTACTATTTTGGGCTGGAAAGCGTATTTGAAACTATCTTATGATGTATATCTTGTTGCCTAGTGTATTAGTATCACCTTAGATTAAGATGTTCTTTAGGCTTTGGTAAGCCCCCCCCTTATACACTTGTTAAGCTTTTACCCACGGTTGCATATATATAGATCTATATGGGTTTTGACCTAGCCCTCATTGCTCGATAGGACGTCCCTATGAGTGGATGTTATGGCCGTATGATTAATTGTTGCCTTTGGTTTAACATCGCCTTAGGTTAGGGGATTTGGTGGTCAGGTTCAGTGTATGTTTAATCTTTGGTATCTATACTCACACTAGGGTTATAAATCAAGATATGCTTTTGAACTTAATTGATTATTTAATCTTTTATTGGGTCAACTTTTATTTAAATATTGTGAATAATTCACTAACATGTGTTGATGTCGTTTTTAACGCTTTTTCAGGAGTTTGAGGATTTTTTAGATCATGCCTTGCACATTTTGGGATCATATATTTATTGTATTTGGAATTCGTTTTGCTTGATGTAATTCCTTTATGATCCGCGTATTGACATTTGTATTGCATTTGTATTCGACATTCGGTTCACTTTGACTATGTATTGTATTTTAAAACTTTGAGGCATGATTAATATGATTCGATGTTTTGTTTATGGTTGTAATGTTGTAATCCTTGACTCTTGATATCATTAACTGGAACACTCCGTGTTTCCGCTTTGAGCGGGGTGTGACAAAACCGGTTAGTGAGACCCTTAACGAGTGGAATATTTGTTTGTAGCTGTAAATAACGGTGCTATTCGAGTTTAAATGACCCTAATAAGGTTAAATCGGGTCGAGTTATTTCTGGTTTCAAAGTTTTTAGGTTCGGATATGCAATAGTAGTAATTAAATGTTTCACCAATTGAAGGCCTAACATATTTATGTAGGTCCACCTCCTAATTGACATTTAAGATCATTTTTATTTAACGGTTTCAATTGTGAATTAAGATCATTTTATGCATATATCTAGAAATTTAAAAGCTTCTAAATTAATACAGAGCAATATATAAAAGTACATATTAAATCGGGAAGTGTGAAACAATTTAGATTAAATGTTATAAAAACGTCCATCAAGCGCCAACTTCGAAGTGGTGAAGTTGAAGTAACGAAAATCGTCCAAATACCAATGATATTCCCGTATCGCAAGCACCTTCTGGGAATAAAACTTCAATGAAGACTACTAATTCTTGGTCATATAAGGAGGTGTGTATGGGGAGGAAAACTAAGGAACTTGAGAATAAGAACAATAAGGAGATCCATAGAGTTAAACTGGAAAAAAGTTTAAATATATTTGTTGCTCAATACATAGACAAATCTGTAGTGGGTAAGGCTATCAATATTAATTCCTTAAACATGATAAAGGAAATGCTATCAAATGGTGGAATTCAGGATGTGGCCATCTCGTATATTGGGTGTCTGGAGGTTCTTCTTACGTTCAGTAATAACAAGGCTGCCAATCATTTTGTGTCTAGTTCGAATCACATTTGGTGCAATTTCTTAGAGACGGCAGAAATTTGGAATGGATGTAATGAAAGCTCGACTAGAGTAGCCCGTGTAAATGTGATGGGCGTTCCGCTCAGGCTTAGAGACGATGATGTTTATGAAAAAATATGTGATAAGTTAGGCTTGAAAGTCCTAGAATCTAATTACTCATGGGAGGCGTCGAACAATTCATGTGGTAACTGTCTAGTGCTAGTTGGCTCCTACAAACCCATTACTGAGGAAGCGTTTGTTGAACATCGGAATAACATTTTTAAGGTATGGATTAATGAGATAGAGTTAAACTGGAATCCATCCTTTACATCTTTGGTCGGAAAGCCTGAAGATTATGGGAAAACTAGCTCGTCATCACCGGAAGACAATCGGTTTAGATCGCCTCGTTTTTCTACAGAATTAGAAGATAGGGGGTTTATTGATCAAGGGATGCATGGGGAACAGTCTTCTAAGTATGGGGAAATGCACGTGAATAACAATGGGAATTGTGGCGAATCCAATCAAACTCATAAACAAATTAACCAACCTACTGAGCCTTTCATTTTTGATAGTTCCATTGAGCCAGATAACAGAAAGGAGATGGGCTCATGTAGGTCCATGAACCGAAAGAAAAATAAAAGCAAACAATGTGGGTCGGGTACTAGAACCAAAAACGACATTGACTTAAACAATCAGGATCCGCTTGATATCGATAGATTTATTAAAAATATTGGATTCGAGGTTAGAAAAAAACGCGATCCAAGAAATGGAAGAAAACATCGAGATGTTTTAAGCAATAAAAGAAAAACAGGGGACGATGATGGTATTCTAATCGCACTAGCAGAACCTAATAAAAAACGAAGTAGGGTGGATTCGAGAAGCTCAGAGACAATCACTAATCAGGAACAGAATCAGTCCGCCAATGATTTGGAGAATGATCGAATCAACACTGACTATCAGGATTCCATGGTTCCGGATAGTATATCTAATGGAGTTGATCGATGTCCAATTACGGTTGAAACGGAAGCTACTATGCATATTGCGGATTGTTTGGGTATCAATTTAAATGAGTTTCAAGACAAAGTGGCTGTACTTATTAGGGGTGAAAAAACCCCCAACTTGTCCTAATGAATTTTCTATCACTAAATATCAAAGGGGCGGCAGATGATCGTAAATGGCGGTGGGTACGAGAAATTAAAACAGAAAACGGAATCAATTTTGTATGTCTACAGGAGTCGAATATGGAGGATAGTTCTAAAATCCGTTTTAACCAACTTTGGGGCAGAGGATGTTTTGAAGTAGATTGGGTGAATGCGACAGGAAGATCTGGTGGTATTATATCGATGTGGGATCCTAACAACTTCAGGAAAATCGATGTCATAAAGGATAGGAACTTTCTCTTGATTCATGGGACAGTGTTGGGTGAAGATGTTCCACTTATAGTGGTTAATGTTTATGGTCCGCAGGCACTAACCGATAAACGGGAATTATGGAACAAACTTCAAACTATCAAAGGAACGATTATTGGTCATTGGATTTTTATTGGAGACTTTAATGAGGTCCGCTATCCGGAAGATCGACTTAACTCCGTCTTCAATCATATGGGAGCCCAATGTTTCAATGATTTTATATATGACACAAGCCTCATGGAGTATGCAATGCAAAGTAGAAAGTTCACGTTTCGGGTCACCAACACCCAAAAATTTAGTAAAATTGATCGAGCCCTGGTGTGTGACTCCTTTTGGAATCGATGGCCCGAAGCCTCTTTTTTTGCCTTGAGTATGGGGCTTTCGGACCATTGCCCAATAGTGTTGCTCACGGACTCGACTGACTTTGGGCCTAAACCCTTTAGGTCCTTTGATTCTTGGCTAAATCTTCCGGAATTGACGGACCTAGTAGATCGGTTTTGTACTAATATTTCTTTTGCAGGTCCACCCCACATGAGACTAGCATTTAAACTTAAAGAGTTGAAGGAAGTGATCAAAAAGTGGGCCAGGGAATTTAGAAAAAAACAGGAGACGGAACTCGATGAGGCCAAGAAAAAAGTGGCAGCCTTTGAAGTCCTGATGGAACACAGACCTCTGTCGGAATTGGAACAACAGGTGGAGTTTAATTGCAGAATTACTAGAAACAAACTTGAAGCCGAGAAGATCAAAAACATCAAGCAAAGGTCGAGGATTAAATGGGCAATAGACGGGGACGAGAATAGTGCCTTCTTTCACGGTATTATCAACAACAAATCATGCAAATCTAGAATTAATAGGATTATGATTGATAACGAATGGTGCAAAATTCCAAGTGAGATAAAGACCGAGGCCTATAATTATTTTGCTGGCCGATTCCATGAAACTCTTCCGCAACGTCCCGACTTTACAGACGATGGTTTTAATAGGCTTACGAATGAAGAACGAGATCTCCTGGACACTAGATTCACATACGAAGAAGTTTTGGCGGCAGTTAAGGGCTGTGATGGTAGTCGTGCACCCGGACCGGATGGTTTTAATTTCAATTTTATTCGGAGATTTTGGTCTCATTTTGAGAAAGATTTCATGGCACTTCTTTATCAGTTCTATGAAGACGGTACAGTACCTTGGGGATGCACCTCGAGCTTCATCACTCTAATTCCTAAGGTTAAAGATCCATCCCATCTTCAAGATTTTCGCCCAATTAGCCTTATTGGGTGCATTTCTAAGGTAATTTCCAAGGTCCTAGCCAATAGAATACGCAGGGTTATCAATTCTATAGTGTCTGATGTTCAAACCGGTTTCATCTCGTCTCGTAATATTCTTGATGGACCGCTTGTCATCAATGAACTCATCGATTGGATCAAGCCGAGAAATAAGGAAGCCATTTTTTTTAAAGTAGATTTTGAGAAGGCGTTCGACTCGATAAATTGGAACTTTATTGATAAGGTGCTTTCACATATGAACTTCTCGCTTAAGTGGAGAAATTGGATTCGGGGTATTCTTTCTTCTGCTAGAGCTTCGGTTCTAGTAAATGGGTCTCCTACAAATGAATTCCAATACGAACGTGGTGTACGTCAAGGTGATCCACTATCACCATTTATCTTTGTTATTGCAATGGAGGCATTTACTAGTTTTATGAACAAAGCGTGCCAGTTGAATCTTTTTCGTGGTATAACTACTCCGAGAAATGGTCCGATACTTTCACATCTACTCTACGCGGATGACATGATGATTGTTGGTGAAGGGAGTTCGGAAAATGTAAAGTTTGTTGCACGTCTCATGAGAATTTTTTATTTAGTATCCGGACTAAAAGTTAACTTTCATAAGTCATGTTTATATGGGTTTGGCTGTGATGTCTCTACGACAACGGAGTTCGCATCGAACCTTGGCTGTAAGGTTGGCACTACGCCTTTTTCCTACCTAGGTTTGATGGTGGGAGATAGCATGAAAAAATATAAGAATTGGAAACCGATCATTGACATTGTGGAAGCCCGTCTCTCCTTTTGGAAAGCTTCCACTCTCTCTATTGGGGGTCGAGTCACGTTATTACGATCTGTATTCGAAAGTCTTCCTGTGTACTATTTTTCCTTATACAAAGCTCCAATTCGACTTATTAATAAACTGGATGGTATACGGCGTAAGTTTTTGTGGGGAGGTAATAAAGACAAATCGGGTATTAATTGGGTTTCATGGGAGGTAGTAACAACTCCAAAAAGATATGGTGGTTTGGGACTAACGCCTCTCAGAGATTTCAATATCAGCCTACTTACTAAATGGCATTGGAGATACTGGACAGAAGATGGTCGTTTATGGAGAAGGGTGATTCAATCTCTACACGATACGCCTCGTAATGTAAATCCGACACCATGTTGTTCCTCGGCTAATGGAACATGGAAGACGATATGCTCCTTAGTTGATGACTTTCAAAAGAAAAGTTTGAACCTTCATGATTTATTCTGTGGTACCTTAGGGAACGGAAGAATGTTACTCTTTTGGTTAGATAATTGGACCGGTAAAGGGACGTTCAAATGCATTTTCCCAGATTTATTTACAAAAGAAAAACAAAAAAAGGTGGTAGTTGCGGACCGAGTTCAAGGAAACAGAAGCTTTACATGGGATTGGAAGGAATATCCTTGGTCAGAGGTTGCGGTCTCGGAACTATTAAATCTGCTACATGCTCTAATGGAAGTCAGGCTCGGTAATGAAATGGATATTTGGAAATGGGATTCAAGAGGTGATAAGAAGTCTTTTTCTGTTGGAGACGTTCGCAACCTGCTGGGACCAAAAGAAGAGGAGGCTACAAGTATTATCTTTCCGTGGAAGAAATTAGTTCCCGCCAAGATTAACATCTTTGGATGGAGGGTATTTTTGAATCGTTTGCCTACTAAAGTTGCATTAAAAAAGAGAGGTGTCGATATGGACCATTTAATATGTACTTTTTGTGGCGAACAAGATGAAGATCTAGAACACATTTTAACGGGCTGCAGTTTTGTCCACGAACTTTGGATGGCTATTGCAAACTGGTGTAAACTTCCTCCGATTATGGCGTTCTCGGTTACGGACCTGATCTTTTTGCATAAGTATACGGCTGGGTCCAACATCCGTAAGCTTATAATCCAATCAATCATTTTGGTGGCGTGTTGGGTAGTATGGAAAACACGTAACAATTGGATATTCAACACAGTAAAACCTAGCATCGAGGGCATGATAAAAGATGTCAAGTCTTTAAGCTTTTTGTGGGTCAAAAACAGAGTAACAAAATGGTGCTTAGAAGAAAGTCAATGGACAAATTTCTCGATTGGATAAAGAAATAGGTGAAGAGCCGCTAGAGGAAATGGTGTTTGGATGAAGATTATTTGGAGTTTTACTCCCGAGTCATGTTTGGGGTTGCATCAAAAACAGTCTGGAGTGAAAACCGGTGGCTCGGCCTCCACGACTGGGGATTTTTCTCTTGTCTTGCTACGTGTGTAATTGGCAAGAGTTTTTTCATCCATTTTGTAACCTTAGCAGTTTATGGCTCGGGTATGGTGCTAAAATTTGGTGTAATGTATAGTTTTAGTACGATATTTGTAACTTCTACTCCTGGCACATTGCTAGTAGTATTCATATATTTATTTAATATATTTGCCTTTCAAAAAAAAAAAAAATGATAGTTGCATTAATAAAGCCGATCAATATATTTCGAAATCATTCGTTCATTAATAAAAGTACACCAAATTTTATATTAAAAAGTCCTTTTAAAGACAAGTTATAAAACTGTAATTAAACAATCTTTTTAAAAACATGCAAATATCTAATATATAAAGACCACTAGAAATTTTTAGATTAAAAGACTCAACTATAACTCTTTATTTTAAAAATCCACTTAAAATTTATTTGTTTTAAAATTAAATATCTCAAAAACCGTAAATGTATTAAACTAATAAATTACACCATTGTAACGAGCATTAAATTACCTTTCTATAGAGTACTCACTCGATAAACTTTTGATGAAATTTGTTTTATGATTTTTTAATGGGTTTTGAAATTTTATATTATAAATAACGATTTTATCACATGTGATTTTAGTAGTTTGACATATTTTTTTTTCGTTTTTCTTTTTGATTCTAGTTGAATGTATATAATATAACAAATATATGTTTTGAAATTCATATTTAGTGTTCAAATCATAAGTGATTGTACCTTACGAATATCAACATTTCTCCGAAAACGGAAAGATAAAAAATCGTCAATATTTGATTTTTTTTTCCGGGTCTATATAGATTATACCCAATATAATATTTTTGTGTTTTAAAATTAACAATTAGAGTTGAAATCATGTGTTTTATTGCCTTATAAGTTTTCAAAATTTTACATACAGAATAAAATCACATATGATACAATCATATATGAAATGCGTACTATCACATTTATGTCAAAAAATGAAGGAAAACAAAAATTGTCATATATGATATACAATACGATCACATGTGATATACATACTATCATATTTATGTCAAAAAAAAGAAGGAAAAAATAAATCGTCAAAATTCGATATTTTTTCTAAATTTTGGTAATTTATACGTTTTATAGTAATTCTCTTTTATAAAGCTTTACGAATTGATGCTAAATTGCTAATATCAAATGTGATATTATCGTTACAATTTCAATACCAAAAAAAAAAAAGTCTTCGAAAATATATAACACCACTGCTCTAATTGAAGATAAAAACGAGACGGTCGCAACGGTGGACTTTGTTTCGTTTAACGATTAACGGTTTGTGAGATAAATTAATTTAAAGAAATGAAAAAAAAGTGGATTTTGGTTTTAATGTTAGCCATTAAATTAAAATAGAATGAATGACCAACATTGTGTCTTTTGGTCTTTTGAAAATTATGTGTCATAATTGATTATTTATATATATATATATATATATATATATATATATATATATATATATATATATATATATATATATATATATATAAGCACTGTTTAATTCGAGAACTCATATTTTTGCTAGAAATGCGAGAATTCTTATTGATTGGTCCAATTTTAATTAATTATAAATTATTCCTTAAAAAGAAAAATAATAGTAATTTTATAAATTCTTACATTTTTTTTTTTTAATTTCTGTCTCATCTCTCCTCTCTGCTCCATATTTTCAAATATCTTTTTCTTAAAATTCATTTATCCTCTTTATTTGGTTTTCAATTCGCAGACTTATAAAATGGGAAAAGAAAAACAATTAGACAAAAATAATTAGAAATGTGATTCCACTTAGTATAAATTTTTTACATAGAAAACCCTAAATTTTTAGATGATAACAAATGAACATATGTTATATTACTTGTAACAGTCTTCGATTTTCAGTTGTTCATAGAAGAACATGTTCGCGTTTTGAGATGTGCATGTATAAACGACATGATTATATAGTTGTTCATCAATGATATATAGATGTTATCATGTGAACCAACATCATGAATACTTCAAATAATCAAACCAAGTCTTCATTATCATCATAATGTAAAACTTTTAACGTGATTTTGACTTCAAAAACCTAAAAACATAAAATTTACATTATAATGTATATAATGTAATATGTCTTCTTCTACCCACACATTTAGATGTTAATATATGAACACCTTGTCTGCTATCCTTGATCATCCATAAGCTTTCATCATCTTCATTATCATTGACTTGTAGATATCTGAATACAAATATAAAATATAAAATCAAATTATAAATAGAAGGTATATTGCATCATAATCAAAACTTAGAAGAACCCCACTTGAATAAACATCATCCAAAAAAAAACATTTAGAACAAACAAGTCACGAATTCAAAATTTTGTATCATAATAATAAACTAAAACCTAAAAAAGTATAAAGTATAGAAAATAGTATAATATCTAGCCGACATAGTATTAGTGATATCATCTACAAATTCAGACTCAATGTTTACTTTTGGAAACAAACAAACACACTCGTAAATTATATAAGCAAGAAGACACACTCGTGGATTCATGCTACTTTATCTGAAAGTAATAACCAATATCTTGATCCATGTTGCTTCTTTTTTCCACGAAGACGAGAGAAAGAGGTAGAGCGGCAGAGAAAGGCACAAAACTACCAGTCACAATCACGACCCCTTTTAAAGGGATGGAAGTTTTTAAGTTTAGGTTTTAAATTTCGATGACCAAACTGTCCTTCACGATTTTCATTATAATCCTCTGCATTTTATTTTTTTACAACTTTGACCCAAGTGATTTCCATCTGTTGATTAAGTGATTTAAGGGCTAATATTCAGTTCTCGCAGTTCTCACAAAAAGTAGAGTTCTCGTATGAACCATTATATATATATATATATATATATATATATATATATATATATATATATATATATATATATATATATATATATATATATATATATATATATATATATATATATATATATATATATATATATATATAGGGTGAGGTTCGGGTAAGAACGGCCCAAAGTCTAGGATCGCTAAGAACCAATGCTGACCGTCCGATTAAGGTGATGATCAGTAGTAACCACTTACTACTGATCAGTAGAAGGGTACTACTGATCAGTAGAAGGGTACTACTGATCAGTAGAAGGTTACTACTGATCAGTAGTAAGGTTACTGCTGATGATCATCACCTTCGGACGGTCAATATTGGTTCTTAGCGTTCCTAGACTTTGGGTCGTTCTTACCCGATCCAATTACTATATATATATATATATATATATATATATATATATATATATATATATATATATATATATATATATATATATATATATATATATATATATATATATATATAGGGGTGAGATCGTGTAAAAAATGCAAATATCGTAAAAAGTGTGAGAAGCGATAACAACCAATCATTAATACTTAAGTGGGTTTTTATAAAAATCAATACAATAAGGGCATTTATGTCAATTTACAAATCTAAAATACACTAATAGAAACAAAAAATCAATTCACCGAAACATAAAACCCCGCCCAATTCACAAACCCTCCCCAATTCACGAAATTAGGGTTTTAGAAATCGATTTTTTCGTTCAAATCCGCCATTGTTGTACATCATAATCACTCATCACTCTCGCTTCTTTGTTAGATGAAAGGAAAAATGAAGATAACGGATGAAGATTTAACTCGTAAGTTTAAAAAATTCTATATCGTGTATCATATCAGTTAATATTTTGAAGTTTTCTAATGAAATCCGCCATTGTTATACATCATAACCATCATAACGTTTTCGATTTCATTTTGTTTAGCAAAAAGGCGAAGCAATAGACTGATGAGGTTATCAGCAGTTTTCAAAAACACAGAAGACACGGCTATAGAAATAAATGAAGATGAAGATGAACCAGAGAAGATTGTACGCAATGAGAGACGATCAAAGTTCAAAAATGATCGTCCAGCTCCAAAAAAAAGTAATTTTTTTATTTTATATTATAAATTTCTGTTACTTATTTCATTATACATATGTTAAATGCATATAAAAAAATGTTGTTTATTGTAGTAGAATTTTTGTTTGTGTGGTACATATTTGTTGATTCACAAAACAGTTATATATGTATAACTATTGTGTATCATAATTGTTGATACACAACAGTTTTTACACATATATGTAACACACAACAGATATTTACTATATGATACACAGATTATATACTTAACTATTGTGTATCATATTGTATGAAATTTTGTATATCATGATACTTAACAGGAGATGCATCTAATATGTATATAAAAACTATATGCAGGTCCTAAACACAAACTAACTTATCAACTTAAGGATCTTCCCATTGAATCGGACCCAGATGATGATTTTGTAGAAAATAAGTTGGTAGTTAGTAAGAAAAAAAAGAAGTTAAGTCCAATGAGGGATACTGAAGTAGTAGAGAATTTAGAAAATTTGAAACGCATCAGACAACGAAACCCCCCTAAGTTACTGTTTGAGGCACTAGAAAACCTTAGTGACGCACAAGTAAAAGATATTAAAAGTTTGGGGTTTAAAGAATTGGTAAACTTTAATATTGAAAGTATACCAGCAAGATTGGGGTACTTAGTTGTTAAGAATTTAGATCCAAAAACTTTGACTTTGAAAATGAAGGATGTGTCATTCACAATTACAAGAGATGTTGTCAATGAAATTATTGGATTTCCACTGGGAAATATTCCAATAAAGACATAAGAAAAAAAAATTGGTTGATGATCCATTAACTAAATTTTGGAGAGAACAATACACCGAAACAACTCCTTGTAGAATTTATATGAAAAATGTGACTGAGAAAATGAAGAGTCAAAGGGAGGGGGGTGCATTATACAAGCTGAACTTTTTGGTCGCTGTTATGACGGTATTAGGAAAAGCAAATAAGTGTGGAACAGTAAACCAAACCTTTTTGTATACTTTGACAAACCCTGCTGAAGTGAAGAACATGGACTGGTGCGGGTTCTTTATAGATTGTTTGAAAAGTAGCCGAGAAGAATGGGATGAAAAAAGCCATTTCAACGGCCCACAATTGTTCCTAGAAGTAAGTAATATTTTTTTGCACATATTAATAAATTAGTAAATATGCACAGTTTTTATGCGTATTAAAATAAGTTTTCTTTCCGTAGCTATTGTTTGCAGAATCCAAAAGACCAGAACCTGAAGGTACCGAAGCATTAATTCCACCAATGCAGTACTGGACTGCTGAAAAATTAAAGGTGTTGGAGGAGGAAGAAGTGGGAGTTACGGGAGTTAGTGATTTTGTGAAGCTGATTCAAGAAGAGCTTCAGAGTAATCAAATTGAAGATGTACCAATTTCAGAAGATGCACCACAGCTGCATTCAAAAGAAGATGCACATCCAGAATCTGCACATTCCGAAGAACCTGCACCGCTGATTTCAGAAGAAGAAGCTCCACATACAGAAGAAGCTGCAAATCCAGAAGCTGCACATGTTGATTCAGAAGACCCTGCACATCTTCATTCAGAAGAACCTGCACATGTGCATTCGGAAGATTCTGATCATTTTTACCAACAAGAACTTGAGATACCTTCTCCAAGAAATGCAGCCGTGGAAAGTGAGAAAATCAAGAACAATGAAAAAGCCACTGCAAGTCAAGGTACAATCAAAAAATTAATTTTATTATTCGTATTAAGTTTTATAAATTATAAAAAATGATAATAACTTCTTTTACCAGAATATTATGCTCCAAAAGCACGTGATGTAACCTCTCCAAGAATGACAAAGAGCATCGCAAAAAGAACTCCAATAGTGGCAATTGAGGAACCTTATCCAAAAAAAAAAAATTATCATACACAAACGAAGAGGTAATATTCTAAGATTAATATCAATGCATTATACTAACATTTGATATATAATAAAACATATTTTGTCTTGTTTAGAAGGAATGTATTTTGGAAATCCAAGAAATATATAGACAAATTGACGAAAAGGAGAGGCATGCCAAAAAATTGATAGAAAAGGCACTTCTTCAATTCCCAGGAAGTAGTCATATTGAAAACTTGAAGAAAACAAGATTTGATATGAAACAAAATGAAGGAGGTTAGTTTAGTAATTTTTGCTTCTGTTATTATAAAGTTTTTGACATATTATAATGCACATCTTATCACTTTTTGTATATTGATTATGAAGATGCTGAGACGTTGGAAACAAACAAAGAAGAAGGAAATGTTGCTGTTGAGAAAAATGAAAGTTTTGAAGGTCCGAGCTTTAGTTTAAATATCACACAACTGAACGAATCCCCAGTTAAAGAACCAAACACAAAAACTCCCAAACCACAAAAAAATCAAGATGAAAGTAACCAATTCAAAAAGCCAATTGCACCAATACCCCAACAGTTATCAAAAACCAAAACTGCGACAAAGAAACAACTAAGCAAGATGACTCTGACAAGAAAGAAACATTCAGCAAAGAAACAACCCCGAAATGTTAAAGGAAAAGAAATCGTACCAGTGGTTGAAGTGAAAAAAAAAATTGAACAAATCCTTCCAGAAAAAACGAAACGAACATTAAAGCTGACATATTCAATGAGGTCTCCTTACGTGAAAAGAGTTGTTCAATTGGGGAAAAAGTTGATTGATGCCGAAAATAAAATTTCTGAAAGCATTTTCTCTGCTACATTTGGAGAACAGTAAGTATTACTTTAATATATATGTTTAGTTAATATAATTCTTATCTTTATGTAGTGTTTAATTTTAACTACGATGCACATTTGTATAAAAGGGATATCATCTTTAAAGATGAAAATGGAATTGAAGCACAAAGGGGAATGTTCGAGAGTTTAATTTCAGACATGCTTAACCATGAAGGTTCAATCAGGGTTTGGGCGAATATTTGTAACCAGGAAGATGAAAAATTAAGAGGTCCCGATTCAGCAAAACGGTTCTTTTTTCATACTGATATCATGGTATTATTCTAAACTCAGTGTTTTAAAATACCGTTATAGTTAATATGTGTATAATGCACATTTATAATTCATTGCAGAATGATAAAATGGTGAGTCAAAGCACAAATGTCGAGGATCTATTTGAAGAATTTTGGTTTAACATTGTTGACTTCAGTAATTGCTACAAAAAGAAAAACCTTCATGAGTTTGACTTGGTAAGAAATCCGTCAAAGTTTAAACATATACATAATATATATTAAAATGTTAATGCATTTTTACTGACAAAGTTGTCCAAAATAGGTGTTTTTTCCGGTATTTTCTCAGTTAAAGTACTATCTCGTATGCTTTAACTTGAAGAATCCAAAAATTATGATTGTTGACAACTGTGGAATTGAAAAAGAATTGAAAGATAAATATGAAACTGTACCATTGCTTTTGGTAAGAATTATTACTTTTATATAATGTTGTTAGTATGAATAATAGATATTTGATATGTATTTTATAATGTTTTTTACAGATTAACTTGTTTAAAACTTACTTGGATTCGGAAAAACATCCAAAAGCAAAAGAAATGAAGTTGGTTGAGCCCGAGATAATACAAATGCCATGGAGAACAAAACAGAAGAATTCTGATTGTGGGGTATTCCTTATGAGGCATATGGAGACGATCAATGGCAACAATTATGAAAGCTGGGCAACTGGATTCCGTGAAGAAGGTCCTGAACAGAAAAAACAGCTTGAGGAATTGCGAAAAAAATATGTTACCAAGATGATTCTCTCGGATGTGAACATGATGAGGAAAAAAGCAATTAAAGAGGCAGAAAACTACTTGAACATGCCTGAAGAAACCAGAAACAGCCTAAAAGCCGATGCACATGAAAGAATTCAATAACGTTTGTGTAATCTGTAATCTGGATGGAAATTTAGTTTGGTAACATGTGGTAAAAACAATTGGATGTAATGGGATTAACACTGACGTAATCTGGGTAGAAATATTTTGTAATGGGACTAAAACAATATGATGTAATCTGGGTAGAAAATCTTTTGTAATGGGATTAAAACAATATGATGTAATCTGGGTAGAAATCTTTAGTATGTACTGATTAATATGTTTTAATCTACTAGTGTATGATATAAAATTGCATATTGTATGTGTTCGGCTTGTTTACACAAAATCATATTATCAATTTTGAGTATCCCATGTAAAATATGTTGTATATTTTAGGTTGATAAAATGTATGATGAAATCTCGAAATTTACTTGGTAAAAGATTCATAATGTATAATGCACAAAAATGATTCACAAAAATAATGCACAAAAACGATGCACAACAGTGAAGTGTATTGTTATGATGCACAAGGATGATGCACAAGAATGATACACAACAATTATGCATACTGTTATGATGCACAACAATGATGCATACTGTTATGATGCACAACTATGATGTATTCTATAAAGGAAGTGTGCATCATTTTTTGTACAAATTCTGAAGTTTTTTATAGCATCTTTATTTTCAAAACTAAAAACATAGTACATATAGAAAAATATAAAAAAAAGTACTAAACACAAAATCAAAATGAAAAAAAGAAACGATCAAATCAAATGAGAATTAGACTAAGTCTGTGTCACAATTTCGAGAATCATGATGCTTATATTGGTTGCATTTTCTGCAAAGTCTTTTCTTTTTGATCTTTATTTTCTCGGCCACTCCAATTAAACGTTTCTTCTTTCCACAACCTTTGTTACGGATATTTTTAGGATTCCCAATAGTAGCTTTATTACCTTCCAATGGTTTTTCTACACCGAGGAAAGAACCAATCAGATCATCTTTGTTCAACAAAGGGCAAGCTTCAATGTCTTCAAGAACCTTCAATGCTAAATCCTTCTGCTTGTCGAGATAAGAAATTAACTTCTCATTATCAGCAAATAGACGGTTAATGCACTCATCTACATTCTGATACACTTGGCGAATAATGGCTTCCCTTCCATCATTTCCAGTTCCATTGCTTGTGGAAGGTGATGTCGTATGATTCTGATCGGTTCCATCATTCTCAGTTGCAGTTGTAAAATCAGAACTTGAGTCATCAGATATGGGAGGAACAACATCCCTTTTCCAGCGCGTATGAATGTACCTCTTGGGAAATTCTTTGACTCTACAAATCCTCAAAACATATAAAATATGTCGACATAGTAAGCCATACCGCTCATACTGTTTGCACGCACATGATATGATACCACCACCACGATTAAAATCAACCTACAAAAATAAATATAAAGGATCTGATGAAACGGTAAAAGAATGATGTATACTGTTATGATGCACAACTATGATGTATACTGTTATGATGCACAACTATGATGTATATTGTTAATTTCATCATACTGAATTTTACTTATTATTGTGTATCATATAAAATTATATAAAAAATAAAAGAAAAAGGACAATTGAGTATGTACCTCAAATTCATCATGAGAATCCTTTGCAGAATAGATATCGCGAATTACATATTTTTCATAGCTTTCCATTCTGGTGAAATTAACAGACATGCATTTCCAGAACGAAGCATATATCTCCTCTTGAACTTCGAAAAAGATGGTTCTTGTGTAAATCAGAGAAGCTTGTTTCTCGAGTTCACTATTAGTTTTCAAATCAGGATTAGTATACCTTGTATCATGATCATTTTTCCTATGAGTATATCTCTGAGCATCCATCGCCGTGTCAAAATGACTTACAAACTCAACCAGTGTCAAATCAGAAGAAGTCAGCTTCCCAAAAAAATGATTCTCGCTCTCAGACCTTGAAGATGTACGCATAAGTCCAGATAAAGGTGTATCACGGTAGTAAGCTGGGATCCATCGGTCCTTCATTTCGAAAATGTCACTAAGCCATTTATTATCTTGAAGAAGGAACTCATTGATAATCTCAACCCATTTTTCCTCAAACTCCACAGGCTCTATACTATCAGTCCAGACAATGATGCAAAGTCTTTGTTTGAATGTCGTGTTATTACATATACTTGTACCCACGTGTATATAAATCATGATGATAATAATTGTAAAAAAACACAATGTAATGCATATAAATTGATATTAATAAATAAAAACTTACAAAATTAAATAGTAAAGATGCACAACTGTAATGCCTAAAAAAGGTAACATAAATACCTTTGTCGTCAGTTTTTCCATTATATGCCACATACAATAGCGGTGTCTTGAAGAAGTAAAGATCGCCTCAATAGCTTGTTTGATGGCAGGGTCTTGATCAGTAACTACGACCCGGGGTTCTGGACCAAAAGCGTCTTTAAAAGACTTCAATAACCACTTATACGACTCGATATTTTCTTTTGAAACCAAACCAGCGCCAAAAGTCACTCATCTGTTATGGTTATCAATACCAGTGAAAGGTATGAAAACCATCTTGTACCTGGAAAAAATAAAGATCAGTATTATAAAAATGAATTACCTAAATATATATATAAAAAAAGAGTTAAAGTTAACTACTTGTTAGTCCTGAACGTAGCATCGAATGACATGATGTCCCCAAAAATTGAGTAATTGCGCTTCGCTTCAGCATCTGCCCAAAACAAACCACTCAAATCCCCTTCTTCATCCGTACAATATTCAAACGTGAAGCCTGGTACAAATTTTGCCTTGTAAGTCAATTTCTGAATTACCATATCCGCATCATAATCACTGATAAACATATTTATGTCTCTTCTGAAGTTCTTACAATCAACTGCAGTTACACCTACTTTCTCAAATCCACCATAAAGCTCTTTCATTATTTTAAAACCTCTTACTGGACCAATGTTGATCTTCGACACATTTTGTAAAAACTGTGTATGCAAGTAGGTCAAATCTCGGGAGGAATTCAAGAAAGGCATATCATCTTTCTCAACCAAAATATGGTTATGCTTCTCTTCAAAAAAATATATCTCATACAAATTACCAGGAATCGCCTTAAGACGGATCTCTGCCTTACAATTTCTTCTACAAGATGGCACTTTTCTCTTATTGATCGTCTTCCCAACATTTTTCAAAGTATCGATCTTTAAATTGTTAGTCTTTCTTCCTTGCTTTGAACACACAAAATACTTCAGTAATACCTTTTTAGTGGAATTGCAGAAGTGTTGAGCAGATTTCCGAACAGAAAAACCACCGTTCTTTGCATAAGTTTTATAGAACTGGTAGGCTTGATCCAAAGAAGTAAAACGTGCACCTTGAAGAGGTTTCAAAGATACATCAGGGATCCAATATCTAGACGTTTCCTCGTAACCTGTGAAGTAATTTTTACACGTAAAATTACTATAGTATGATGCACAATACATAATTGCTGTTAAAATTATAATTTTTAACAGAATTTGAAACTAGTTAAATCACACACGAAGAACAATTAGCCAAAAATTAAACAAATTAAACTAAATCGAAATCAAAATTAATATATTTACAGTTATTCTATATGATTAACAGAATTTGATTTATTAAAAATTCAAAAAATTAAACTGAATCGAAATCAAAATTAAACTTACAATCAGATTCATTAGGCTGAATCGAAGTTGACATTGTACTGGATTGTTGAAGAATTGACCAATCCGAAGAGCAATTAGCCAAAATCCGGACTTGAATCGAACAATCCGAAGAACAATTAGCCAAAATCCAGACTTGAATCGAACAATCCGAAGAACAATTAGGAAGAAATTTGATTTGAATACCGCCATATATATAGAGAAAAGAAACCAGGTTCTAAAGAAAACGATGATGAACAGGGGAGAACAAAACAGAAGAACGATTGAATTAAAATAGGTGAAAAGACGATAATACCCTTCTGTTAAAAAGAAATAAAAAGGAAAGGAAAAGACACATGGCAATATGTGATTGGTTCCCCAACTTTTTACAATATTTATACTTTGTATATGATCCTACATCTATATATTGTTGGTAATTTTAGTGTAATTGGGATTTATCGAGACCAAAGGGATTTCAAATTACGCTTTATTACGAGTTAGGAGGTGCGGAGTGCACACTCGTATAAGTTAATTTGATTTCGGTATATTGAATGTTAACGTTGTTACTATTTAATAAATAGTGTAATTATTTATTAAATAGTATAACAATTCATAAAGGATTGTGACTTTTCACCAAAAGTCACACCTTTTCATTTGTCTATTATAAATAGACATCATTTGGTCTTTCTAATGATGTTCATTATAGAAGATAAACAAATTCAACAAATTGCTCTTTGTTTTGATTAGTGATTCTATTGCCTTGAACACTAATTGTCATTTCTTTAATTATCCCATTTAAAGATTTCGTGGTAACCCAAACGCAAAGGAATTGGGACGAAATACTTTATTGAGAAAGTGAATTCCATACACGATTCAAGGAATTATCCAAGAAACCATAAACCAAATTTCCAACAAATCAATAAAGTATTTTAGTCATATTTATGGTTGATGAATCGATGGAACTGTGGAAGAAGATTTTTATGGATATAAGAAATTGTCATCTTGTTTGAACAATGGAGAAAGTCAGGAAGTGGAATCAACAACATAAAACGGGTACACAACTTCTATTTATCATTTATATTGATTCTATATTAATATATATTGCATGGCGTTATATTGGTTGAGTAATTGAGCAATTGAATAGTCATGTATGGTTTTGAATGAATTATTATTGATGAAATTGGATGGATAATTTCTTGTAACTGAAATTAGCGTCAAACCGTTTTTTCATGGTGGTTTCCTCCTTGGCTGGGATTTATATAACTGTATTTGGCGGTTGTCTTAATGGCAATGATTTCTTCATATATAAATCAATAATTTATTTGCATGTGAAACAGATTTGAACACGGAAGTTTTGTATGTTTTGCAAAATTTTGAAACACAAATTAATATATGCATTTTGACGGTTAAATTGTCTTTTTGGAGGCAATAATAATGTTGGTGGTTTATTATCTGAAAAAATACCTTTAACAATTAAACGTGGGAATTTAAATCTGGGATTTTAAATCCATTTACTGATTTTATTATGGATTAATTGTGATGATTAAGGAACATGTAATCAGCATGTATGATTTTGGTGATACAAAACGGTTACGGTTTCTTGGTCGTTAGCCAAATTATATAGTCTGGAGATAAATTAATGAATTGAGATATTCATGGATGGGTCTTTTTGGTGGAAAATAATTTGTTTTGAAACTACTGGTTCAATATAATTTCAATTAATATCATTGAGAATGGTTATCTATTTGTGAGTATTAGGTTCCTATAATTTTGATAAACCAAATTGAATCTTTAGATAAGAATTAGAACCACGGGTGAAACTCACGGAAATTTTGAATTAAGAATTTTCAGAAGATAAGTTTCCGTTTGTTATGGTGTGATTCTCACAAATAATCGGAAAATATATCCTCTACGATGGTTCTATATTGGTATTGTCATAATTCGTGAGAACCTATTGTTTGGTCAGATTTATATTATGTACAAGTATTTAATATTATTGTACATAATTGTGACATTCGTGTATATAAGTTTAAATATGATCAACTTATCATATGTTTTACTATATCATGTCTTATAATAGATACATGTTAAGGATTAAGTATGTAATTTACTTAAGGAGAGACATGTATTGATTATGGTTTTAGACACGATAAATATCCTTAGGAATTAGGAGGATATGATGATAGCAAGTTTTATTATTGATCGAGAAGATGATGCATCTACAAGTTGTTAGATTTTACACTTGATGTGGATGAAGTATATCTTGGATCAAAGAAATAATGTTGGACTATGATGTTATGACTTGTTGCATTTGCTTCTTATAGAAGGTGAGTGACTAAAGGGTTTGTGGATACATATAACCTTATTGTCGAAGTCATTATCATATTATGAACATTATAATTATATAAAAGATGTACAGTTAAGAGTACAATAGTAAGTCTTGAAAGATTAGACTTAAGCAAAAGACTTATCAATCAATTTATTAAAGAATGGGTGATCACCGGTATTCTCTTACGATCTAGTAAGAACTAAGTGGATCCTTTGTGAAAGGATTACTAAGGAAATTGATTGAAGTCAAAGGGATGAGATTAAAGTCCATTTAGATCCCTAATTATGGGATACCCAATTCCCTTCTAGTACAACGCTAGGAGCAGAATTCAATGTGGAAAGCCCATAATTAGTGATTGGAACACATGTTATATATCATCCAAAGTATGTGTTCGGACCTACGAGTATGTTAGGTTGAAGTTTATCTTCTTAATAGTTCTTTTGAAAAATTGCAAACGTGGGTGCGAGATTAAAAGAACTACCTATATGAGTATGAAGTGTTGCCGCTTCAAGAAGGCTTGGACTTGGCTTTCGATATGCTCATTGAAGGATAGGGACACATGGCTTATAATAGTGTCAAGAATAAACATTAGAGAGTTGTAGTAACTTATGTGTATATTTTCTTCATTATATTCACTATGGATAGAAAGGGTTCAATTCTTAGTAACACCCTTGATATTCGATTATATGAATTGAATTTATACTAAGTGAAAATTCAATCGTCACGATATTTTCATTATGCATGAGTTTGATTTGTTTATTATTTGTTAGATCAAGTATTACACTAAAATGGGGGAAGATTGTTGGTAATTTTAGTGTAATTGGGATTTATCGAGACCAAAGGGATTTCAAATTACGCTTTATTACGAGTTAGGAGGTGCGGAGTGCACACTCGTATAAGTTAATTTGATTTCGGTATATTGAATGTTAACGTTGTTACTATTTATTAAATAGTGTAATTATTTATTAAATAGTATAACAATTCATAAAGGATTGTGACTTTTCACCAAAAGTCACACCTTTTCATTTGTCTATTATAAATAGACATCATTTGGTCTTTCTAAGGATGTTCATTATAGAAGATAAACAAATTCAACAAATTGCTCTTTGTTTTGATTAGTGATTCTATTGCCTTGAACACTAATTGTCATTTCTTTAATTATCCCATTTAAAGATTTCGTGGTAACCCAAACGCAAAGGAATTGGGACGAAATACTTTATTGAGAAAGTGAATTCCATACACGATTCAAGGAATTATCCAAGAAACCATAAACCAAATTTCCAACATATATATATATATATATATATATATATATATATATATATATATATATATATATATATATATATATATATATATATATATATATATATATATATATATATATATATATATATATATATATAGTTGCAAACCTGCATTCCATTCTTCTATCGTTGCTTTATAAGAGTGATAAAACTATAGATTTGCTAAAGGTTGCCCCATGAACGATGGTTAAATTTACTTAAAATGCGCAAATGTCATAAAATGAACTCTTACTTTCCATTTTACAATGAATACATTCCATAATTACCGACAATCATTACCACAATATGATAATATCCTCCATAAACATCGAAAGTAAGAGTTCGTTTAATGACATTTGTGCAGTTTTAGTAAATTTAACAATCTCCCGTGGGGCAACCGTTAGCAAATCCCATAAAACTAAACAAAGCAAGTAGGCAGGTATAAGAAGTTAAAAACTATTATCTGAATTGATCGGCTTTCGTAACATGTTTCTTATAACTTTTTTGTGTTGTTAAATAACGTTCATGCAGACGCGTGCACATTTTTGTGTTCATCAGTCATCTCAAATATCACCTACCGGAAATAAGGTACTTGTAATAAAAACGTAACATCAATAAATTTTTAGTATAGCTAATAAACTATATGACAATCAAACTACTCCTCTGGATTCAGAAATTGAAAGAATGAAAACAGAACGGGAGAAAGTACCCAAGTTACATAAAAAAAGGTTGTTTTTTTAATAAACGAACTCATTTTCTGTTATATTTATTTTGGCATTCCATTACGATAAACGTTGATGATCTTTGATTATTTGTAGAAATTTGTTCTCCTTTCTGAGTGTGAAAAGGAGATTTCGAAGATAGGAAAGAAGTACGATGCTTTAATCAACGATTTTGAGACGTTTTTAACAAACAAAATGAAGATTCTTGAAGACATTTAAGCAGTAGCGGATGCTAATAAACTATTGGCCTAGATTTTGTCACATAATTATTCCGATACTATTGGGCGAGATTTCACTAGATATAGATATATCTTACATAAGTATAAAGCTTTTGTAGAGTTTACATAGTTAGCCATGTTATTTTAGTCACATCATGAAGTTAGAGCCACCGGTATGAGTTTCTTGGACATGACGTAACAAATTCTCCGAGCAAGTAACAATCCGGACTGTGGATGAATCTTACTTTGGTTACGGTTTTGAAACAACAATGGTTTAAGACGATATCCAAATCGAATAATATATCCCTAGATGTGTATAAGAGTTGTTTGCTTAAATAGAATACATAGAATTTTCATTTTGTTAAATAGTAGACATATAAGAACCCCCACATAGTCACATACCTAACATTTGAAGTTATTTATACATTTTAATTTTTTGAGTAAATTACATAGATCGTCCCTATGGTTTATATGCAATTACGGATTTCGTCCCTAACTTTGAAAAGTTGCATGGATCGTCCCATTGTTCAAACTAATTACTCATTTCGTCCCTAATTCCATCGTCCGTTAATTACTGCCGTCAGCCTTCTCTCACGTGTAAAACACGTGAGGGTATTTTAGTAATTTTGCACTCTTCACCACCTACCTTACCCCTTCTTCCTCAGATATCTCTCCCCCAAAATCAAATAAACCCTAAAATCTGCAAGCCTAACTACTTATAATCTGCAAGCCTAACTGCGTTTTTAAACATCACATTAACAAAAAGAAACCGGTTTTTGATACCATAACAATATTATTTTAGAAAGTTTTTGATTGAATAACATATTGCAAACATGTTGCTACTTTGATACAATCGAATATCTGTTGCCCATCCATTTTCTGAACCTGTGAGGTTTGTTTCATGCCAGGCGCGACGGTTCAATCGCCGGCGACACATCACCACCACCTCCGCCTCTACAATCGACGGTTCAATCGCCGGCGACACATCATCACCACCTCTTCGCGTTCAACCGCAGTCTACCAAACCTGCCGCCGCCGCCGCCGGGTTCAATTCTTCTTCCGGTTTCAATTCTTTGTTTAAATGGTTAATCAAAGTGAGGATGCTATTATTTGGGGGTAAAGAATGTTTTCCAGTTTTGAGTGTAGATATTTAGGTATTCAGAATAACTCCACTCCGTTTTATTTTCATTAATCAATTAATGAAAAGCGTTGCTGCAAAGGGGCCATCGTTTAACCCTAATCAATTGGTTACCATTCTATGGTTATATTATTATATTTCAGTTTTTAGTTTGAGAAATTAGGTTAAAATATTAGGGATACTGCGAAAAGACCAAAATACCCCTCACGTGTTTAACACGTGGGACAGACTAACGGTATAATTAAACGGACGTTCAAATTAGGGACGAAATGAGTAATTAGTTTAAACAATGGGACGATCCATGCAACTTTTCAAAGTGAGGGACGAAATCCGTAATTACATATAAACCATAGGAACGATCTATGTAATTTACTCTAATTTTTTTTTATTGTTGAGTGAGACAAAATTAAAACCCTATTAAGGTTTTATTTGTTAGTCATAGTACATATAATGTACAACTCGTATCCTCTATGAACATTGAACTAGATTCCACTCAATGTATTTGAATATAAATAATGTGAATATAAATATTTATTTAAAAATAGCATTAATTTAGGTTAAGTTGCATTAAGATTATTTTAAAGGAAATGGTACGTAGCAATGCTCCTATGTGAAGATGTCTAAAATATAACATACGGGTGAGGATATGGTTTATTAAAAAATATATCTATATTTACTTATAATAGAGAGTCGTCGGATAGCTAATGTTTGAGATATTCCAAATAGTGGAATGGTATGCATTTGAAACTCCTGACTCTTTAGTTGCCCTGTGTTTTAATTACCATAATGAGAGGTATAATGATACGTAAACTGTTCAGTTACCCTAAGTTAATAACACATTTGAAACTTCTGACTCTTTAGTTGCCCTGTGTTTTAATTATCATAATGTGAGGTATAATGATATTCCTGACTCTTTGGTTGCCATGTGTTTTAATTACCATAATGTGAGATATAATGATTTTTTAGACTGTTTAGTTACCCTAAGTTAATAACACGAAACTCCTGACTCTTTGGTTGCCCTGTGTTTTAATTACCATAATGTGAGGTATAATTACTTATAATAGAGAGTCGTCGGATAGCTAATGTTTGAGATATTCCAAATAGTGGAATGGTATGCATTTGAAACTCTTGACTCTTTAGTTAACCTGTGTTTTAATTACCATAATGAGAGGTATAATGATACGTAAACTGTTCAGTTACCCTAAGTTAATAACACATTTGAAACTTCTGACTCTTTAGTTGCCCTGTGTTTTAATTACCATAATGTGAGGTATAATGGTATTCCTGACTCTTTGGTTGCCCTGTGTTTTAATTACCATAATATGAGATATAATGATTTTTTAGACTGTTTAGTTACCCTAAGTTAATAACACGAAACTCCTGACTCTTTGGTTGTCATGTGTTTTAATTACCATAATGTGAGGTATAATGATATTTAAACTGTTCAGTTACCCTAAGTTAATAACACATTTGAAACGCCTGACTCTTTGGTTACCTTGTGTTTTAATTATCATAATGTAAGGTATAATGGTGGTTTTGTGTTTTTCTATATAAGTTCTTTTGCATCAACAAACCACATAACCACGTACAATTATGTCTCTTTCGAAAAACATGTCTCACTCCAAGATTGGCGCCCTTGACCCAACTAGAGAAGATTGGGTTGTTCATGTAAGTATTTGTAGAATATGAGAGGCAGTAAATACGAAATTCGGTGATGTCTTACTTGGGTTGGAGATGGTTATAACTGATGATGAGGTAATTTCTAATTTGTTTGAAAATTTGAAAAGCCGGAAAAAGGGTACGCCACGAAAACTGTTAATATACAATAATTTCTACCATGTTTTTTATGTACAACGATGGAAACCTTTTATATATTATTATAAATGTGTAACTGACCATGTTTTCACTATTTTGGCAACAGTTGGTCGTCATGTTTTCACTGTTTTTGCAACAGTTGATCGTCTATATACTCAATCCGGTTGGTGCTACAAGAGTTGTGGAGAGTGCAACAAAGAGTTAGTTGTAAACGATGGTTTGTTTTTTTGTGATCTTTACAGTGACTTTTGCAAGTACCCTATGATAAGGTTGGTTTTTTGAGTTGTTTTATGTAGGGACTATGGTATTAACCTACCCAATTATTGCCTTTTGTAATGTCTGTTTTCGTTGTTGCAGGTATAGGGTCCATGTGCATGTTGTTGATTAGACAAGTGATACAACATGTTATATTCTTTCTATACCTTACTTGAAAATATGCAGCAGTTTTCCGAATTATATATGTATCTAATCTAATATCTAATACTGTACGTAGGAATGTCTTTTTATTTTTACATATGTATTTGAAAAGTTTGGCTTTTGTAGTCAATCCCTTAGCTATTTGAGTGGTCACATCAATATTGTTCTAATTCAGGTTTAGATTCATATTGTTCGAACTCCCGATTCTGATCATTGTTCGTGACAAATCTCTTTAGAAATTGTCACCGCGCAACGCGCGGAAATACGCCTGGTTATTAAATAACACATAAGTAAGTGCCTAAAACAAGTCTAAAATATTTAGATACACATTATATCCAGTTTGTGGGTCATAGCATCTTTATAGACATTAATTTGTAAGTAAATATTTTAGACTTGTCTTAGATACTTACTTAACACATTGTAGCCATTACAAATTTTATACATTGTAATATCATATGTTTACATTTTTATACCTTCTTTTAACAATGCATTACGCCTTATGATTTTTATTCGGCACCCATGTGTTCTCGAGTAGTACATGAACCTCTCGACACACATCTCACCCCATATGTCGATGTGTATAGAGTGTCGGCAGGATATTCGACAAATTATGGCGTCCAATGTTCCACATATATATGTGCAATAAATTATAGCAAACAACCAATATTCCTATCTCCACTATAAACTGAATAGTCTAGCATGCAATCTTCGGTCATAACTAAACGTATATCGTCTCATCAAATGTCTGCCGTGGATACTTCCAACCTATCATCCAAGTATGACCTAATTCTTAACATGCAAACATGTAAAAGTTGTCACGCAATTAAATGACAAAATAAAGATGACAAACTTATTCATCTCAAACCATCATTACCACAATTTAATATCAAATTCATCAAAACAAACAAACCCACAATTCAATATTTGACAATTAGATGACATACTAAGGATGATAAACATATTATTTTGAACCACCAAATCCGCAACCAAATAATTTAATACAAGCTTTGAAAGTATTTTAAGTTGTATTAACTGTTGATGATTTTAGTGTCATCGACGGTCATTTAGGTAATGTGATTTAATAGAGACTGATGTGACTTCATATTCAGCTCGGATACGAGTCAGGGGAAGTGTGGAGTGCACACTCGTTAAGCTGATATGAACTCAACCACGACAGTAAAGCAGGGGTCAAGGGGGCTGCGCCCCAAAACCTAAACGATTTTTACTAATCAGCTTTAAGGTGATTACTTAAAATTCCCGCCAAATTCCCAACTTTTGGGATAGTTTTCAGACAGTTATAACTGTCTGAAAACCGTCTCTAACTGCTAGAAAACCGTCACAATTTCTGTTTCTAATACAGAAGATTCAGTCATTTTAGATATACGAAAATCATCAATTCATTTACTTTTCCGATTTGTGATTCACTGCCAAGAACACAAATTGACAATTCTCATTGTATTATCCGCAACCAAATAATTTAATACAAGCTTTGAAAGTATTTGAAGTTGTATTAACCAAACAATGATATGCAATTCAAGTAGTGTAAGTATTAAATTGTTAAAACCATCGATTCGCTCATGTAACACTTGTTTTTGTCATTGTTTTCGTTCTGAATATTAGCAACCCAAAGCTGCAAATAAACAATTAAAATCGACAAAAAATTAAAAACTGCCTCCAAAATGCACTATTGACACCAACTATTAGCGATCTAGCATATGACTCGAACACTTGGGCAAGAATCATTGCAATCGTGCCTTACCAAACAATAATCATCATAACCGGCATCAATTTACAATCATATTGAGCAACACGATTTTTGGTATTATGTTTCATTTCACTTGTCCCGTCTACAATTGATTTTTTTCATTAGCTCTATAGAAAAAAAAACGTCATTAACAACTAACAATATATAACTCACATCGAGGGGTGTAAAATAATTCATAGCTGGATCATTCATACACAAATTGGAGCCATATCAACACTCGAATATTAAAAATATTAAGATTGAGAACTTAGTTTTATTGTGTCCGTTGGATCCTATAGTTTGACTGTGAGTTACATTCGAGCTGTAAAATAATGGTAAAATATTTTTATTTCTATGAGAAGCTCTTTGGCACCTACGAATCTATGATTCTCGGTTTTTTTTACAGACGAGGGTCGATCTCATGTCCGCCCGCTCGACATGCAGACATAAGTGCCACACCGAAAAACTTGGTATTGTTTCTAACTACTTCTGCTATTTTGTTAGAAAAAACGTAAACCCCAAACCTGGTGTGAGCAGTGACTAATACTTCAACACTTACAATGTAACAACCCAATAATGCATACGGGTAAAAGTGAAAATTTTGAAAAGACTTAAACAAAACCAGAGTTGACTACATTTCCATAATTCCAAATCAAAAAACAACAAATCGGAGATGACGAACAGAAATTGTATTTGAGAGGTTGTTATTTGATTACTGATTTGGGTTTAAAGTATCTCGCTAATGAGAATGGTGATTTGAAGAATTCGTTAGATTTCCTTAATTTGAGTGAATGTGATAAGATTACTGATAATGGTATTATTTACTTGAATCAAATGGCGGGTCTTCATTATCTTAATTTGTCAAAATGTGGGGTTAATGTTACCCACTTTGGAGTTGTAGAACTACTATCGGAACTTAGAGATATTATGTTTTTGGACTTGTCTTGGTTGATCAACGTAACTGATATCTCATTGTTTGTTATTGCTAGCAATTGTTTGGAACTGTACTCGGTTTATTTCACAGGTTGTGAGGCTATAACTAGTGAAGGATTAGCTGCTTTTACTTTTCATCCGACACTTGAAGCTCTTGAGTTGTTCGCTTGTAATAATTTTTCATGGGAAGATGCCAAGTCACTTGCCTCGACTAATTTTAGGCTGAAATATATTTCCCTCAGTAGAAGAATTATATCTATGCCATCCGAAATCGTCCAGCGGATCAACAACTGCCAGATAGATCGGGAGTGATCAAACAGATTAATATGCTTCTCGGCTTGCAGTGACATTTGGTACTCTTAAGTAATTATTTATTCCTTTTAAAAACACGTGGTGAAATATGTTAAACGTGCTTAAATAGGTGCTTGTACGGATGTAAAAACTTGGTGTGGCTACTTATTAAACCGCTCAAAATGTTTGTTTTACATATACGTCTCAGTTTTAACTATTATTTCTTAGTACTTTAACGCAATGAACATGCCTCATAATTATTATTTTGAAGTTCTGATCTTCATGCTCATAAAGAACGAAAAAGGATTATTGTCTTGACTTCTTTCTCAACGATTGGATGCCATGATTAACTTGGTTTATTTTCCTTTGTGAAGGTCTGTTAATTTAATACTAGGGTTTTGGGTAGCAGGGGGTGATGGGGAACTCGAAGAAAATGACCAAGACAAACTATTATTTAGAGAACAATAATTGAAGCAAATTCCAAAATGTTTAAAACAAGAAAAGTCGGTCATTTATATGAAGCCCATAAGGTAGTTTCGATGAAAGATATCTGGTCGAAGTGGCAAAATTGGTGGGTCGGGTAACGGTAAGTAAATTTGGATAATCGTTTCTAGTTTTATATAATCTGATTTCAAAATAGTACCAAAGTCGTGTTTCGATTGATTCGTTTGATTGATTAAATTTGGCTAGAGATTGATGTTTGTGTAGTGAGTTTATTTATATATTATTATTATTATTGTTACTACGTTTAAGAGCTTATAGTAGGGCAAAACCAACGACGACCTTATAACAAGAATTTCAGTCTAGTTGTCAAACTCGAAATTCAAGAGTTTATGCATCTCTCGATCATTTCCTATTCATAAGCTCGATGTGTATAATGTTGGATTAAATCAGATTGATTCATGTTATTTACATACCTGCAGATGATCCTGGGATGTTGTTGAATAGGTTAGACATCTATGATTCCCAAATTGAGATGATCGTGTTAGGATGGAGTAATTGAGAGAAAACACTATGTGTGTGTATTGGGATAAAAGAGATGAAGGTAAAAAATGAGCCAACACTTCTAAAGGTTTATCACATCCCTTTATATACACACTCAAATTAGGAGTGTGTATTATTTAGTCCCATGGTGTTTAATAAGTGTTTACATTTAGCTCTCTTAGTTCCGATCACCTAATGGGAAATCTATAGTGTCGGTAAGGTAAATACGTCCATCGAATATTTACTAGACACAGATTTCAGTTAGTGTCAGTCATCATATCAGTAAGGATAAATGATCAATGAGGGTCACAAATAATATGGGTCCAACATTCTCCCACTTGACCGAGTAGATCATTTATCTATGAGTATTGATAAGTCCGTACGAGATAATACTCATTTTGTTTAAAACCGAAATCATAGTTGATAAGTACAGTCGTAGAGAAGAACATCTACTCAGGACCCCCACTAGTCAAACTATGACTCAAATTCAAAACTGAATAAGCAATGATAGACCAACTAAGACAAATTTTGTTATAATAATGTCCAACACAGTTATGCGTTTAAGGTGTAAATAATAGACAAACAAAATCTGAATAAGGAGGAAAATTTTCATTAATAAATAATAATGACCAATAAGTACAACAATGCTATTAAATTAAGTCTTTTGTAAGCCCCATATTCGACACGTGTCCTACGAATATATTAGGAGGAAGACCTTTGGTCATCGGATCCGCTAGCATGTCATGTGTACTTATGTACTCAACACAAAGAACATTTTCCTCAACCCGTTCGCGTACAAACAGATACTTTGTGTCGAGATACAGCCCAGCGCCAGTCGAACTGTTACTGTTCGAGAAAGTTACAGCAGCTGAGTTATCACAGTAAAGCTTCAATGGTCTAGAAATTGAGTTGACGAGTTTGAGTCCACTGATCAGGTTCCTTAACAACATCCCATGACAGGTTGCATTATAAACGGCAACATATTCAGCCATCATAGTAGACGTTGTGGTCAGTTTCTGTTTATGACTCCGCCAAGAGATTGGTCCGCCAGCTAACATGAAAATATACCCAGAAGTAGATTTATGGTCTTCTTTGCATTTAGCAAAGTCAGAATCAGAATAACCTACTACTTCCAAGTTGTCAATTCTTCTATAAGTTAATTTGTAGTCTTTGGTCCCTTTCAGATATCGTAGAACCTTTTTAGCCGCTTTCCAGTGTGCTAATCCGGGGTTAGATAAGTAACGCCCCAGCATACCAGCGATGTAAGCGATATCTGGTCGAGTACAGACCTGAGCGTACATAATGCTCCCAACTACAGATGAGTAAGGTATCATCCTCATTTCAGCCTTCTCAGTTTCAGTGCTCGGAGTTTGATGAGGTCCAAATACGTCCCCTTTAACTACCGGAGCCACAGTGGGTGTGCAGTGCTGCATGTTATAGCGTTCTAGAATACGGTCAATATAAGCCCTTTGGGAAAGACCTAGAACACCATTGCGTCTATCTCGATTTATTTCGATACCTAAAACATAAGAGGCATCACCGAGATCTTTCATGTCGAAATTATGCGAAAGCATTCGCTTCGACTCATGTAGCAAATCCAAGTTGTTACTTGCAAGTAGAATATCATCCACATACAAAACAAGGATAATAAAGTTACTCCCACTGATCTTGAGATAGGTGCATTGATCCACTTGATTCTTTAGGAAGCCATCAGATTTTACGACTTCATCAAATTTAAGGTACCATTGTCGTGATGCTTGTTTCAACCCATATATCGATTTATTTAACTTGCAGACCATGTGCTCTTTACCTTCTGGAATAAATCCTTCAGGTTGCCGCATGTATACGTCTTCTTGCAAGTCACCATTTAGGAAAGCGGTCTTGACATCCATCTGATGTAACTCTAAATCATAATGAGCTACGAGTGCCATGACGATCCTTAGGGAATCTTTACGAGAGACAGGGGAAAAGGTCTCTTGATAATCAATTCCTTCCTTTTGAGTAAAGCCTTTTGCAACCAGTCTGGCCTTATAGCGTTCGACGTTTCCATTCGGGTCTAATTTGGTTTTAAACACCCATTTACATCCAATTACTTTGGATCCTTTAGTGAGTGGAACCAATACCCAAACGCCATTACGCTCCATGGATTTGAGCTCTTCAATCATGGCTTCAATCCATTTAGCGGCCTGATCACTATTCATAGCTTCTCGGTAAGAGGTTGGATCAGTAAGTTTCCCAATGTTTTCGACTTCAGCCAGATAAGTTTCGAAATCATCAAAATTAGTGTTTCTGCGAGCCCTTGATGATCTCCTGAGCTGAATTACGGGTTCTTCAGGAACAAGCGGTTCTTCGGCGTTTAGATTAGGAGGCATAGGAGGTTCAACCGGTTCATTAGGAGATCCAGGTATATCGGGAGCAGCGTTGGGTACAAGAGGAATTATCGGAGGAATCGTAATAACCGACGAATGGTTTCCCCCTGCTTCTTGTACTTCTTGCAAATCTAAATCAGGATTTGTCGTGCTCCCACTGATCTCTGAATTTTCGAGGAAAGTGGCATGTTGCGTATCTATGATGCGGGTAGAGTGAGAAGGACAGTAAAACCGATAACCTTTTGAGTTCTCGGGATAACCAATAAAGAAACATGTAAGGGTTTTAGAATCCAGTTTCTTTAAGTTAGGGTTATAGACTTTTGCTTCGGCAGGACAGCCCCATACTTTCATATATTTTAGACTCGGTTTCCTACCTGTCCAAATCTCATAAGGAGTTTTAGGGACAGATTTTGATGGAACCCTATTGAGTATATGAACAGCTGTTTTTAAGGCCTCAGTCCAAAGAAATTTGGGTAGGTTAGTGTTGGCGAGCATACTTCTCACCATGTCCATTAAAGTTCGGTTTCTCCTTTCAGCAACACCATTCTGTTGAGGAGAACCTGGCATGGTGTATTGGTTAATTATGCCCCGTTCCTTGCAAAAATTATAGAAAGGACCAGGAGCTTGACCAATATCAGTATGTTTACCGTAATACTCACCTCCCCTATCTGATCGGACAACTTTTATCTTATGATCAAGTTGGTTTTCAACCAAAGTTTTATAATCGACAAAAGTTTGTAAGGATTCAGATTTTTCTTTAATCAGATAAAGGTGCATATAACGTGAATAATCGTCAATGAATGTAATAAATGATGTATGTCCTGTTATTGATGCGGGATAGGGGCCACTAATATCAGTATGAATTATTTCCAACAAGTTGGAACATCTGGTGGCTCCTTTCTTATTCCCTTTAGCCATTTTGCCTTTGAGGCATTGAATACATGTTTCGAAATCACTAAAATCAAGAGAGGGTAAGATTCCTTCTTTTACGAGTCGTGTCATGCGATCTCGTGAGATGTGGCCGAGACGTTTATGCCACAATGTGGAGGAATTCTCTGCTTGTTTAGGTGATTTTGTCTTTGTTTTAGTTATGTCATCAATATTAAGAGACAACAAAGACTGTGAGAAATTATGATCTAGTTCTAGTTTATACAGTAATCCATCCAAAAAACCACAACCAAATAATTCATTATTAAGAGTAAAAGTGATCCTGCCACAACCATGAGTAATTACATAACCTTCAAGATCAAGTCTAGATATAGATACAAGGTTCCGAGTAATTCTCGGTACATATAAGGTATCTATTAATCTAATACACTTTCCGGTATTCATATGTAAATTTAAGGTCCCCATGGCTTCGACATCTAAGAGATCACCATTTCCAACTCTAAGCTTTCTTTGGTCCTTTTGTAGCTTCTGGATTGTAAGGAATCCCTGTAAGGAATTGGTCACATGGACCATAGAACCAGAGTCACCCCACCATGTATTAAATGGAACATCAGTAGTAAAGGAATCAAATATTACGTAAAGAATGTTACCTTTCTTAGCTAACCATTCCTTGAACTTAGAGCAATCTTTCTGTCCGTGCCCTTTGGAGCGACAGAATTTGCAGTTATTATTGCTTGTCGAGGATTTAGGGCCAGAGGTAGAAGCACCATGATTTTGGACTTTGTTTTCAGTCTTGTTACTGTAATTACCTTTCCTCTTCTTGGGGTTTGAAGTGGTAGTAAGGTGAACAGCAGCTTCAGGTTGAATGTGCTTAAGACGATCTTCCTCTTGAACGCACATAGCAATCAGTTCACTTATCGACCATTTATCTTTCATAGCGTTATAATTCACTTTGAAAGTGTCGAACCGAGCAGGCAAGGAAGTCATTATGAAATGCACAAGAAAGCCATCTGAGACTTCCATTTGCAAATTCTTAAGCTTGTGAGACATGTCAACCATCTTCATTATGTGTTCACGGACACCGTTAGAACCCTCATATTTAAGAGTCAGCATCTGTAGCATTAAACTACTCGCAGTTGCCTTAGACGATCCCTTAAAGTGATCCTCAACAGATTTGAGGTAAGTTTTCACTTTGTCGTTATCAGGGATAGCTCCTCGGATGCTGGAATGAATAGAGTTCTTGACCATCATTAGGGACAGCCGATTCGCCCTTTCCCACTTATCAAAGTCCGCTTTCTGAGTCGCAGTAGATTCAGCAGTAATAGCGGCGGGTTCATCATGGCGAATAGCATAGTCCATGTCGAGCATTCCCAGAGTTAAGTTAAGTTGCTCCCTCCAAGAAGTGAAATTAGCACCAGTAAGTGCCTCAATGCCGAAGTTTGGTACTGTAGTGGAGAATAAGGAGGATATAAGGTTATGATACAAATTATAGAAGATTTTAGAGTGACAGAGTTAGCTATATAAGGCAGACTAAGTAATGTCCCTTAAAGTAATAGAACTAGAGTAATGTCTAAAATAAGTAGACCTAATAGTAATGTTCCTGAGACTAAGACCATATAAGTAATGAAGCTAGTGATAGGTAAGCCTATTAAAAAACACCAAAATAATAAGCTAAAGTAAGGCTCTACTTAGATGTTACATCACCTTTGGGCAGAAATAACTAATATCTAAGTAAAATTATGAGCATAAGGTTTATGCAACACTATGTTTGTCTTTTGACCTTTGGGCAACAAAATAGAACATCGTGTTTTAAGGCATAATAAGAATCCTTTTAAGCACACCAGTATATTAAATCACCTTTGGGCAGAATTAATATCCTACGTGTTTATTATGCTAAAGGAAAAAAATGCAATCATAGGAATCACCTTTGACCTTTGGGCAACAAAGATGAAAACATGAATATTAGTGCATAAGTATAATAAGGTCACATATAAATAAGGTGACTAAATAAGGTGACAACGACAAATAAGGCAGGGGTCAAGGGGGCTGCGCCCCCTTGCGGGGTTAAGGGGCAGCGCCCCTTACGGGGTCAAGGGGCTGAGCCCCTTGCTGGGATCCCGCAAATTAGGCAACCAGTAAGACTTTAAAAAACCGACCAAATTAGGGTCTGTAGTCATCCGTACGGATGAGATTATATTCGTACGGATGAGTATTGATTCGTACGGATGTAAGTCCAGGTTCGTGCGGATGTAAGCCTAGGTTCGTACGGATGTAAGGTTTAAGTTCGTACGAATGTAAGCCTAGGTTCGCACGTATTAGCCCAGATTCGTACGGATCAACAGTTACGTTCGTGCGTATGAACAAATCCGATTCGTACTAATGAACAAGTCAGGTTCGTACGAATGGGGCTTCATCCGTACGAACGAACAAATCAGGTTCGTACGAATGAGCCAATCAGATTCGTACTAATGAACAATTTAGGTTCGTACGAATAGGGCTTCATCCGTACGAACGAGCAAATTAGGTTCGTACGAACCAGCCTTCATTCGCACGAACGAAGTTCGTCGAAATTAGGGTTGCAGCAGCCGCCACCAGCGCCAAAAAATCCCATTTTTCACCCAAAAAACATAATCCGCCGGCCAAATAAGTTGCAGAATCAATAATAGCAATAGCCAAGCGATAAATAAACATGAACCAATGGATAATCACGAGCCATTGGCTCTGATACCATATGTTGGATTAAATCAGATTGATTCATGTTATTTACATACCTGCAGATGATCCTGGGATGTTGTTGAATAGGTTAGACATCTATGATTCCCAAATTGAGATGATCGTGTTAGGATGGAGTAATTGAGAGAAAACACTATGTGTGTGTATTGGGATAAAAGAGATGAAGGTAAAAAATGAGCCAACACTTCTAAAGGTTTATCACATCCCTTTATATACACACTCAAATTAGGAGTGTGTATTATTTAGTCCCATGGTGTTTAATAAGTGTTTACATTTAGCTCTCTTAGTTCCGATCACCTAATGGGAAATCTATAGTGTCGGTAAGGTAAATACGTCCATCGAATATTTACTAGACACAGATTTCAGTTAGTGTCAGTCATCATATCAGTAAGGATAAATGATCAATGAGGGTCACAAATAATATGGGTCCAACATATAATGTTTTCTTGCATGATTTTGTACAAGAATAATTTAGATGTATCAACCTCTAGGTTATGTCGATCCATGTCACCCAAATCATATTTGTCAACTGCAAAATTCCATCAGTGGTAAACAACTTAATGTCTTCAAAACCGAAATCGCTAGAGAATGACCAACTTTTATGTGTTAGTCGTCTATCATCATGTCAAAAGAACCCTCCTATTTAGATGGCAAAGGGACAACCACTTCATGAATTCCCAAAACATTCCGAATCCACCCCTTTGTAGAAGATAAAGATGGAAGAGAGAGGGCATAGTAATAATAAAAATAAATAGTCTAATAAATAAAAAGGGTATTTGGGTCATTTCATGTGTCGGAGAGACTATCGGTGATAAGAAAAAAAAAAACAAGAATGATGGTGTATTTTATTAATTTGTCAAGATAACGATTTGTACGAAAATGAATGAGCAAAAGGACCGTTTTTGTTATAAGGGTATGCAATTGGGGGAATGAGTATGAAAGATTTTGTCAATGTTTGATAAACTGTACATGTCCAAAACCGGACCGAACCAAAACCGAAAGTGTAGAATTATGTGAACCGTGGATTGGACCCTAACTTGGTAGGTTTAGTTTGTGGTTGGGTTTGTGTTGCTGTTCAATCCAAAAAAAACACGAACGGAACATGAAGCTATGCAATGTTGTACACTAAGGGGTGTTCATAATTTGATTTAAAACCCAAAAAACCGTAAACCAATCCGAACTCAAACCGGGAAAAACCAAACCGAATTATATTTTAGTTTTTAGTTTGGTTTTTAACCAAAACCGAATTAAATTTTTGGTTTTTGGTTTGGTTACTGTTTGACATTTCTCTAAACCAAGAAAACCGAAATAGAAATATATTAGCATTTATATATATATATTTTTTTAAATTGAAAAACTTAACTATAATTAATTAAAACAAGTAATATAAATATATGAAATTCCCTATTACCTCATAAACTATAAATCATTTATTATATACCAAAAATCTTTAACGGCAAACACTAAACTACACAAATTTTCGATAAAAATGTAACTTTTTTAGATAAAAAAATGAATTTTTAGGAACTTTAGTTTTCTGGTTTAAACCGAAAGAGAATTCGGTTTTTGGTTTGGTTTTCTATACTTAATTTGGTTTGATTTGGTTTTTGGTTTGATTTCAAAAATAGAAAACCGAAATACCCGAACCAAGAAACTCGAAAAACCCGAACCAAGAAACCCAAGAAACCCGAATCATTGAACACGCCTAACTACAAGTGACAGATAATGTTTTTCCTTTTTAGTGTTATTTATAGTACTAGTACATCAGGATAGATGTTTTCCTTTTCTAATGTTACAAAAGAGTACTACATATGTTTTCCTTTTTTCATTTTTCTAATTCTTTATATTTTTAAAAGGTAAACAATGACATATAAAAATATATGAAATCACCGCTCCCTTAGAAAAGAAACAAATAATATTGTATCCAGGGACAAAACCATGATATTTAATTTAGGAGTTTGTAGTGAGAGAAGAAAAGAATTCATATTGGAAAATCATGCATAGGACTCGTAATGTACTATTTTGTGATTATTTTATATTTATTCAAAATTTACGTATAAATTTGTCTTGTTAGAAAGGCTAGAAGGCTAGAGCAGTACCCTTCGGTCTTCCTCTTCTCAAATTCTTATTTGTTGTTGCCTACTCAAATTCCATCCACATTTAAAAATTTCGGTTCCTCTGTTCATTTCTTTGACCCGACCCGACCCGTAAACAGCAGATAAGTAATATAGTGAATCGCAGACCGAACCTACATAAGCGATTTTAGTCAGTTTCGGTCCATAACCTATTCGCTTCTTCGGTTTCATTGGTTCTTCGAATCTTTTGAACAACCTTTTATTTTACAGAACACTTAATTAGTTGAAGCAAATTCCAAACGGTTTATTAAACAAGAAAAAGGAAGTATGCACAGTTTTATTTCGATTTGATTTTATGTTTTGTAATCGTAAAACTTGTGGTTGAGAGGGTACTTGCCGTGAATTTGGTAGCATTAGTTCCCTAAGAGAAATTGAGAGAAAAGACCATTTTCCTAGTAATAAGAACGGATATAAGACAACGAAGACCTTTTTACTAATAATATGAACGCATATCAGATGACGCGCTCCTTTTAGCTATCATTTGAGAAAAAGATCTTACACAAGTAAACATTTCATGACTCACTTACTTTATTCCATAAGGTTGATCAGCTATATCTTCCTGAAGTGGGAAAATTGGCGGGGTTAGGTAACGGGTTAATACAAATAATCTTTTGTATTAGAATACGTAGTTATTCGACCCACCCATTTTACCACGTGTGACATGTATCTGTTGAATTTACGTTTAAATTTGGCAAAATTAATCCGCTTAATTTCAATGCTTTAGTGATTGCATCTGGCAAGAGTTTTCACCAAATATGCTTACACCAAATGATGTAAACATCAACCAAATTAAACCCTGAATTAACTACTCCAGACAGGTGTGTTTTTCTGTATATAATAATTATAAATAATACTTTGGGGCTTACTCTTTCTTGTTTAAGCAATAAGCATATCTTGATTCTAGAAGTCGACTTAATCATGGTTGATTTCCATGCGTACTCCCCTTTCTTTGTCATCATATCTTTGATATCCAGTATTTTGATCGTCTATTTGTTATTCAGATATAGTTGTGTAAGAGTTCCGCCGAGCCCCTTTGGCTACTTTCCCATTATTGGGCATCTTCACCTCCTTGGTTCCACTCCACATCAAACTTTTCACAAACTCTCTCTAAAATATGGTCCCATTATTCGTGTTTTTCTAGGTTCGGTATCTTGTATTGTTGTTTGTACCCCAGAAACAGCTCAAGAATTCCTTAGAACCCACGAAACTGCCTTCTTAGACCGACCTCTAAACTCAGCTCTAACTTACACATCTTATGAATCAAAAGGTTTCGCGTTTGCTCCATACGGACCGTATTGGAAGTTTATGAAGAAGATAGTTATGTCAAAGCTCCTAAATGGAACAATAGTTGACTTGCTCTATCCAGTTAGGCACGATGAGGTAAATCTTTTTATTAAATATATATCAAAAAAAGCTAAACATGGGAAACCCGTTAATCTTGAACAAGAGTTGATGAGGTTGACTAACAATGTGATGTCAAGAATGCTTATCAATGAACGCTATTCAGAAGATGATGTTGAGGCGGCCAAAATGAGGAAAGTAATTACCGATATAGCTGAGATCACGGGTACCTTTAACCTCTCAGATAACATATGGTTGTTTAAGAATCTAGACTTGCAGGGATTTGGTAAAAGGTTGCGAGATATTCGTACAAGATATGACACTTTGATGGAGATGATCATTATAAAGCACGAAGAGGCCAGAAAGCAAGAGATGGGATCAAAAGTTAAGGATATTCTAGATATTTTACTCGATATTGCTGAAGATGAAAGCATGGAGATACATTTGACTAGAGACCATATCAAGGCCTTCATTCTGGTTTGTTGTTAATTATGTATAAGTAAAATCATAAATAAAAAAAAAAAAAAAAACAAAAAAAAAAAAAAAAAAAAAACTTACTAACGCGTATTAATAAACCTATGTTGTTTTCTTTTCAGGATATGGTTAGTGCTGGAACAGACACTACAGCAGTTACCCTAGAATGGGCATTAGCGGAACTTACCAATAATCCAAAAGTACTGGAAAAGGCACGTGAAGAAATTGACCGAGTTGTTGGAAAAAACAGACTTGTACAAGATACTGATATACCCGACCTTCCTTACCTTGAGGCAGTAGTCAAGGAAACGTTACGTCTTCACCCAGCATCCCCATTGCTTCCAAGAAAATCAACACGAGATTGCACAGTGGCAGGTTACCATATTCAAGCAAACGCTACTGTTTTCGTCAATGTGTGGGCCATCAACAGAGACGCAAACTATTGGGAAAACTCATCTATATTCAGTCCTCAAAGATTCCTAGACAACAATTTGGATGTTAGAGGACAAAACTTTCACATGTTACCGTTTGGTAGTGGGAGACGAATGTGTCCTGGCGTATCACTAGCATTGCAGATGCTACCTTTGATACTTGGTTCGATGATTCAATGCTTCGATTGGAAGGCAGGGGAAGATGGAAATCTGACTCGTGTTGATATGGAAGAGGGAATTGGATTCTCAGTTCCTAGACTTCACCCTTTGGTTTGTGTTCCTGTTGTTCGACTTGATCCAATCCCCTTATCAGTTAGTAATATTTAGCAAGTCATTTATGGATTGACTTGTATTCGTAGTATCATGCTTTAATCCTATGTTTACGGTTCATTTCTCATTATGTACTTCATTTTGATATGTTAGGTTATGTAATGTAATTCGCATAATAAATAGTCATCAAACTTTCAATTTCATTGCACCTTTATAGAATGAAAAAGAGAATACAACTACGTCGATCCATGTCACCCTCCAACACTGAGTAACCTCGAGCTTGGTATCATTTATTTGCATCATATGCCTTTAAAACCGAAATTTTCAGAGAAAGCAACTTCTAAGTATTAGTCTATCATCATGTTAATAGAACTTCTATGGTAAAGGAAGTGATCAAAACTTGGTGCCCGATGCAATTTTTCTGACAACTTGTTGGGTATTATAGAAAACTAGAAATATGAAGACTTGGTAAAAACAATCTCTTCTATTTTTTTTGCTTTCATCACGTGGGATGGTCAAATTGGGTAAAGGACCGATCAAGTGTCTACGGCTCTTAATTGGCAAGTTTGGTAAATGACCCATCAAGTACGACTCTTAAATGGGTGATAGGTGAGAAATTCACGTTTTCTTTAGACTTAATGACTTTTATGTACTCTACAATAAATTGTAGATGGTGCCCTTTAGGAACTCTCATTCTAATTTAAATGGTTATCATATTTATTTCCTTTGAACTTTTTCCATATGACTTTTACATACTCTAAATTTTAGATATGTAGATGGTGTAATTTACTCTAAACTAGCTTGGTACCTACATGTTATGCGGGATTTATTAAAAGTTATGATTAATAGTTAGAAAACTAATATTCAATAGCGGTACTATTTTAGCATAGTTAAGCGATAGCTATTAGCTAGAAAAGAATATATATACTAGAAGCTATATATTTAAAAAGATATGATCAATTAATTCATAAGGTTAACCCACAAAATAAAATATAATTGCATACTTTTAATACTTCAAGTACAAAGCATAATCTTTTGCTTGTAGTTTGTTCATTACAGATCGTGAATAAATATATTTTTGCTCGTATAGTTTGTTGGTTTTACAGCAAATACTTTTGTTACCCTAGATGTTGTTCTTATCTCGCCAAGTCACTCACATCATCATCTTTGCTTTCGAACTTTTACAACTGATTTTGACATTAACATTCCGTAACTGTAGCACAAATGAATAAAAAGATAAGAAATAACTCATTAAGTCACTTCAATAAACAAATATTTATATCCTATGTTTTTCATATTGTATACAGCTTGGATGTGCAACATATCACGCAATTTCATATTTATTCTTAATAGGTAGCATGCAATCCTGGTTCTTTCCACTTGATTTACCTTTTCACTTCACCTTGGCAAGAATCATCTTGTCACATTTTCAGCATATATCGCGGCTGCAAAACCATGCCCCGCACATTGCTATTAAGCAAAAAAATAGCATAAATTGTCACACATATTGATTGGTGAACTGGCAAAACAAAATTAAAAAACTGAAAAAAATATTGTCACATTCTCAATTCACAAAAACATAACCTACTACCCAACCTACTAAACCTGGTTAAAGAATCTCGAGCTAAAAAGGTGAAGTAAAATGTCATAAGATGATATACTGCTATATTGTAATTACTTATCTTATTTTATGTTTTCGTTGTTGTGGTAGAAGTTGAGCTTTTAGTGATGTTGAATAACAAGAACCCTATCATTCATCTCATCAACACCAAATTTACTAAGAATTGCAATACGTCCTTGTTGAAGTACAATTAAACAACTAAATAATCATAAGAAATACAAATAAGAAAATAACTTCAAACTCAAAATATTAAAATCATACATAATATGAATCTTCTAAGTTTGTCTCCACAAACCAACCTTAGCCTTCCATGTATCCTTTTTGGTAGAGATCATTGCTTCTTTCTTCATGTTTAAAAATAACAAAACTCAAAGATGATGGTGAAAGAAACCTAATTTGGTTTTGATTTAAATAAGAACATAACATCATAACCGATAATAGAAGCGCCCTGTTTCAATTCAAAAATATTATGAATCTGGCCAAATATAGGGAAGGATACAGTGTTGTTTCACTTGCGAGCCAATGCAGAAGATTTCCGTTGCCCAAGATTTTAGCCGCCTAAGGTAGTCGATTGATTTTCCAACCAATGAAAAAAGTTTACCGTGCTTTTATTTTTTCGAGGTTCACGCCACCCCATTTTGAAATCAAAGCTGTATTATTTTTTTAAAACCCATTTATTTAGATTTTGTATGATGACATGAGCATTTATTAAACTTATCATAGGTGGATAGTCTATCAGCAATATAACATCATCTCAATCTTCCATTTATTAGACAGAAGTGATTATTAGATAAAAGAGATTGCAAATGATGACTTTTAGGAACTTATAATTCTAAGATAAAAAGTTACCACTGGAACTTGGGACCGAGAGGCTAATCTAAGTAGTTTTCTTGTAAAAATTCATCTATTTACTATATATTTAAATCCATAATGATTTCTTTTTATATATGTACATAAAGAAATGTTTATTTTTTTTTTTACCATAATATAACATTTTACATTTGGGATAATGTGTAACACAACTTCAATTTTTCTAGAAGCTAATACTTTGAATACATATATAAGGCATCATAATTATATGATATTATGGCAATAAAAGGTCCATGTGTTCACGAGTAGTACATGCACCTCTCAACACACATCCCACCCCATATGTCGCGGTGTCTAGAGTAACTGCACGATATTCGTCAAATTATGGCGTCCAACGTTGCGCATGTGTATGTTCTATAAAATATAGCAAACAACCAATATTCCTATGTCCACTATATAATAAACGGTCAAGCATGCAATCCTCGGTCATAACTAAACATACATGATCTCCTCAAAGGTCTGCAATGGATGCTTCTAACCTATCATCCGAGTATGACCTAGTTCTTAACATGCAAATATGTAAAAGTTGGCACACACAATCACATGAGATGACAAAATAAGGATGACAAACATATTCATATCAAACTATCATTACCACGATTCAGTATCAAACAAGTAAATGACATATTAAAGATGACAAAAATATTCATCCAACCCACCAAACCCGCAAGTCAATGTTGGACTTGATCAACATATCTCGATGTACCGAATGAACACCTCTATCACCATTCTTACCAACAACCCCGTGATCGTATATCGTATAACTTCTCTTTTATTGACTTTCATTGACCAAATACCCACATTCATACGTTGTATTCTTATGCATTGCATATGCCGTATAAATAACAAAATCTCTTATTTTTGATCGTTACAAAATGCACTATTAACACCAAGGTATTAGCGATCTAGCATATGACGGGAACACTTAGGCACAAATCATTGCAATCGTGCCTTACAAAACAACACTCATCATAATCGGCATCGGTGTCCATTACAATAATAGCTAGAAACTCGATATTTGATATTATGTTTCATTTTACTTGTCGAGTCTACAATATTGGATATTTTTCCAGGGGCAAATGGCTTGTGAATGATTCCAACTTGACACCGAATTCTATTGTGTACACCGGATTCAGAGATGTTCTATTGAGTACCACCACGTGACTATTTTATTCTTTTGAAGACACAAGGTAACCGTTTACCTACAAAAATCTACGTGTAACAAGTCACAGTCCACCTCAGATTCCACGTCGGATATTTTGTCCACCTAAGCTTCCACCTCATTTGCCACGTAGGAGTGCATTAGTTGACATCTTTAACCCAAATGACAAACCCGTTTTCTATATCCAATTTATTAAACCCGTTTTTCATAATATAAATTATAATTAAATGAACCTACCCAATTCAATTCTATAATTTTATTATATAAATTATAATTAAATGAACCTACCCAATTCTCTTTAGTTACATTTTAAAAGAGAAAAAATGTATTTATTAACATGATTTATAAGAATGTCTGTTGTTAACAATAAAATCAAAATCATAAACACATCACTAAAAATACATCATAAACCAAGCTCAATAACTAAACTTTAAACAAAATTAAACAAATTTAAACAAATTTAAACAAAATTAGGTAAAAAGTTATAATGCAAATACAAGTCAGTCTGCTGGAGCTCCGAAAACGCCGGCGATTTCCTGCCGGAAAGACCTTTACCTTGTAAAGAAACATTAGCAACATAACCATTTTCATTACAAGAAACACCCTCAAATGTCCCATCACATTTGTTGCCAAAAACATTCCATGAAGATAAGTTCGGCTTTTTCACAAACACTTTGTGTGCATAATGTAGTTAATAAAATAAAACACAACAATACATACGATGAAAAAGAAAAAAAAAATGTTTTTAAGTATTGAGAGTATAACCAGGTTACAAAAAGTCAAAATAAAAAGTCACCGGAATCCAATCACTCCTCTGCTATCCGCCGTCTAATCGGCTCCGACCACATCACAACAAACCGCGGTCATCAGATGCGGGAACAAGCTACTAGGAGGCGGCAAAAGATCTGGAAGAGGAATTAAACGGCTGTGTAACAGATCTGGTAACAGATCTGGAAGAGGAATTATACGGCTGTGTACTAACCGGAAGAGGAATTAAACGGCTGTGTACTAACCGTCGCCCTAAACGGCACGTTGGCCATAAAATTGCTTAACCGTCGCCCTAAACGGCGCCACGGCTGTGTACTAACCGTCGCCCTAAACCGACATGTGTTAACTACCATGGCTGTGTAACAGATCTGGAAGAGGAATTGCTTAACGGTGTTATGTAAGGATTAAATTGATTTGGGGATTTGTTGTTTGAGAGGGAAATTAGGGTTTGAGTTTTGATTTTAACGGAGAGAGAGATAGAGTCAAGTGAGATGGCGACCTGAATCATTTTATTTTATTCAATAATTTGAATGGAATCTGTTTAATAAAGGTTTTAAATAATGGTTAGCTGACATGGCGTCGATGTGTCATACATGTAATATATGGATAAATGATGTGTCAGGTCCAGTGTGTCAAAGTGACTGGCAACCGGTTTCAAAGGTTAAACGTGTACTCGAAAGAATAAATTAGTCAATATATGGTACTCAATAGAACATCTCTGAATCCGGTGTACACAATAGAATTCGGTGTCAAGTTGGAAGCATACACAAACCTTTAGCCCTTTTTCCAGTTACTTTTATAGGAAAAGATATTTTTCCAGTTACTTTTATAGAAAAAAGAAAACGTCATTAACAGCTAAGAATGTATAATTCACGTCAAGGGTGACCAACGATTCATAGCCGGATCATGCATACACAAATTAAAGCCATACCAAAACTCGAACATTAAAAATATCAAAACCAAGAACATGGTTTTACAGTACCAAATCAATCCCATAGTTTGACTGTGAGTTAAATTCAAGTTTAGATATAATGGCAAAGTACTAATTTTTATCGAGGATGGTCGATCTTTTGTCCGTCCGCTCGACATGAGGACACAATTTCCACCCAAGTAAACATTTCATGAGTCACTTATTTGATATGAACGGATAAAAGACAAATAAGACTATTTTACTAATGATATGAACGAATATAAGATGACGCACGCCTTTTGCTCTCATTTGAGAGAAAGATCTAACACAAGTAAACATTTCATTACTCACTTGATGCCATAAGGTTGATCAGCTATATCTTAATGAAGTGGGAAAATTGGTCGGTTAGGTAACAGGTCAATACAAATAATCTTTTGACGCATTTAACCCACACAATTCTCTTTTCCTCGGTTGTTTTTATATAAGACCCATTACCAACAGAATTCATCCGTAAAACTGTCAAACAAGTCAGGAATCATCAAACATGCACTCTCATAAACCATTTTGTTCATGAAATTAGATAGTTATTTAAACTAATAAAGTATTTATAGTAATATCTGTGACACTCGTCGAATTCATGACATTGAATTCTCGAACCCTTTGACCGTCTCTTATTGGTTTCTTTTTTTAACCTTGTTGAACTTTCTTTGCTTAGGTTTCATTTGTGACTATTTGGCCCGACCTTTATCTTGTCGTAAGTGCTTATGTGTTATTGTTGTCAACTTGTGAAACTTGCCTTTTATAGTAACTTTTATAGCAAGTTATCCTTATGAACTATGTTAGAGACTTATATTACACATATTACTTATACAAACTTGTGTCTTGATGACCGGAAATCTCACATGGCATCTCATCGGGTTTACTTTCGAATTTCTTCATTGTTTCTTTACATTTATTGTTAATCGATCATCTTGATTTGTATTGTATTGATAATTTTTTGTCATATTTTTTTGTATTTAATTATTATTATATATTAATTGATGACTCTATATTAATCATCTTTCTGTTGTAAAACCATAAACAAAACAATAAACAATAGAGTAAAGATAATAGAGAATGAAAGAAGATTTGTATTATTCATCTCCCTATCGAGGCTTATATTTATAGTACATGAGTGGATTCATCTTCAAGAAACAATCTCCTAATTATAGCTAAATATATCTTTATTAATATCCTATAAGATATGGACATCCATTCCATATTTATTCATAACACTCCTCCTTGGATGTCCATTATTAAAAGATTATGCCTCGTTAAAATCTTACTAGTTAAAACCCCGTGGGACAAAAATCTAATGAGGAAAAAGAGTACATAACTTTTCAATATGCTTGGGGATGTTGCCTCATTAAAAACCTTGCTTGGAAAACCCTGTGGGACAAAACCATAGTCAAGGGAAAAAGAGGGAAACACGTATTTCTCCCCCTGTTCATCACATCACTTGAGCCCTTTGAGTCGTCACAACTATTCGTGTCGAAAAAAACCGAAACCGAAACCGAAAAAAAACCCGAAACCGAAACCGGTCCAAACCGGGTTTGACCGAAACCGGCGGTTTGGAACCGGTTTGGAGTTTTTATATGAAAATCGGTTCGAGACTGGTTCGAGGGAAACCGGTTCGGGCGACTAGCCGTTGACGGCAAGAAACTAGCCATTTTTTGCCCGTTTTTCTGACTTTTTGACCGTTTTTTTCGCATTTTTTTTTTTTTACCATTTTGCCATTCCAAATTTACTATAAATATGTGGTAGAGTTTGGGAATAAACACTGTGACAACCGTCAAATTTCAGGTGTTCTTTACGTTCTATGTCTCTTGTTTTGTCTCTCGTGTCTCTAAATTGAACATTATCGGAAATGCGCTATGTCGGAATCACAACCGGAATCAATTTATTTAAGTCCTAATGCCAAGAAAATACCTAATGAACTTTTCTAAGTTCATAATGTAACGTACTTTAAAACCTTAGTTAACGAAAAGGTCCAACGAAACAATTTTACAAAAACAGCAAAAGTCCAAATTTTTTTACGAAAAAGGTCCAGGACGACGCACAGAGGCCATGTGTGCCGTCCTGGAGGACGGTTTTTGTAATGATATTTAAATTTTTGCATGCCTCGATTTTCCAACAAAAACACCCAATCAAACTCGGGCATAGACCATTATTTACTGCATTTTGCAGTACCAATACAACACTTAATTGCTTTTCTTTATTATCATTCCATTTTCTTTTCATTTATCAATTTACATATTCATTTTACAAAATAAAACACACACAACACCCACTTTCTCTCTAAAACCTCCCAAGAACTTCCATTTTTCCAGTGAATCACAACCTTAGAACACCATTATAATCCATACAAATCGATTTAAACATCAAGAGAAGCAAAGAGAAGCTAAGTTTTCGGAAAAAGGACCATTTTTGTAAAGATTTTCGGAGCTCAAACATCACCAAATCATCATCCAAACGATTTCCATCAGTAGATTTCTTTTTACTTACTGTTTTTATGTAAATAACAACTTGCATGTAAGATCTATCGGTTTAAAATAAGTTTATATTCAAAACTATGACTTTTTATGGTCAAAAACGTTTTTAACCGAAATGTTACTTAGATCTCTGCTTTTATGGATAAAAACGTTTTAGAAACTGTTAGAATGACATTTTATTAAGTTTAAGGCCATTGCATGTTGGAATCTAAGGCTAAATAAACGTTTTGCAAGAAAACTTCGAAAACCCGCGACCTGTGCGCCGTCCCTATGACCACGACGACGCACAGGGTGAAATTTTTGGCTTATGTGCGCCGTCCTGAAGGTCACAGCGGCGCACAGGCCACTGATTTTTCCCGATTTGCTTTACTTCGACGTTTTGAGCTAGTTTGACTTGCTGACGTTTCGTAAATTACACTTTGGGACTGAGCTTGGAAAATAATATACATTGGTGTCTTGTAATGAACTTTTGGAACTTAAATGGACTTGTTTGGATATAATATGGTGTTGTATGTATTTTTGTGAGCGGAATTGGTAGGTACATTTTTGGATATGAAATTTGGGCGCGGAAGCGCTGCCCAAATTTCCTTAGAAAAATGTAAACCACTTCAGCGAGCAAAAACACTTATGACCTAACAATAATAAACGTTAAAATTGGACTTTTGGACAAAAACGTAACTTTCACCGTTTCGGACTATTTTGGATTAAACTTAACCTTAACACTTCAAGTTTAATTACAAACTTAATTATATTATCTTAAGTACAATAAAATAAAAAGATAATAACAATTGGACTATCTTGATAATATTAGGCGACCCGTGATTCCCGATTCCCGCTTCGGCCGATTCCCGAGCTCTTATCTTCGCAATCCGTGAGTTACACCCCTCCTTACTCTTACATTTTAAGTACTCTTTTTGGGGGAAACATGAGATCAAATTCTTTTGTGAACAATATCCTTATGTGAAACTGTTTTACGTGCTTAACCTATGTACCACGCATTGTGATTTATTTTTGGAAACTTTTGAACAAATTGAGCTACCTTTCTATTTTTGGAAACTTTTGAACTAATTGAGCTACCTTTCTATTTTTGGAAACTTTTGAACTAATTGAGCTACCTTTCTATTTTTTTGGAAACTTTTGAACTAATTGAGCTACCTTTCTATTTTTGGAAACTTATTGAACTTGCAACTCTTTGAACTCTTGGAACTTTGAGAGCTTTTGAACTATTTTAGAACTTTGCAACTAATATGCGTAAACAACATCATTTATTCGGATTGGCATGCTTTAGACTCCCTAGGTTTGCCACTTTGGATATTTGATTGGACAATGATAGCTTGATTGTATTTTGGAGCAAAACCCTAGGTGAGGATATAAACGCCGTAAGTACAGACAAACAAATTTTTAGAACAGAACGAACTAAATGCCCCACAACTTTTCTTGGAACTGAACTCTACACACTAATAACACTAGCCGTTAGCAAAATATGGGTATCGATACTTAGGAGCGGTCACTCCTTACTTTAGGGTAGCAACCTTGGTACATATTGCTAAGTTCTCGCGAACTCGAACTCTAGACTGGAACTAGGGGCTGGAACCTGACCAGAATCGGATTAGTGTGCAAAACTAAATCTTACCTTATATTAAGCTTAGTGGTTGGTACAACTCGAGGATCATAGGTCTTAATTATTTACGCATATGCTTACTTTCTGTCTTACACATGTGGATTAAACCACCGCTGAGGTAATGACTACTCTTTTTACCGCTTGCTACGCGACTTGAACTTATTTGAACTTGAACTTATTTGGACTTGAACTTATCTTGAACTTTGAACTATTCTTGAATTTTAAGCACTTGAACTTATTTGAACTTCTTTGACTTTGAACGAAACTTGAACTTTTATGAACTTTGAACTTGTCTCGAACTCTTACGAACCCTAACTTCTTGATTTGAACTATTACGACAGTATATAAACTATCTTATGCGACTGCTCATTCGCTTACTCCTTTTGGAAACCTTGTGCTTATATATATATATATATATATATATATATATATATATATATATATATATATATATACTTGTCGAACTTTTACTTGAAACCTTTTGTCCACTTACAAACTGTAACTCACTCACTACGTTTTCGTAGTTGACACTTTATCTCATGTTTCAGGAACTAAGCGTAAGTTATGAAGTGCTTTGCTCAGGCGGGTCAAGTATTTTATGTGAAGTGTACCTCGGGAAGAAGACCTTATTTTGGGGATTTTTATTTAAAAACATTTTACTATGTATTATGGTCTTAACTTTGAATCTTGGTTGTAACTTTGACTTTTGTACTTTTCAACTTAAATCTTAATGACTTTAACCGTTGATTTTAGTGTAACCCGTGGAAATGATTCTTTGCTCTTCACATTCCGTGTTTCCGCTTTAGCGGGGTGTGACAAACACACACTTCTAACTCTCTCAAAACACTCTCAAAGCTCAAAAAACGCAAAATATACATTCGAAAAACGTTTGAAAAATTCTCAAAAAATCACCAACAATCAAATGGCAACTCAAAGCTCTACCACTTCAACCGGTTGTGGTTCGTCAAGTGAAAGAACGATCGTGAAGGTTCTCGCAACAACCCGAAACCAAAATGTTTGGCAACATTACAGGTTGGTGAAATTGTCCGATGGCCAAACGATGGCGCATTGTAATCCTTGCGGCCTTTTTTTGAAACATAATTCCAACTCGATGTTGAAGAATCATGTCGAGAAGCATTGCAAAGTTCTCCATAGAGCACCGGAATCGGGTCAATCATCGATGGGTCAAGACGGGAGTATGTTTGTTTATTCGGTGGAGAGGATGCGTGAAGAGTTTGCGGGTTTTGTGATTCAACCCGCCTTGCCATTCAATCACTTCGACAACCCGAGATTCACTAGGGTGGTTCAAAAGTGCCTCCAACCGCGATATACTCATGTAAGTCGTAATACTCTTCGTAGTGATTGTTTAAAAACTTGGAAAAAAGCTAAAATAATGATATTAAAGGGTTTTGTAATCCAACACCCAATCAAAACCGACCCTTTTCACTCAATTACTGCAACCTTGGCAGAACCAAACACCTCTTTCCTTACTCTACCTATTTTCTTTTCATTTTCATTTATTAAAAACACAAACACACACTCTTTACACACACATAACAAATTCTCTCCAAAAACCCTCTCACCATTCTACATTTCCAGCAACAAAACACAGAGAAAACACCACATAAACACCATCTAAAAACGTTTATCATCAAAAGGAAGCAAGGGGATTAAAGCTATATCGATTACAACACGTTTTCTACACTTTTGGAGCTCTAAATCCGCCTAGATCATCACCTAAACACTTTCATTCGGTAGAAACTCTTCCTTTTTTTACTTATATTACTAATATAAATCATTGCATGTATGATCTAAGCTATAAAAACAAGTTTTGATGAACTTTTATAACCATTTTTATACAAAAACGGGTTTTTAATTAATGATGCTTAGATCTTCAAATTTATGGTTAAAAGTTACTTGTAAACTGATATAATAATGATTAATAAGGTTTAAACCGATTGCATGTCAAGATCTATCACTCACATAAACGATTTTGCAAGAAAAACTCAAAAAGGGGAAGAACAGCAGGGTAGGTGAGCAGCACCTATGACTAGGTGCTTAGCACCGGCCTGCTGTCCTTCCCGAAAATCGTCGTTTTGGCCGTTTGAAACTTGGTTACACATTCTGACTTTTAAGACTTAATATATATGACTGAGTTTGGATAAAACAATAACATTGGTGACTTGTAATGGACTTAATAAGATAAAAAGAACATGTTTAAATATGATTATGTGATATATGTGAATGATGAGCGGGAAAGTGACTTTGGAATTTTTGGAAGTGAAATTTGGGCGCGGAAGCGCTGCCCAAATTTCATTAGAAATTCCAAACCACTTCAGCGACCTAATTATACATATCATATTAATAAAAACACTAATTTTGGACTTTGGAACTAAAACAAAACGATAACCGTTTCGGACGATATTTGGACAATTGGACCTTGCCACTTAAAGTTTAACTAAAAACTATCTACTATATTATTACAATAACGTAATAACACTTGAACAAAACTTGGTATTATTAGGCTTTCGGTGATTCCCGACACGCGTTCCGACCGTTCCCGCTTACGATTATCTTCGCAAACAGTGAGTTACAAACCCCTACTCTTTTAAATGCTTTTAAACATATTTTGGGGTGAAATGCGAGTCTTAGGCTTAAACACTACTTTTAAGCTAAAACAAACTTTGAACGCTTAACGAAACGATTTGATGCTAGAATACTAATACGAAACGACTTGATAGTTGAATACTATTACGAAACGATTTGACACATGAAAACTATTACGATACGATTTATTACTTGAATACTATTTCGAAACTATATTTTGCCGGCATTGTTGATGGTTTTTGCCAACAATGCTGAGGATACAAACACTAAATTGCCAATGACTAAACGTCGATCGTCATGTTGCGGACGTTGTACAACATGGACGTGAGACACCATTAAAATCCCATACACTCCTACATAACTAGTTGCTATTAATCTCTGGGAGAGGACCGATAGAATTTATGGATAGCGCTATTAGGGTAGAATGACCCTCACCACAACGATAACAACAGATGGTGCATAGTTCTAGTGGGTAGGCATAAGGCTTAGCAACGAACGATCATTGGGCAATACTTAGGATTGACTCATAGTCGCGCTATGTGGTCAATGCCTATATACACAAATGCTATACTCTATACATTTTTATGTGACAACTATTTTTGATTGCGATACTTTATGCATGGTTATGCAACTACGATTTGAATACTTGTTTTTACTTAAACTTGTAGCTCACTAACTACGTCTCCCGTAGTTAACACTTGACTCGTATTTTCAGGTAACGAGTAAGCTAGCTGATGACTTATGCTTTTGGGGCGAATGACTTCAAGAACGGGATGGGTTTGGGTGGTTTGGTTGAACATCCCATTTTGATTCGGATATGCAATCTACATTTGAAACTACTATGTAAACTTTGATGTAACTTTTATTTAATATAACTTGGCGTTTATCTATATCTTGCTATCGAATGCTATTGCTCTTCACATCCTGTATTCCGCTTTAGCGGGGTGTGACAGACTTGGTATCAGAGCGCAAGGTTATAGTGAATACCGATTTTTCAAAAATCAGACTATAACCAGTTTCTAAAACGAAAGATTTTATTTAACCAAAACGTGAAGGCATTGTTTAACTTGAATTATTCGTAGCCTGATCACCTATGAATAATTTGGACTAAATCATGCCGGAACGGGGTTGGTAAAACATTAAACGAACCTCCCCGGGAATTCTTGAAGTCAGACCCACACAGACCTAGATGCTATACTTAAGATACTCTATGTGCTCAGCTTATTACTAACACTAACATGAGCCGTATCTTCGAACTAACGCGTTATCGATTTAGGGTATGTCGAGAGGGAAAGAGATAGCTAGGTCCGACAGCGAGACCGAACCCTCCCACGATTCTCAATCACGCTCTAGGAGTCAACAATCGTCACCACTCACCCTACCTTACCTCTGTCGGGACGGTGAAGGAAGCTCACGATTACCAACACGCCGCGCACGACACCCACCGAATCGTCACTCGAGACCTTAGATAACCACGCCCCCACCACCCCCTGTTCGCGGATTGACTCCCGAAGAAATCCAAGAGATTTGTAACATGTCCGTCGACCTCCGCGGATACACTCAAGTCGTGAGAGATCACTCCCACCAGATATGTGGTTTGTACACCGAGGTGTTACGCACAAAGGCAATGGCACGAAAGGCAATCCGAGCAGCACGCAACTTGATGTTGATTAGCATAGTACTAGTATTCCTTATGGTTGTAGTGGTTGCATTTAAGGTTTAGAGGTTGTTGTAAGATGTCTTTTGGATTGTAAGCGTAGTACTTTATGTGGTTGGTAATGTACGACAATAGTCGATGATGTTGGATTTTGTAAGAACATCAAATTTTGAGCGATATATAAATGGACGGATTATATTGCGATTGTTGTTGTTCTTGTTATTTCCCCTTTATTGAATCTGAGGTAATATATCAAAACCCTAAACCCGAGCTCTCTCTTGTGTAGGAAAATGGCTGAACCCAACGATGAGCGCATTGTCCAAAGGATCAACGCCCGACTGAACGAGGCGATACCCGACATCATAGCTCGAATCAACGCGGGTATTAACCAGGGAGGACCAAGGGGAAATAACAACAACCAAGGAAACAACAACCAAGGAAACAACAACCAAGGAAACAACAACCAACGAAACAACAACCGAGAAAACAACAACCAGGGGAACAACCAAGGTTGTAGCTACAAGACCTTCATATCTTGCAGGCCAAAGGAATTCCATGGCACTGAGGGCGCCATCGGACTATCGCGCTGGATCGATAGTATGGAAGTTGTGCTAAGGATCAGCCAGTGTGCTGAAAACAAGAAGGTGGAATTCACTTCTTGCATGTTTCAAGGACGAGCACTAACCTGGTGGAACAGCCAGCTGCAGGTCCAAGGTCCGGACGCTGCATACAACATGCCATGGGCAAGGTTCAAGGAACTACTGGTGATTGAGTACTGTCCCAAGGAGATCCTGAAGAAGCTCAAGAACGAACTCTGGAATCACTCCATGGTAGGAACTGACATCAATACCTACGTCGCGCGATTCCATGAACTCGAAAATCTAGTACCTGAACTAGTAACCCCCGAAGACAAGCGAATTGAGCACTTCATTTGGGGACTCTCACCCGAGATCAGGGCTATGGCGACGGCTACCGAGCCAGCTACGATGCAGCAGGCTGTGAGCTTGGCCAACCGCCTGACCCAGGACTGGATAAGGAACGGAGGAGCGCCAAAGACGGGTGCGGAAGACGCTAAGGGAAAGCGTAAGGTGAGGACACATCGGGAAATAAAAGGGATCGTTTCAACAAGAAGGCCAAGACCGTCAGGAACTATGGAGTGGCCACGACAGAGAACACCGGCTATCAGGGAAAGGCACCAAAGTGCGGTAGGTGCAACTATCATCACGAAGGGAACTGTAGGTCGTGTACCAACTGCAACAACGCTAGTCACTGGACACGACACTGTAAGGCAGTGAATGCTGGACCGCAGCAGGCGGGAAGGCAGCAGATTGAAGGACCGCGACAAGCTGGGAGGCCACAACAGAACGATAGGCCTCGCCAGGGAGAATGTTATGAGTGCGGTAGTAGGGATCACTACCGAAATGCTTGTCCTAGGCTAAACCCTGCCCGAAACCCAAACCAGAACCGCAATCAAAACCCTCCGCAGAACCAAAACCAGAACAATCAGAGGGGAAACGATGGGGGACAAGGTCGTGCAAGAGCCTTCGCGATTGGCGCCGAAGAGGCAAGAAACGACCCCCGGGTGATTGCAGGTACGTTTCTCCTTAACAACTATTACGCCTCCGTACTGTTTGATTCAGGCGCGGACAAAAGTTTTGTGTCCCTAGAGTTTAGGCCCTTGATTGCATTAGAAACCGAACCTTTAAGTGAAAAATTTACGGTAGAATACGCAAATGGTCAGGAATACCAAGCTAGTGACGTAATTAGGAACTACACAATAACCCTAGCTGACCACACTTTCGAAATAGATCTGATTCCCATCGAACTTAAGAACTTTGACGTAGTAATAGGAATGGACTGGTTGACCATCCGAGACGCGAGGATATTCTGTTTAGATAAAACGATACGAATGCCATTAGGAGATGGAAGGGAATTGATAGTACAAGGAGATAGGCCGGGCCAAACCTCGAAGCTTATATCGGTGATGAAGATGCGCAAGTACTTAAATAAGGGCTGCTTTGCATTATTAGTGAACATAAAGGACAAACAGGCAAAAGCAGTAGACCTTAAGGATGTACCGATAGTTAGAGACTATCCAGAAGTATTTCCCGAAGAACTACCTGGACTACCACCTCAGAGGCAAGTGGAGTTTAGAATCGAGGTAATTCCTGGAGCGGCACCGGTGGCAAGGACGCCATATCGACTAGCTCCGACTGAGATGCAGGAATTATCCAACCAAGTTCAAGAATTATTGGATAAAGGATTTATCCGACCAAGCTCATCACCATGGGGCGCGCCGATTCTATTCGTAAAGAAGAAGGATGGATCGTTTCGCATGTGTATCGACTACCGAGAATTGAATAAACTAACCGTCAAGAACCGATACCCTCTTCCGCGAATCGATGACCTTTTCGATCAACTACAAGGCGCAACCTACTTTTCAAAGATTGACTTAAGGTCCGGATATCATCAAGTGTTGGTTTCAGAAGATGACATACCGAAGACCGCATTCCGCACTAGATACGGACACTACGAATTCTTGGTAATGCCATTTGGGCTCACAAATGCACCGGCAGTATTCATGGATTTGATGAATAGGGTATGCCGACCGTATCTAGACAAGTTCGTTATTGTATTCATCGACGACATCCTTATCTACTCGCGCAACAAGGAAGATCACGCAGAGCACTTAAAACTATTGTTGGAATTACTCAAGGAACAACAACTCTACGCAAAGTTTCCTAAGTGTGAATTCTGGCTGCGTGAAGTCAAATTTCTCGGTCACGTAGTTAATGGATCTGGAATTCACGTTGATCCATCAAAGATCGAGGCAATAAAGAATTGGGAAACTCTCAAAAGTCCGACAGAAATCCGCCAATTCTTAGGACTAGCTGGGTATTATCGGCGATTCATTCAGGACTTCTCTAAGATAGCTAAACCCCTAACAAAGTTAACCCAAAAGAACGAGAGGTTCAACTGGGGAGATGCTCAAGAACAAGCCTTCAATATCCTGAAAACGAAACTGTGCAACGCTCCGATCTTAACTCTTCCTGAGGGAAACGAAGACTTCGTAGTTTATTGTGACGCATCTAACGTAGGATTAGGCTGTGTATTGATGCAACGAAACAAAGTCATAGCTTACGCATCGCGACAACTTAAGAAACACGAGGTCAACTACGCTACACACGACTTAGAGCTAGGAGCGATAGTTTTTTCCCTTAAGATTTGGAGACATTACCTCTACGGAACCAAATGCACGGTATTCACGGACCATAGGAGTCTGCAACATATACTAGATCAGAAGCTACTCAATATGAGGCAAAGGAGATGGTTGGAACTCCTTAGCGACTACGACTGCGATATTAAGTATCACCCTGGCAAAGCAAACGTCGTAGCAGATGCCCTGAGTAGGAAGGAGAGGCAACAGACGACTCGAGTACGTGCATTAGGAATTTACCTTAAACCCGATTTGAGAACGCGCATAGCAAGTGCCCAGCATGAGGCTTTGAAGGCAGATAACATAAAGGTCGAAACCCTGCACAATCACGACAAAGACTTTATGAGGAAGGGCGACGACGTCTATTATTTTAAGGATCGAGCCTGGATTCCTACGACTAACGAATTAAGGAAGACCATTATGGATGAAGCACACAGAACGCGATATTCCATTCACCCAGGGTCAAGCAAGATGTATAAGGACCTCAAGGAACATTATTGGTGGCCTGGAATGAAAAGAGACATTGCTTTATACGTAGAGAAATGCCTCACTTGTGCGAAAGTGAAGGCCGAATATCAAAAACCATCTGGATTACTACGGCAACCCGAGATTCCCGAGTGGAAATGGGAACAAATCACAATGGACTTCGTCACAAAGTTACCTCGAACATCGAAGGGTAACGACATGATATGGGTTATAGTAGACCGACTAACGAAGTCAGCACACTTCATTCCGATTAAGGAAAGTTTTAACGTAGAAAAACTTGTCCAAATATACATCAACGAGGTAGTGACACGTCACGGAATACCCACGTCAATCATCTCGGATAGAGATACTCGCTTCACTTCCAGATTTTGGAAAGCATTCCAGGAGTCGTTTGGCACACGATTGTACTTAAGCACGGCTTATCATCCACAGACCGATGGTCAAAGCGAGCGCACCATACAAACACTGGAGGACATGCTGAGAGCATGCGTTATCGACTTCGGAGGAAGTTGGGATAACCACTTACCACTGATAGAGTTCTCTTACAATAACAGCTACCATGCTAGCATCAAATGTGCGCCTTTTGAAGCTCTCTACGGAAGGAAATGCCGATCTCCACTGTGTTGGTTGGAACCGGGAGATCGACAACTAATTAGCATGGATGTAGTGCAAGAAACGATTGATAAGATCACCACGATTAAGGAAAGACTTAAGACTGCGAGAAGTCGTCAAAAGAGCTACGCTGATATGCGCAGGAAAGATCTAGAATTTCAAGTCGGCGACAAAGTACTTCTAAAGGTGTCACCTTGGAAAGGTGCAATACGCCGCGGAAAGCGAGGAAAACTTTGCCCGAGATATGTGGGACCATTTGAGATACTCGAAAGGATAGATCCCGTGGCATATCGTTTAGAACTACCGCAAGAGCTTGGTAACATGCATAAAACTTTTCATGTTTCGAGATTGAAAAAGTGCCTATCGGACGAAACACTTATCACACCTTTAGAAGAAGTACAGCTAGACGAGAAGCTTCAATTTGTCGAGGAGCCGATTGAAATCATAGATCGCGAAACTAAGAAACTAAGGAACAGTAAAATCCCGATAGTAAGGGTACGATGGGACGCAAAGCGAGGCCCCGAATATACCTGGGAACGAGAGGATCAGATGATGCTTAAGTATCCTCATCTCTTCACTTCTCCCACGACGAATACCACAAGTTGAAATTTCGGGACCAAATTCTTTCAACGTGGGGAGTATGTGACAACCGTCTAAACTAAGGTCGAGAACGCTAACTTATAACTTCTAAGTGTTTATTTGATGCCCGATATAACTAATTTTATGTGCTATGTGGTTACGTAGACATAACTCTTAAGCTAAGCTCGTTGTAACTCACGCAAAACTCTTAAACGAAAGTTACTCTATTTTAAGCCTTTAAGCGCGGATCGGGATCGGAATCATAAAACAACTTCGGAATCAAATTATATAAGTCCTAATACCAAGAAAACACCTAATGAACTTTCCTAAGTTCACAACGTATCATAACTAAGAACTTTCGGTTAACAAAAAGGTCCAACGAAGCAAAAACGTAAAAACAAAAATCAGATAAAATCTGATAAAATGCACGGTGCGCAGCACCTCTTGCCAGATTTCAAAATTTTTACATTTTTAGTCCTTATCTCATTTTTGTAATCCAACACCCAATCAAAACCGACCCTTTTCACTCAATTACTGCAACCTTGGCAGAACCAAACACCTCTTTCCTTACTCTACCTATTTTCTTTTCATTTTCATTTATTAAAAACACAAACACACACTCTTTACACACACATAACAAATTCTCTCCAAAAACCCTCTCACCATTCTTCATTTCCAGCAACAAAACACAGAGAAAACACCACATAAACACCATCTAAAAACGTTTATCATCAAAAGGAAGGAAGGGGATTAAAGCTATATCGATTACAACACGTTTTCTACACTTTTGGAGCTCTAAATCCGCCTAGATCATCACCTAAACACTTTCATTCGGTAGAAACTCTTCCTTTTTTTACTTATATTACTAATATAACTCATTGCATGTATGATCTAAGCTATAAAAACAAGTTTTGATGAACTTTTATAATCATTTTTATACAAAAACGGGTTTTTAATTAATGATGCTTAGATCTTCAAATTTATGGTTAAAAGTTACTTGTAAACTGATATAATAATGATTAATAAGGTTTAAACCGATTGCATGTCAAGATCTATCACTCACATAAATGATTTTGCAAGAAAAACTCAAAAAGGGGAAGAACAGCAGGGTAGGTGCGCAGCACCTATGACTAGGTGCTTAGCACCGGCCTGCTGTCCTTCCCGAAAATCGTCGTTTTGGCCGTTTGAAACTTGGTTACACATTCTGACTTTTAAGACTTAATATATATGACTGAGTTTGGATAAAACAATAACATTGGTGACTTGTAATGGACTTAATAAGATAAAAAGAACATGTTTAAATATGATTATGTGATATATGTGAATGATGAGCGGGAAAGTGACTTTGGAATTTTTGGAAGTGAAATTTGGGAGCGGAAGCGCTGCCCAAATTTCATTAGAAATTCCAAACCACTTTAGCGACCTAATTATACATATCATATTAATAAAAACACTAATTTTGGACTTTGGAACTAAAACAAAACGATAACCGTTTCGGACGATTTTTGGACAATTGGACCTTGACACTTAAAGTTTAACTAAAAACTATCTATTATATTATTACAATAACGTAATAACACTTGAACAAAACTTGGTATTATTAGGCTTTCGGTGATTCCCGACACGCGTTTCGACCGTTCCCGCTTACGATTATCTTCGCAAACAGTGAGTTACAAACCCCTACTCTTTTAAATGCTTTTAAACATATTTTGGGGTGAAATGCGAGTCTTAGGCTTAAACACTACTTTTAAGCTGAAACAAACTTTGAACGCTTAACGAAACGATTTGATGCTAGAATACTAATACGAAACGACTTGATAGTTGAATACTATTACGAAACGATTTGACACATGAAAACTATTACGATACGATTTATTACTTGAATACTATTTCGAAACTATATTTTGCCGGCATTGTTGATGGTTTTTGCCAACAATGCTGAGGATACAAACACTAAATTGCCAATGACTAAACGTCGATCGTCATGTTGCGGACGTTGTACAACATGGACGTGAGACACCATTAAAATCCCATACACTCCTACATAACTAGTTGCTATTAATCTCTAGGAGAGGACCGATAGAATTTATGGATAGCGCTATTAGGGTAGAATGACCCTCACCACAACGATAACAACAGATGGTGCATAGTTCTAGTGGGTAGGCATAAGGCTTAGCAACGAACGATCATTGGGCAATACTTAGGATTGACTCATAGTCGCACTATGTGGTCAATGCCTATATACACAAATGCTATACTCTATACATTTTTATGTGACAACTATTTTTGATTGCGATACTTTATGCATGGTTATGCAACTACGATTTGAATACTTGTTTTTACTTAAACTTGTAGCTCACTAACTACGTCTCCCGTAGTTAACACTTGACTCGTATTTTCAGGTAACGAGTAAGCTAGCTGATGACTTATGCTTTTGGGGCGAATGACTTCAAGAACGGGATGGGTTTGGGTGGTTTGGTTGAACACCCCATTTTGATTCGGATATGTAATCTACATTTGAAACTACTATGTAAACTTTGATGTAACTTTTATTTAATATAACTTGGCGTTTATTTATATCTTGCTATCGAATGCTATTGCTCTTCACATCCTGTATTCCGCTTTAGCGGGGTGTGACAATTGCTAAAAGTTTTTAAAACCGCAACTACTTTGTTATCGGGTGTTTATTATCCCACGAGTCATTTAGTCCTTAAACAACTAACTTTTATGGCTACAAAGTTAGACGACTATGAACATAGAGGGAATTTGTATAAGTTAATGGTAGCCCCGATGAAAGAAAAAATGAGAAAATATTTTTCTAAATTGTCACCTTTAATTACCGTTTCCGCCGCACTAAACCCGTGTTTGAACAAAATTGGGGTGGAATACAATATAAGAATAATCTATGAAAAATTGAATCTTGTTAACAACCAATGTCCAATATTTGCCGATAAAGCCATAGTTGAATTTGATAATTATTTTAAAGGGTTATTTGGTGTTTATTTTAACAAGTTTAGAACATCAAATGTGGGTGAATCAAGTTCTTCTATGGCCTCGACCTATGAAAACTATACTACCGCGAACCCGGAAATTGACATGTATAACCAATTAAGACGAGAAAACATTAAACATGCTAGGGGGATGGGGGTGACCAAACTAGTACCTAATATGGGAGGTATACAGGAACGGATTTTTTAGCCACTATGGGGGTTGAAGAATTCACCAACTTTGAGGTTTTGGCTTGGTGGAGAGCACGGGAAGCTCAATATCCCGTTCTATCCGCCATGGCCAAAGATCTACTAACCTCCCAAGCTTCTTCGGTAGCTTCGGAATCCGCTTTTTCTATTAGTGGCAGGGTATTATCTTTACGAAGAGCAAGACTCACACCGACGACATTGGAGATGTGCATTTGCTTGAAGGATTACTTAGACGCCTCCCAACGTACACAAGACCACCAAAATCTTGAAGGTGAACTAGATTATGAAGGCGAAGTACTCGATATCGAGGTGGAAGAAGGAGTTCTAATATCACTTTCCGATGAAGAAATCGCTTTCGATGAAGCTAACCGAGCATATAGCTCCGAAGAAGAACAAGTTCCCGTTCAAGATGACTTTATTCAAGTAGACCAACAATGAGAATGAAGAAATATGAAGAATGGACGAAGACGAAGACGAAGATGACTTTCCAATGTTATTAATTATTAGTACTTTTTCCGCTTTGTTTAATAATTGTCGAATTATGAAACTTTGAAAATTTGTTTCAAGTTGTTTTAGTAGAATACAATGTTTATGTTTGATGTGTGCCAAGAATTTTTAAAAAAAATCGAATTTTAAAGTGTTTTTTGCAAGTTTCGGTTTTTTTTTTCAACTTATTAGTTACATTCTAATAAGGAATAGTAGTAAAAATAGTACTTTTTTTTTACTTTTTTCGTTAATAATTCTCGGAATATTAAGCTTTGAAAATATGTTTCAAGCTTTTTTAGTAGAATACAACGTTTAAGTATGATGTGTGCGAAATTTTTTTTAAAAAGTCGAATTTTAACGTGTTTTTGCAAGTTACGCCTTTTTTTTATTAAATGAATAGTAACCGGTTTGGAACCGGTTTATAACCCGAACCGGTTTGGAACCGGTTTCCACCGGTTTATGATTTTCTTGCCGAGGAACCGATCCAAACCGAACCGGTTTGGAACCGAAACCGGTTTGGAACCGAAACCGGTTTGGTAGGTTTGACTAAAAACCGGTTCGGTTTTCAAACCCGGTTCGGTTTTGGGTCAAACCCGAAATTGACACGACTAGTCACAACAAATGTCTTCACTTCATGAACATACCTAGTTGGTGATCGACTAATATGATGATCAACTAAATTTCCGAATATGATCCATATGTCAACATAATAACATCTTGAATTAAATAGCAACTCATGTATGACTGATAAGCAGAAAAATGATATGTTTTCAATCAAATCTTGTACTTCAAAATCATTAATATCATCATTATTTTTTGGAGGTCGATTTGAGTCATATCATCATAAATTTACCTCACAACCATATGAATGCTCGAGTATAAAATATATATATATATTCAACACTTCAATGTTAGTGTGCAAGGATTCCATCCTTCGTATGATCAATATATGACTCAAGACAAAACTTAGGTCTTTTAAAGGTATTTCCTTTCACATTACTTATATGACTATTCAATCGCCTTTAGAATTTCATCTCAAGTTCCACATGTATTCAAACATACATCATAATTATAACAATTTTAGATCTGAATCTCTTTGTAAAATGTGTGCACAAACATAATCATTTCAGGGTATATCAATATAAATTACCACGACAATTGTATCACATATGTCATGATTACTTCAACCGATATAAGGACTTTTCATTTAATCAAATAGCGTTCTCGAGAACTTTTCTTATATGCTTCATGCATTTAAATCGTGAGATATGCTTCATGCATTTAAATCGTGAGATATGCTTCATGCATTTCATATACTTCAAGGAATCTCAATATCAAGTGAGCTCTTACCATATTAATTAGACGCGAACCAAGTATCTTTTATATTTCCAGACTTATCAATACAAATAGTTGCATCCACCACTTAATAATAATCAAACGCGAGTCTTTGCAAATAGTCATTATATATACATCTTGCCTTATATCAAATAATCTCAGTTCAACCAAATACCACTTTATAATACACCTTCATGTGTATGGACTTCAAGTACAATATATATATCTTATTTCGAAAGACTTCAATTCTCATTTAATACTTGCGTCTTTCCCATATTGGCCAATCAATTTTATCTCTGCACTTCTGGGCAGGTATGCTTTCACGATCCTCTTTAATATTCAAAATATCTAGCGCTATATTATATAAAAATTATTCACGACGTCGATTTCATTTTTATTTTGATTCCATAATTTCTTAGACATGATATAACATATTGAGATCTCTTTATATTTTGGTACCTTAGGTTCTTCTGGAACCATCATGTCTAGCTAGTTACTCTCCAGGAGTATCTTTCGGGGCCTTTATTACCTCAATTTAACCATCTTAACTCATTGATCCTTTATTTATTTCCAGGACTTTTATTTGGAATCAATTACTCTACCACGCTTCAGGCGTGCCGTATATTTATTACCAATCACATGATGTCCTTTAATGACACATATATTGTAGTCGGAGCATTAGTAGCTAATATACGTGACATGGTCACTCTATTTTTGTCAGTACATCTATTTGGCGATTACTAAATAAGCTAAATGAATTATCCCATGAACTTCTAGTTCATATTATGTAGTGTGAGGATCGGTAATTCATTGCAATCTTTCTCAATGTTAGCTGCTCATTCTTTCCCCTAATGTTGGGATAACTAATTTATTGCAATAATTAATCATGACATAAACAAATCTCCCCTTAATGGCATATTAAATTGTAATTATATGTGGATGCATACCAAATATATATTCCCAACATTTATACGTCCCATATTTATGCGTTCTGGTGGAACAAATTTAAACATATAAGCATAATCAAAATATTTTATGGCAATTACTTATGACAAAAAATTAATCATATTGAGGGGTAATCAATACAAATATTGGCTTGATGCGAATTAGTGTTCTTTCATGTAAATACATGGCCCCAAACAAAATCTTTGCGTTTTACTCTCATGATTATTTGCTTTGCAATCATCTGAAGACGCTTGATAAACGTTTCTACAAAAGCAATTTGCGTTAGACATAACAATGTCAACACTTATTCCAATAATCATTTATAAAAAAAATTGTGAGGTATATTCACCATTATTTCCAAAAAGAATATGATAATCTGGAATAATGTGCTCACTGTCTCATTAGCTGAGTCACTAATCATGCAAACTTCAGGTTGCGATTTGATGGACATTTAGACGATGCATCGATTTTAAAACTCTAAATGCTCCATGATATGAGTGTATAGCATATTCATATCCCTTTTATAATTCCCAAAATATGGGATGTAGTCCCTACGTTGGCAATTTAGTTAACTTCTTTTGAGAGAACCAACACATGTAAAATCATACGTTTTAAGAATCTTCTGATTCTTTTATATATTCGCATAATCATTGACTCGGGATGGTATAAGTAGTCATGCCAATCCATAAAACATCAAGGTACATAAACTTTTGGTTTATGACTAAATAACCACTGTCCATAAACTTCAAGTTTATAACCAAATAATCACGGTGCAAAAACTTCGGGTTTATGACCAAATAATCACCGTCCATAAACTTCTAGTTTATAATCATATGTGCTTCAATTGCACCTAAGGTTTCATGTCATATAATACATGAGAAATTACTGAAATATATCTACTCTTCATGAGCTACCAATTAATCTTATAATATCCAATATAATACTCATTTTAGAATATATTCATTGATTTAAAACTATATCAACTCAGGTGAATTCATTTATCACGAGTTTTACAGAGTATCATAAATTTTATGTCATAGCGTTGCCTTAACTCGTTCAAAAATAAGTAGATATAATAAACCAATCATGTCTACAATAAAAAAAATGATTAAAATATTTATACCGCTACTACATAAGCGTAATTACCAAGCTGTACAACCAGCTATTTGACATAACAATTCAAACTTTGTTTACATTATATTAATCATAAATTTGACATCTAATATAGTAACACTATCATTAATTTGTTTCCAATACTGTCTAAAACACAACATGAAAACCAAAGATACATTATATCATACTAACATGAATAACACAATACCATGTTTATACGTTTACATAACTTTTTCAACTAGCATGGAAGTCATATATCAAATTCTATTTCAACTTTTATATAGTAGCCAACTGGCCACTATCACCATGTTAATTAACTCATATACATCAATATACTCAACCTCCACATAGATAATTATAATTATATATTGCATCACTTCATTAAATAGAGCATAAATTCACTTATGGGAATGGAACAAAAATAATTGGACGTGTTCAAAATTTTTCATTACAACTTCGTTATTTTTCATTACAACTTCGTTATTTTTCATGACCACAAGCAAATGTCACTTCATATATTTTGCTTAATAATTTTTTTTATCAATACTGCTACTTCAGGGTCATATTTGATGTGAAAAAGTGAAATTCCTTTCATATAATATTTCCTCAAAATTATTGTTTCCTTACAATCTTAATATATAATAAAAGAGAGGCCTAAAATGCCACTTAGCAAAATAATAGCCATTAGATGGAAATCCAACTTTAATTTAAACCATTAGATCATTTTGATGATGTCATCATTAATAATTTCATTTTAACTCATTTACTTTAAATAATTTAACCCTTATTTTAAATAGTAATAATTAAATAAAACTAATTAACCTTTCTACTTTAAATAATATAACACTTGTATTTTAAAATAATTCTAAGAAATACAAAACATATTTTTTCTTCACACACATACACATTTTTAGTATAAAAAGAAACTAAAATTATTTTATTGTTTTACGGGTGTTTTGCATATAAACGGAAAACATATCATATAAAAAAATCTTATGCTTTTTTTTGTCCTATTTATCCAATATTTTTAGTTTTTTTTATATATTATAAAAGGAAAATAAAATTATTTTATTGTTTTACGAGTGTATTGCATATAAACGAAAAACATATCATATAAAAAAGTCTTTTGTTTTTTCTTTGTCCTATTTACGCAATATTTTAGTTTTTTTTATATATTATAATTATTTTATTTTTAATAAAGTTTTTTCCGAATTACATCGTAATTTTTTTTTTAACTTTACAATTGCTAACATAATCATTTTGTCTAAATGATTAAAAGGTTTCTATTAATCTTTTTATATAAGTTATATGTTCTTTATTAACATTATATATTTTTTGATATAATTCTCCACATATTATGCTGGTAAATAAGCTAGTAATATCAATAGATAAGTGATTGCATGACCGATTTATGCTCATTCACTGATTTTAATATCTATTAAACTTTAGTGAATTCATAACAACTTTCGGATGGTGTCACATCTTTAAATTAAATTATTCCAACTCATCTATTATCTAAGCTCCACATTGAACTTCACCATAATCAACATTAAAATATACTAAAATGCACGTATAAAATCAAATCATATATAATAAAAACTAATTACGTGACATCATGGTGCTAATAGTGACACTAGTAAATAAATAAAGTATGGCATACTAAGAATCAGAACCCTTGAAAGCATATCATATAGTATCTGCTCAAAACATAGTCACACAATATATATATATATATATATATATATATATATATATATATATATATATATATATATATATATATATATATATATATATATATATATATATATATATATATATATATATATATATCAGTAGATTGTTATTTTGCATATAGCTAAAACACGAGTTACATATGATTTGTAACAAAATGGTCACTTAGACTATATTTAACAATTTTATACTTTACTTAATAAAAGTCCAATCAATTATTAGAGGTATAATCTAATTGTATATTACGATAAAATAAATCAATCAAAGAATGATTCTTTTTTAATGTCCAAAATCAAGAAATTTTAATGAATTAAATTTTGGCATTCAAACAAATATAAGGAACGTAAACGTGTTTCTTTTAATAGTACAAGTCATAAGATTAAATTATAAAGTATAAATAACAATAACATGGTAGTATAAAAATAAATTAAGACCACATATACCGTGTATTCAAAGATCATCACGTAGACTAGATGCTTCATATTATCATACTAACTAGAAGGAACCCGTGCGTTGCACGAGTTCGTCAATTTCGGCGTTAGTGTTAGGCAGTGTTCGTTCTTCGCTTTCTATTCGCTTTTCACCTTGTGTTCATCATTAGGCTTATTCCGTCGTATGCAAGATGAGGCCATGGTTCGTGCCCGGGTATGGGATGAGGGTGTTTTTTTTGGGTTTTTTTGGGCTTATTATTGTTGGCCTTCAACGTATTTTTTATTTCTTACTTATCGTAACTTTTTTTTTTACTTTAAATAATACTTTTACGACCTTCCATCCCATCAGGTCCGGATCAAGTCATTGATCGAAGCGAGAAGAGGACAGGATGTCGTTTATCCTACTCCGGATAAAACGACTCGAGTTTTTGTTTTTTTACTTTTTTATCGAAGTATAAATGTAGCTATTTGCTAAAACGATGCCGTTATTTATTATTAATATGAGTAGATGTTCGTATTAGTTGAATACAAATAAAATTTCGAGGGGTAGAAAGCGTAAAAATATTATTTAAAGTTGAGGGGGTAAAAACGCAAAAACATATAAAGTGCAGACAGGAAAAGCTAAAAGTCGTTTAAAGTTTAGGGTAAAAAAGCGTTATATTTTTTAAAGTCGAGGGTGAAAAAGCGTTAAAGTTTTTAAAGTTTAGGGGGGGAAACCGTTAAATCTTTAAAGTTTAGGGGGAAAAACCGGTAAGTCCTTAAAGTGTAGGGACTAAAATGCTAAATTCCAAACTATTAAAATATTATACATTGCACAATTAGCAATGCATATTCCAAAATTAATATAGAGAGTAATAAGTAATAATTGACATCGTTTTAATATCATATATATGGTAATATCATAACTACGAACACATATAAATAATCATCAAACTTGTGAAATATAATAATTAAATATCTTTAAACATATAAAAAAATACTTAAATAAGTTAAAATATCCATCCAAATTTTAATAAAGACAAAATCTTTAAAATATTTATAATTTTCTAATCACTTAAACCATTTAAAATTAATTGCTGGATCTATTTTTTTTTTGAAAGGCAATTGCTGGATCTATTAGGTCATAAAAAATACCAAGAAAAAGTCAAACAAAACTTATAATTTATATTAATTGTAAAATCCGAAAGAAAAACCAAATAATGAATCTGAGCATGTACATTTACCTCGCTTATATAATCGTAACGCAACCTTTGATAGTAAAATAGTAAACATGCGTTTCATTATATTAACATTTAGTAGTTTTTTTTTTAATTAACTTTGTGCAAACTATATCGAAGAAACTGCCTATTACATTTTTTGGCGGAAACTGATTTCCCCTTTTCATTCTCTATTATTTTCATTCTACATGTTATTTTAAGTTTATCATGAAGAGCATCAAATCTAACTGCATGCAACGATTCTAAAAGGCACAAACATAGTTTATCACGAAGAACATCAAATCTAACTATATGCCAATTAATATTTTACAATTAATACCATTTGTTAATACGTCCAACACCAAAAATTAATAATAAAGTAAAAATATTTAATGTAGAACACAATACCTCAAAAGTTTTGAGTGAGCACCGTCCAAAATTTCGTATCTGATTTCGAAATTATTCTTTAGAGCTTGCTGATAACGTGTTGTGAAACCATAAACAAAACAATAAACAATAGAGAAAAGATAATAGAGAAGGAAAGAAGATTTGTATTATTCATCTCACAATGGAGGCTTATATATTTATAGTACATGGATGGATTCATCTCCAACAAACAATCTCCTAATTATAGCTAAATATATCTTTATTAATATCCTATAAAATATGGACATCCATTCCATATTTATTTATAACAGTTTCCTTATTTTATGTTTTAATTTTTGTTCGAATGTTGTTGCTAACTATTGTAAGTATTTTGTTGTTTTTTCATCTTGTTGAACAAACATGTGATTGTATAGAAAAAAAAATGTTTAATAATGAAAATCGTTAAATTCGGTGAGTTTTCCTTCAATTTGGTCTAAATACTATATTTTATTTTGAATTTTGAATACCATATTTGAATATCATTATATTTTATTTAGCCAGGAGTTATATATGGGACGGGGCAAAAAAAAATATTCCTAAATAATAAGATGATAAATGTTAATAAACTTACAATAAATTTGTCAACGTTGCAATTGGACACGTCGCTCTCTTAAATCATTAAAATCATCTACAAGAGAGTCTAAGGTAAATGTCTCAGCTATCTCTTTCTCAATATAAAGAACTATATTATCAGAAACAAAGTCATCATCCATTCTATTATGAAGTCTGTTCTTCACAATCTTCATTGTTGAAAATGCACGCTCAACGCTTGCAGTAGACACCGGAAGCGTCAATACGAGTCGTATTAGTCTGTCAACAAGATAATAATGACTTGCTTTTCCTGTCTCCATTAATACTTGACATAATTCTGCAACAGATAACGGTTTGCTTAACAAATGATGGTCCTTCACGTAAGCTTCAAAGTGCTTCAATTGAAATTTTAAACTATCTATTTCTTGTTCTGTGAAATCAAACGAATAATATTTCTTTGCAAGCTCGATAATATCATTCAAGTTGAATGATTCATATCCCTCTTGGATCCAAAGCAGAACTAAGTTCTAAAAGTTCCACAATTCTCTCACTGAATCTCGTATCAATTTCTTGCAACTGGAAATTTATCGTTTCATTAAAAATATCAAAATGGTAGTGATGCTCTTTAGTAATATGATCCTGATTCCTAACGCTTCTCCCTTCAAAATAAGGAGAACTAACTTCAGGAACAATAATATCATGCTTCTTGCATAACTGAACAACATCGTGAAGAAAAGACTCCCATTCGTAATCTCTAACGTTTTTAATCAGGTTCCTTGTTCTAGAAACCATTTTAATTACACTTATGATCTCTTGAGACTTTTGTGTAAATCTTGACAAAGAACGTTGGTTATGCCCAAGATTTGTTTCATCATTTGTAAAATGAAAATGAATTCAAAAGAAGTCAATTTTTTCAAAGCTGAACTAGCATCACCTTTTGTTTTGTAGTTAGAGTCGAGTTTTTTAATGTTCTCCAAAACTTCACATGTTGGATTGTACATCCTGATAAGACTACTAATAGAACTAAAATGTGAACTCCAACGGGTATCTCCAGCACGCTTCAAAGCACCAATTTGGTTAGCTCCTCTACCAGATTCGCTTTCACCAGATTTTAACATCTTTTCAATTTCAGCAGCTTGATCAGCTTGTAACTCATCTTTCCGTTTACAAGAAGCACCAGCGACATTAACAATAAAAGATAAATCCAAGAAAAATTAATGTACAACGTGTACCTCTCGAGCTGCTGTAACCAAGGCAAGTTGCAATCGATGAGCCATACAATGTATATAATAAGCACATGGATAATCCTTTTGAAATTATGCTTGCAGCCCTTTCCATTCACCTGTCATGTTGCTAGCTCCATCATATCCTTGTCCGCGAATATTCTCTATTGGGAGATGATATGAAGAAAGAGCTGTGCAAATTGAAGCATACAAAGTTGCAGATGATGTATCAGTGACATGAATAACATCAAAAAATCTCTCTTGTATGTATCCCTTACTATCGACAAACCGAAGAATAATGACCATTTGTTCTTTTTTACTTTCATCACTTACCTCGTCCACCATTATACGAAATTTAGAATTTACGATATCCTGAATTATCTTTTTTTGTACTTTCTCAGCAAGTATATGTAAAATTTCTTTCTGAATGTCAGGTGATGTGTATTTTGCATTTCCCGGAGCTTTCTCCAAAATGACACTTGCAACTTCATCATTATACGTAGCTGTGTGTTTCAACAACTGAATAAAGTTTCCTCTATTTTTTGAACCAATTCTCTCATCATGACCTCTAAAAGCGATTCCCTGAAATGAAAGTAAACGAATAGGGTCTATCGTTGTTTTCACCCTTAGCCTATTTTTCTTAATTTCTTCAGAAGTTTGCTTATGCGCTTGATTCATTAATTCATCACAAAATCTTACAGCATTATTATGTTGAGAATTTGGTCCCTCACCCACATGTTTTATAAGCGAACAATGCTTCCCTTTGACTCTCTTCCAACTTTTAAAACCATCAACTACAAATGCATCTTGATCATTATGATTATTAGGTTCTTTCAAGAAAAGATAACAATAGAAACAATATGCTCTATTAGTAGTTTCAGAATACTCTAGCCAAGGATAGTCTGAAAACCATTTAGCTTGAAAACGATGTAGTTGACCTCTTGATTTGCTTGCGGTTCCAGGGTATTCAGGTAGTATAGGACGACGAGGATTAGATCTCAAGTAAGCCCGTCTAATCTCGTCTCTTAAATTAACAGGATATATCCACATCGGTGGACGTAGTCCTGGATCATGTTCTACCGATGAATATGTAGGATTCTCAACTGTTGAACGTTGTGGGGGGTTCTCAGCTCTTGAACTTGAAGGAGACGGTGGTGAATTCTTGACCCTTGAAGGTTCTTGAGTTTCTCCTTCTAGTGTGGTGTTTTCTTTACACCTAGGCAAAACTTTTCGTTGAAAGAAAGAATCGACTCTTTTTTGTTTTTTCGTCATAGACCTACAAATGTCAAAAATAAAAAAAACATCATTTAAATGATAATCTTTATATCATAATCTTAACTGCAAATATGGTGTCTGCAAACAACCAAACGCTTTCTTATTGTTATAAATCTATTAAACCTTAACAATTCAACAACAAGCACTCACTAAATTAATTTATTTCAGAAAATATATAATCACCTCGATGAATTTTCAATAATTTTAACAAAAAGGGATGGATAGATCAAAGATATTAGCAAATCATAAAACACATTAAAATTGTAATGGATAACCGAAATAATATAAAATATTAAATGTGTTGGAAATGAATAATACTAACCAATTGATGATTCGCACATTAAACCTCAACCAACAATCGAAAGAATAAATTAATTAATTAGATGTTAACTTGCTTTTTAATTGGGTAGGGTATGATATATGGGAGTAAACAATTAGAGAATTATGTTAGGTGAAAGATTTTTACCTGGGGTGGGCAAGTGGACCAAATGTTTTAACTTGGGGTGGGCTAGAATGTTTGAAACATTAAAATATTACTGATAATTTTATAGTAAACAACTAGATTAATTGTCACACCCCGCTATAGCGGAAACACGAAATGTGAGAGCTGGAATATCATTACACGGTTATAAGCAAATTAAACGATTCAAGTCATTCCATTTAAAATTTAAAACAGTTCATAGTTCAAAACAACCAAGCAGTTCAAAGTTTAATCCAAGTACAAATACAAGTGTCCAAAATAAATTCCCAAAATAACAAGGTCTTTCCCAAGGTTCGCCTCACGTGACCACATCGACCCTTCCTTGCCATGCATCTCGACACTTACACTAATTTCCTGAAACATAAGATAAAGTGTCAACTACATAACGTAGTGAGTGAGTTACAGTTTAAAGGTTTCTCGATAAAAGTTTCCAAAAATAGAAATATATGTGATTGCGTCATAAGAAAAAGGAACGGAGCGACGCTAGAACATATATATAAATAGTAAGAAGTTTCGTACACACGTAAGTAAAACCAATAAAACTCGTATAATAAAAGTTTAAGCGGAATCCATCGCTAGAATAAAGTATATGCGTAGGTAATATGTGCTTAACTAAATTAGTAACTCGTATCAATCACTTGGCATAATATAAATAGTAAGTTTACACTAAACCGATTGTCTGGTCAGGATCTAGCCCCAAAATGTTTCATTGAGTTTCCACCTGAATCTTAGTACTATGTTCTTGGGTCGCTAACCCTGAGCAAGGAGTGACCTCTCCTAAGTATCGATACTCATAATACTAACGGCTACTGCTAATAGTGTACAAAGTTTCGAATAAAAAACGGGACAAATGAACTCAGTTTCTAAAAATAGCAGTAAGCACTTACGGGTTTATATTTTCATCAAGGATTGGTTTCTCTAACAAGTATCCTAAATTTAGTTAACCAATTAAGGAGCATCAACACATATACGCATAATAGTTTCACAAGTTTCCCAAGTTTCCAAAGTTTCCAAGTTTCCAAGAGTTTCAAGTTTCGTACAAGTTTCCAAAGTTTAGGAGTTTCTTATGTTTCAAAAATGTTTCAAAGTTTCCAAGGTTTCCAAGTTTCAATAAGTTTCAAGTTTCACACAAGTTTCCAAAGTTTCAATAAAGTTTCATAGTTTCAAAAGTTTCCACAAAAAGCAACTAGTTTCGAAAGTTACATAGCACAAAATATTATGTTTCCCCCAAATAAATGTTTAAAAGCAAAATAGTAAAACAAGTGGGGTTGTAACTCACGGTTTGCGAAGAAAAGATACGAATGAGCACGGATGGAGCGGAACACGTCGGGAATCAAAGATAACCTAAAACACCGGAATGTAGTATAAGTTTTATTAGTATAATATAAGTTATGTTAAGTTTCAATTTAACATTTTAAATCCCAATTTCTTATACTTTAGATTCTGTCCCAAAAGAGTATTACGGAAAAGTTATATGAATAAATGTGTTCGTGTACGTTTTATAGTACGATAAGTCCAATTAAGTCCAAAGAGTGTCAATGTTCAAAGTCAATATGTATAAGTTATAGGAACCTTAAGTTACTGAAGTTAAGCATATTTTACGGTGAAATTTGGGCAGCGCTTCCGCGCTATAAAAATTAAGTCCATTTTTCCAAAACACTTTCCCGCTTTAATGAACAATTCAACAATTTTAAACAATAATACACAAGTTTTAGGTTCTCAACTCAATCAAACTGCTATATTTACAAAATCAGTGGGTTCCCAGAGTACATAATCTGTAATAAAGTTATTTGAGCTTATTTTTACGTTTAAAGTTCTCAAAACGACAAATTTTACGAACAGCAGGATCCAGACAGCGGCTGGAGACACTCAGCCGCCGGCTGGACCTTAGCCGTCGGCTGAGTGCCTTCAGCCGCCGGCCAGAGGCCTTCGGCCAGTTTCTAGATTTCGTTATTTTCCGATTTTTAGCTCGTTTTAGTGTTAGATTCGAACATGCAAACTGTTATTTATCAAATATATGAGTTTTTAAGCAAATGTTACAGTTTTTTTCGGATTTATGTGTTAAAAATGTAGATCTATTGTAAAAACTCGTTTTTAAGCAAGAAAACGTTTTAGATCTTTATAAAAACACTTTTTTGACTTTAGATCGTCCATGCAAGTAATTATTTAGATAAAAACAGTAAAATAAAAGGGTTTTGAGGAAAAAGCAAGGTGACGATTTGGATGAGATTTGGCTTCAAACTAGATGAAAAACTTCTTCAAAACCCGATTTAAAGCTTCCTCCTTGATACCCTTTACCCTTGGGACGATTTTTATGTAAGATTTGATGGACGAATTTAGGTTTTTGTTGCTGTTTTGATGGTGGAGTTTTCTGTTTTTTTTATGGGGGTGTTCTTGAGACTAGAGAGAGTTTTAGAGAGAGAGTTTTAGAGAGAGAGAGAGAGAGAGAGAGAGAGGTGTTTGATTCAAAATGATAATGAAAATGAAAGGAAAAAGCTAAAGGGGTGTTCAAAACTCGCATTGGGACTCTAAATGACAAGTATTAGGTCCAATCCCGAATTAATTAGTTGAGCCAATCCAAATACATGCAAAAATGAGTCACCATCCACTGGACAGCGGCTTTCAGCCGCTGGCTGACAGCCTTCAGCCGTCGGCTGGAAGGCTTTTCCAGCTCGGTGACGTTTTAAGTTTTCCGTTATAGTTGGTTAAGGACCAGAATCTTATTAGTTTCCGTTATGAACTTAGTCAAGTTCTTGTATAATTTATTTGGTGTTAGGATTTATAAGTTGATTCTGACTTTGGTTCCGACAATTGAAGACTCAACATGTACGAACTCGAACAACATGAACATAAAACAAGAGTGAATAGATATTCGAACCGATATAGTAACTGAGAATCACCTGAATTTTCGACGGTTGTCACATCATCCCCGGGTTGAAAGAAATTTCGTCCCGAAATTTGACTCGTCCCATCAGGTAGAAGTATCTTTGAACAATTGCGGATACTTTTGACGTATCTGGTCTTCACGTTCCCATGTGAATTCGTGACCACGTCGGGAGTTCCAACGAACCTTGACAATAGGAACACGGATTTGTCTGAGTTGTTTGACCTCTCGGTCTACAACTTCAAGCGGTTCCTCTATGAAATTGAGCTTGTTGTCGATCTTGACCTCGCCAAGTGGGATGACGATGGTCTCATCGGATAGGCACTTTTTGAAGTGCGAGACATGGAACACGTTATGAACATTGGAAAGAACTTGCGGGAGTTGGAGTCGATATGCCACTGGGCCAATACGCTCGATGACTTCAAATGGTCCGGTGTACCTCGGGCTTAGCTTGCCGCGTTTCCCGAAGCGAACTTCCCCTTTCCATGGCGATACTTTAAGGAGCACCCGATCGCCCACTTGGAACTCGAGGGGTTTCCTTCGGTTGTCGGCGTAGCTCTTCTACCGAGTACGGGACGTCCTCAGTCGCTCCCTGATAGTAGTGATCTTGTCGATGGTTTCCTGAACGATGTCGATCCTTTTGAGTTGTCGATCACCGGCTTCTAGCCAACAAAGCGGCGACCGTCACTTACGTCCATATAAGGCCTCGAACGGAGCACACTTGATGCTAGCGTGGTAGGTGTTGTTGTAAGAAAACTCGACCAAGGGAAGGTGAGTATCGCAACTTCCTCCGAAGTCAACTACGCATGCTCTAAGCATATCCTCAAGTGTTTGGATCGTCCTCTCGCTTTGACCGTCGGTCTGAGGGTGGTAAGCTGTGCTAAGGTCTAGTCGCGTCCCGAGCGATTTCTGAAGCGCGTTCCAAAAGCGGGACGTGAACCGACTATCCCTGTCAGAGATGATGGAGAGAGGTGTTCCGTGGCGAGAGATGATCTCGTTGATATAAATTTGCGCGAATTTCTCCATTGAGTGAGTTTCTCGTACCGTCAAGAAATGAGCAGACTTCGTCAATCAGTCCACAATTACCCAAATTGTGTCGTTGCCTTTTGCCGTCCGGGGCAGCTTTGTAATGAAATCCATGGAGATTTGTTCTCATTTCCACATAGGAATCTCCGGTTGCTGCCATAGTCCTGATGGCTTCTGATATTCCGCCTTGACCTTGGAGCAAGTAAGACACTTTGCTACGTACAAGGCGATATCCTTCTTCATGCCCGACCACCAATAATACTCCCTAAGGTCCTTGTACAACTTTTCGGATCCGGGGTGGATGGAGTATCGGGAACGGTGGCCCTCATCCAAGATTAGCTTGCGAAGATCTTCGGATTTCGGTATCCAGGCTCGGCCCTTGAAATAATGGATTCCATCGGATTTGAGTTCGAACTCTTTCTCATGATTTTGCAATGTTTCTCCCTTTAAGTTCTCGGGTTTCAACGCTTCTCGCTGAGTCTCGGCGATTTTCACTTTGAAGATTCGTCTGAATCTGGATACCTAATGCTCTAACCCGAGATGGTCTTACCCTTTCCTTCCGACTCAGGACGTCTGCTACTACGTTTGCTTTACCGGGGTGGTACTTGATCTCGCAATCGTAGTCACTCAGCAGTTCGTTCCATCTCCTTTGCCTCATGTTGAGCATCTTCTTTTCTAGAATGTGTTGAAGGCTCTTATGATCCGTGAAAACCGTGCACTTGGTACCATACAAATAATGTCTCCAGATCTTTAATGCAAATACGACTTCTCCCAGCTCTAGGTCGTGAGTAGTGTAGTTCTGTTCGTGTACCTTGAGTTGCCTCGAAGCGTAGGCGATGACTTTATCCTTCTGCATAAGAACGCATCCAAGTCCTTGATGGGATGCATCGCAGAATACCACGAAGTTATCCGTACCCTCCGGTAGGGACAAGTTCGGTGCGTGGCAAAGCTGGTGCTTGAGTTTCTGGAAGGATTCCTCTTGCTTCGTACCCCAAACAAAATCCTTGTCCTTTTGAGTGAGCTCGGTGAGTGGCTTAGCGATCTTCGAGAAATTCTCGATGAACCGTCGATAATAGCCGGCCAATCCTAGAAATTGACCAATTTCCGTAGGAGTCGTCGGGGCTCGCCATTTCTCGATCGCTTCTATCTTAGCCGGATCTACATGGATCCCTTCTTGGTTGACCACTTGACCAAGGAAATGTACTTCCCGAAGCCAAAATTCACACTTAGAGAATTTGGCGTACAGTTTCTGATCCCGGAGGAGTTCCAAAATGAGCTTCAGATGTTTCGCGTGATCCTCCTTGTTTCTCGAGTAGATGAGGATGTCATCAATGAATACGATCACGAATTTGTCCAGATAAGGTCTACACACCCTGTTCATCAAGTCCATGAACACCGCTGGTGCGTTGGTTAAACCGAATGGCA
>CAJVGC010000060.1:11144529-11237869 GCA_910822075.1 Senecio squalidus | reverse complement strand
TTCAAAATATATGTGACATACTTTTAAAGTTAAAAAAGGATATTTACCATTTTATTTTAATGAAATCAAAAGAATCATTTTGAAAGTAACTAATAAAAATCAGGTTACAGATAACGTAAGGCATGATGTGGCGGCATGAATAGTCTCAAGCTTTTTATGAAATGACGAAACATTGTGTTTTTCAAAGCCTGACAAGGCGGCAAAAAATTTAATATATTTTATAATTTTATATATACTTATATATATATATATATTATATATATATATATATATATATATATATATATATTATATATATATATATTATATATATATATTATATATATATATATATATATATATATATATTTACTATTATTAAGTTATATAAATATCAATAAATTATCAAAAAGTCTCTTTTAACATGTAAGTATATATATATTCTAAGATATAGTCACAATTTACAATCAAATGATTTTATAGCCATTTTTAACTATTTTTAAACTTTTTTAATTTTTTTTTTCATAATCGCGTTACAAAAAACTCGCGTTAAGGCGCGCAATGCCACGTTTTTTTGCCATCACGCCTAACAAAGACGCCTTACATGTTTTCGTATTTCTCGACGCGCCTCGGCGCGCCTTTACCGCCGCCATGACGGGTTATTTAGAACTTTGATAAAAACACATGTTTAGTTACCGATACTGGGACAACCGACAGAAAAAGGAGTTTGCCACTAATATGTCGGTAATCATTGCTAAATTAAAACACATAGCAACGATATACTAACGGATTTGTTCATTAACTATTTGTGGGTACTTTGTGTCTATTGTTGGACATAACATTAGGTCGTTAATCCTTATGATACGTGTGTAATTTTGTCCATCTGTATAGAGAAAAACATCCATGTTTGAATATTAACTCACATTGGGATCCTGTTAAATTTGACACACCTAAAGAGGATGTAAACTTTGCTTAGGATAAGTTAGTTCAATTCAAATTCATATAGTCAAATAAGAGTACAAGAACATTTATTTCTATTAAGTTTATTAGTAACTTCTCCGTAAAAGTTTCATCATCGTTCAACACCTATTAAAGCTGGTCTGATTGATTGGAAAGATACATTTTGATGCTTCGAGCAAGATTGCCCAACTCCTCTACTTCACTACCTCCTTTGGCGAACGTCTCGAGTTGAGTGACTCTATGTGACCAGAAACTAAAACGATACATTACATTATTCGTCCAATGGACAATTTGACCTCTTTTGAAGAAAATAACCACATGAACCTTTCCTGTAATGGAGCTGATCCGAACCACAAATTTGTCGAGAATGTGACACACTCTCTCTCTCTCTCTCTCTCCTCTCTCTCTCTCTTCTCTCTCTCTCTCTCTCTCTCTCTCTCTCTTCTCTCTCTCTCTCTCTCTCTCTCTCTCTCTCTCTCTCTCTCTCTCTCTCTCTCTCTTCTCTCTCTCTCTCTCCTCTCTCTCTCTCTCTCTCTCTCTCTCTCTCTCTCTCTCTCTCTCTCTCTCTCTCTCTCTCTCTCTCTCTCTCTCTCTCTCTCTCTCTCTCTCTCTCTCTCTCTCTCTCTCTCTCTCTCTCTCTCTCTCTCTCTCTCTCTCTCTCTCTCTCTCTCTCTCTGTCTCTCTCTCTCTCTCTCTCTCTCTCTCTCTCTCTCTCTCTCTCTCTCTCTCTCTCTCTCTCTCTCTCTCTCTCTCTCTCTCTCTCTCTCTCTCTCTCTCTCTCTCTCTCTCTCTCTCTCTCTCTCCTCTCTCTCTCTCGCCCACCTTATACTTACAAAGAGAGAATACTTTCAAGCCATGTTTAGATGTCCAGTCCCCGCATTTTAGAATTCGACCCAAAGAATGGTAACTACCTTACTATAGAATGGTCTAAGTTACCAACCTTTCACTGTAAATAAGAAAAACGGTCACATACACCTAAAACCGTTCATTCTCCATTTATTGAAAAATCCGATAATAAATTCCCCATGAAAAAAACAATTTCTTTGATTTAACAGTAATTTCATCTTAACTTTGTTATTTTAATAAGAGCAATGGCGGATTATAAGCTTTATTTTCATGTATACAATGTTAAATCGCACCCTCATAACTTATACATACTTATTAATTAGGTCTTATATTTTACAATTAAATTAAATATATATAGTTATAGTTGAATTTTATTTATGTTCCGTATTTCATTTATTAATGATTTAGTAATTAAAGATTTGTTTTATCTTTATATTTGCGAAAACTTTACTACATTTCGGATTAAGCTTCAAATTTTATTAAGGGTATTAATAACTGTTTGTGAAAAAACGTGTCATGGTATGTATATACTTTTATTTATTCATGGAATGTATACATTTTATACAAGTGACCTAAGATATTATTATTGTTAGTTGATAATTGTTAGTTGATAATTATTTTGACCCATTATCCGATTCGTTCTGTTTATGCTAACACCTCTAGTATAGGGTGCTCCCAACGAACAAATTTCCTTGGATCCGCCACTGAGTAATTGATTTTGTAACTTAAAGAAAACCTATGCATGCAGGAAAGATGATCAGATGCCTCTCTGTCTTGGATACCTACGATGTTCTTAAGGGAGAAAAAATAACAGATGATGAAGTTTTTCTTACGTGTGCTCTTGGTTGGTGCATTGAATGGGTAATAATAAAAAACATATATACTAGATTCAACTTGTTCCTATGCATGAAATTTGTTTACCATCTGTCATCCTCGTCTTCCCCATATCCCGCCCGTGGCGGGATTTGGGTATCGTATGGTTTGGTTTGTCATACTCGTAATCTTGCTTGAAAACTTAAAACCCCCTTCTTAATGCATGTTTGCAGCTTCAAGCATATCTTCTTGTACATGATGACTTAATGGATGGTTCCCCCACTCGCAGAGGTCAACCATGTTGGTTTAGACTACCTAAGGTGCGACTCTATAGTAAGAATTATATCTTTATTTTCAGGTGTAACTCCAAGTTTAATCGGTGTTGATTAGGTTGGTATGGTTGCTGTAAACGATGGTGTTATTCTTCGCAAACATGTCAACAGAATCCTTAAGAAACATTTTCATGGAAAGGCTTATTATGTGCATCTAATTGACCTTTTCAACGAGGTGTATTTCGAGTTAAATTTAAGATATTTATATATATTATTATGTTTCATTGCATATTAATCTCCTTTTCGAGTAGGTGGAATTTCAAACAGTCTCTGGACAGATGATTGACATGCTTGTTGTTGGACAGAAAGATCTATCAAAATATTCTATGTCTCTGTAAGTGACAACATTATTTGTTCTCTTCGTACACTACGCCAAAATTGGGCTTTAGGGACTACGGATGTCGTCCCTAAAAACCCCGAATGTAGTCCCGAAAACCCTATTGGGACGACATGTAGTCCCCGGAAGCGTAGTCGCGACTGCTCCGTCGCAATAGGTTGCGGGGACGAGATTTTGACTTTTAGGGACGGCGCGTTGACCGGCCACGTCGTCGTTTTTTAATGTGGGACGATATCTTTCGGGACTACTCTATGTCCCTTGAAACTGTTCGAAAGGTCGATCGAAATAGCTTTCGGGACTACAACGTAGTCCCAAAAGATTATTTTGAAACTTATAAGGACAGGGTTTTCGGGACTACATGTAATCCCTAAAAGTTTTGGCCAAATTTATAGGGACCATGTTTTCGGGACTACATGTTGCCGTAAAAGATTTTTTCGAAACTTATAAGGACATGGTTTTCGGGACTACATGTAATCCCTAAAAGTTTTGGCCAAATTTATAGGGACAATGTTTTTGGGACTACATGTTGTCGCAAAACATTTGGACTAAACCTTTGGAGACATAGTTTTCGGGAGTACATTCTGTCGCAACAAGTTTTGTTAAAATCTATCGGGATGCACTTTTAGGGACAAAATGTAGTCCCAATAGACCATGTCAATTTTTTAAAAAAAATTAGGTTTTAGGGACAACATGTTGTCCCGATATCTATTTACTTTTAGCGACTACACATAGTCCCTAGTAGTCCTGACAATATATTTCTTTAGAATGTTTTCGGGACAACATTTAGTCCCTAAAAGTAGCAGTGAGCTAAAACGTATCGGCTTGTTTTTCGGCACTTTCCCAGGTATTTAATTACCCATTTTTACGAATAATAAACCCGTGCAAACAAAACAATCAAACGTACTACAAATACCCATATATAAAACAACGAATTAAAATTTGTCCACAAACGAGATAAAGTATGAATTAACACAACATAAAGTTTTATAAAAATCCAACCCGGCAGCGACTCCTTTAAACTTCAGAAGAATGTTCATCATCTGCTCCATCCTCAACTTCCGCTGCTTCAACCGCAGCTGCATCCTCAGCTGCATCCTCAGCTTCATCCTCTTCCAAAATGGTGTTGGGGTCGATAGGATCAGGCAATGTGAAATCAATGTTTTTATCGGCCAATTGTTCATGCAAATGTTTCATTTGCTGGTTATGCGCCTCTACAAACTTCCTTAATGCAGATTTGGATACCAATGGTTCGGGAGAGGGCGAGTAGTTGCATACAGAAGAAGAAGAGGAAGTCTTCGGCAGTTTCCTACCTCGTCCAGGTTTAAAACCTCGGCTTGATCCCAAGACTTTGTCCATAATGGCATCATCGGTCAACTTCTCCTCTAAACCCTCTTGACTCGCCTTCAGCTTTACCATCTTCAGCTGTAGTCACAACATAAGGAATTAAAGTCACAATTTTCAAACAATAACTATTGAACCTGTAAATAAAGCTAACCATTTAACCCGTGCTAACTCGTGACAACATGTCGATTTTTATAGAATGAAATCTTTCCCAAAGAACAGGAGATGGAGATTTTGAATCTAAATAAACAATTTCAAAAACACATACATCACCGAGAACAATTTGTTTCGGGGAGGTTTGTGTCTTTGACTTGTTCATTAGATTCAAAAATTATTAAAAATCTCCATCACCCATTCTTTGGGAAAGTTTTCAATCTATAAAAATCTAACCATTTTCATTTCAACATAACCCGTGACAACATGTCGATGTTTATAGAATGAAATCTTTCCCCAGGAATGGAAGATGAAGATTTTGAATAAATTTTGAATCTAAATAAACAATTTCAAAAACACATACATCTCCCTTTTTAAGTTGTGTTTATGGTTGCAACGTTGGCATTTGTTGTAATTGCGTTATTATTAATGGTTTATGCATTGTAGTGTGTTTACCTACATTGTAGTGTGTTTACCTACGTTGCTTTAAGGTGTGTTTATTGCCATACATATCCATAAACATAAGAAATTTTATTAAAATAAAAGACAAAAACATAAACCGTTACATCCTAAAATGGTTAAAACATGGAAATCGGGGCATCCCCTCAATCTCCTTTATTCTAGCACATTTAACCTAACTAACTACTACTACACACGAAGATTGTCCATTTCATTTAAAAGCTCATGAAGTATTGCAGCTGACTCACACGGGTGGTCATCGGGATTATTCTCCATGGCTTGAATTGCCTCCATTGCCTTTATCTTCAATTTTAACAGCTTGCACTTTGAGCACTTTTTGTTTTTCGGACTAAGTGTAGCTCTAGAGGATCCTGAAGAAGAACTTACACACGAAGATGAATCTGAAGGTGTTGTATTTCTCGAAGATGAATCCTTCCAAGCAAAATATCCACACCCGTAGTCGTTTTCTAAAGGCTGTAAACCATTAAAATAATTATAAAGAATGTCATTTGTAAAGATTACTTAATTATATACGGCATATATAAAAAAGAAGTTGTTTGTTAACCTTTGAATCGGCACACGCATAGTAAAGTCTACCGAAGCTTCCTTGTCGATGTGATCGTCTCACCACTACATATCCACCTCCACATGAGCACTCCATTTGAATAATAATTGGATGTGGTGGTGTTGATGTATATAAAGATAAACTTTTTGGGACTACAATTTAGGGGTTTTAGGGACTACAGTTTTTTGCGACTACATTTTAGAGGTTTTAGGGACTACATGTCGTCGCATAAAGTATTTAGACATTTCATTTTTAGGTCATAACCTTTTAGGAACTACACATGTAGTCCCCCTAAAAATTCAGTTTAGGCGGCAACTTTTCCCTCCATGTTTTCACTAAGGATAAGTTTTTAGGGACAACAATGTCGTCCCGAGAAATATGTAGCCTAATGTTTTGTCATCTAGTGAAGTTTTAGGGACAACGCACGTGGTCCCTAATAGTTGTTTATCGGGACAGATAGGTAGTCCCCAGAAGTTTTGATCTCCAAAACATTTATCGGGACAACATGTAGTCTCGATAAATATGTAGCCTAATGTTTTGTCATATAGTGAAGTTTTAGGGACAACTTTTGTAGTCCCTTATAGTTGTTTATCGGGACAGATATGTAGTCCCCAAAAGTTTTGATCTCCAAAACATTTATCGGGACACAATGTAGTCCCGATAAATATGTAGCATAATGTTTTGTCATATAGTGAAGTTTTAGGGACAACTTTTGTAGTCCCTAATAGTTGTTTATCGGGACAGATATGTAGTCCCCAGAAGTTTTGATCTCCCAAACATTTATCGGGACAGCATGTAGTCCCGATAAATATGTAGCCTAATGTTTTGTCATCTAGTGAAGTTTTAGGGACAACGCACGTAGTCCCTAATAGCTGTTTATCGGGACAGATTGGTAGTCCCCTGAAGGTTTGAACTCCAAAACATTTATCGGGACAGCCTGTAGTCCCGATAAATGTGTAGCCTAATGTTTTGTCATCTAGTGACGTTTTAGGGACAACGTATGTGGTCCCTAATAGTTGTTTATCGGGACAGATTGGTAGTCCCCTGAAGTTTTGAACTCCAAAACATTTATCGGGACATCATGTAGTCCCGATAAATATGTAGCATAATGTTTTGTCATCTAGTGAAGTTTTAGGGACAACGCACGTGGTCCCTAATAGTTGTTTATCGGGACAGATTGGTAGTCCCCTGAAGTTTTGAACTCCAAAACATTTATCGGGACAGCTTGTAGTCCATTAAAGTTTGAGCGCCAAGTTTTCCCTCCAACTTTTTTTCGTCTTGGTTTTTTAGGGACTACATGTAGTCCCTATAAATAGTAGTCAAAACTAAAAAAAAACATAAGACTCCTTTTTTGTCACGTAGTGAAGTTTTCGGGACGACATGTTGTCCCGATAAACCATGGCGTTGTCCCTATAGATTTTGGTCAAACTTTTGGGGAGAAAAACCCATTTTTTGTCGTGTAGTGGACTTTTCGGGACGGATTTCCGTAGTCCCGAAAAATTGTTTGTCCCGAAAGGTGAATTTTGGCGTAGTGGTATCTCCACTCACTAGATCTATTTACTGCCTGCGTGTTGTATCTTCCGAAGTTCATGATCATATATGATGTCTTGTAGTAACCGTCACATTATTCAGTACAAAAGTGGTTACTACTCATTATACCTTCCGGTGAGTTTCTTACTTTGATTTTTAATCATCTATTTATGTGTACTTAATTTCATCTTAACTTTGTTATTTGACAAAATTTATCATATGATAATTGTTTCAAGGTTGCGTGCGTACTCCTTATGCTTGGAGAGAATCTGGACGATCATGTTCACGTGAAACACATCCTTGTTGAAATGGGTATCTATTATCAAGTGCAGGTAATGTGATCATCACTTTCAAATATATATAAACCGCTTTGGTCTTCCTTGAATTTTCTTGGCATGTTATTTTTTCTTTCCTGTGATACTGAAAAACATAGTCGTTTTTATTTTAAATACACTTAATATGTGAATTGAATTGATTGTAGAATGATTATCTTGACACTTTTGGTGATCCTAAGATGTTTGACAAGGTTAGTACAACGGTATCACTTATCTTAGCCAGGCCTTGTGAGGGAACTACAACTCATGGCTAGATTGTGTCCTATGATAACAGACTGGATCTGATATTGAAGAGTTCAAGTGTTCGTGGTTGATTGCAAAAGCGCTCGAACTTGCTAATGAAGAACAAAAGAAAACTTTAAGTGTAAGCATCAGAAGAAACTTGCGCACTCTATATTGAATACCATCTACGCATAATACATTTCTAAAATATTATAGGAAAACTATGGGAAAAAGGATCCAACTTGTGTAGAAAAAGTGAAGCAACTATACGACTCTCTCAACCTTCAGGTCAGGTTTGCTTTTAGTAGCGTTTTTCGTATATATAAATGTATATCCGAAGACCATACATAATCTCTTACCCCATCTATTGTGTATTTTGTAGGGTGCATATGATGATTATGAAAACGAGACTTATGAGCAATTAATCAAATCAATTGAAGCTCATCCAAACAAATCAATTCAAGCAATGTTGAAATCATGCTTGGAAAAGATATATAAGAAGCATAAGTAGGTCTCAAACTCTTGTTAAAGTTGTTGGTTTATTCGTATTTATGTCTTTTACTTTAAATGTTATCTTATGCAAATAACGGGGGATAATGTAGCTACCTAGACTCCTTTTATCTCATGTAATAAGTTAGTAGTAAATTTTGGTCTTTTAATTTTTGTTGTTGTTGTACTGCCTATATAAGGTCTCCTTCTTTTTTTTTTGGAAACGGCAAATGTTTTACATCGGAGCCTACTCGTAATATTCCAACGAGCACCCCAGGTTCGAGCTCCGCATAGCGGGCAAACCCAGCCCTCCACGAGGGTTTCCAGGGGAAAATTCGCCATGCGTGCCTTAAGAGGTGTGGGTTAAATTACGCTATTGCGACGACCACAAGGGTCGAACCCCCAACCTCAGCCCACATGGGTATAAAACCCGGTGCATCACAACCAGCTAGGCTGGAGATCATTTGCAGGTCTCCTTCTAAGCTAATAAAATTGTCTTGATAAGTAATAGCGCGCGCATAGCGGCTGCATTACAAAAATCACATTTGAGTGTAGAAACTAAAAAATTAGTAATATTTATTATATTAAATGTTTATAAACAATTAGAGTTAAAGAAATATTTGAAACACCAAAATTTATATTATAATTCATGGTTACACTGTGTTCCCGAGATTTTTTTTTCTGAAGAAATGAAAGGAAAGGAAAAGAAGCAGGAAGAAAATAAAAAGGAAAACGTGTTCCCGAGTTTTTAAGTGGAGATAAGAGAAAAGAAGTGGAAAAAAAATTTGTTCCATTTTTCTCTCTTAATTTTCCTTCCAAAATTGAGAAGATTTGGAAAGAAAATTATTTTTGTACATTTTTTAAAAATTAATCCTCAAATTATCTTTAAACAAATATATATATATATATTATATACGTGTTTATCTTTTTCATCTTTACTCGATACAACCGAGTCGAATCGAACTTCTAAATTCTTCATATTTTATTCTTTTTTTGTTTGTTTTTACACAAGTGAAATTTTTAAATTTTTTTTATCATATACTTATTTTTCGTTAATTAATTCGTGTATTATGTAATCCTCGTTTGATCTTTATGAGTTTTTTTTAATTTATTTATATTAATTGTTTCAGTTGTGTTTATAAAGTTCATCACTTGTTTTTCGTTAATTAATTTGTGTATTATGTAATGCTCGTTTGATCTTAATGAGTTTTTATAATTTGTTTATATCGAACTTTTATTTTGATTTTTCTTTACTTTCTTTTCTTTCCAAATACTTCCGCTCGGGAACACGTTTTGAAAAAAATAATCTCATTTCTTCTCTCTTCTTTTCTGTTCAATTATTTTCTTTTCACTTCTCTTCTTTCCTCGCTAAACTCAGGAACAGGGTGTAAAGTAATATATATTACTAATTCAAATTATATATATTATTAATTTTATGAGAAAAATTTATAACTATTTTTATAGAGAATTTTATCATATCATTTTTTGTTTAAGACAATTATTTTATAAAATACATTTTAGCAAAATGAAATTGGTTCCATCCTCCAACCTTGAAGGACTTGTGCCTTCCTATTGTGAGATCTGGTATTGTTATTGAGCATGAAAACTTGACCACTATAGTGGTGGTTGCTTTTAATTCAGATGAGATTACATGTGATGGGTTAATGTCCTCAAAGTGATTGATAAACTACTAAAAGGATGAACGAAAATTAGAAGGCTAAAATGTATTTTAGTACATCAAACTTGGTCAATCGTAATTTTTACTACCCTTAACTATTAAGGGTTCAAGATAGTATCTTAGATTTGGTAAAATGGTTTATATTATACCTTGACTCGGTCATGTGATAAACATGTGACCGAGTTGGTTAAATATTTAACGAAGAAATTTAGGTTATTACTTTATCACGTCTATTATCCAGGTTAAAATCAATTATACCAAAAAAAAAAAATACGGCCGGTATCGCAACACTTTTGGGTAGAAACTAAGAAATAAACGTGAAAATCAAGAAAGGTACGTTTGATCCTATTAAAAAAAAACTAATTATATTATGTAATTGTTTATAATGTGTATGATTAATTCCAATTGATTTGAACTATTTTTTCAATTGCATCACACTGAATATTTTTTGATAGTCTATAAGGGTTTTTAGTCTTTTATAGTATTTATTCAATTCATTATACAAGTTTGAAAATTGTGTAATTGTTCACTTGTTCATTGTGGTTTCATTTTGTAGAATGAATGATGATTCAATAGTGACATCTAGGTTACATTATGGAGGTGTTCTCGTGAGGGGAGGGGGGGGGGGGTTTGACTGAATATAGGGATTGTGATTACATAAATATAGAAAGAGAGCGAAATAGGGTATGTATGTGGTCCTTCACTATGGAGTTGAGGAACCTAGGGTTCAAAGATTCTGACGTGAATGGAGTTTACTACAAACAACCACTAAAGACACTTAAAGATGGTTTGAGACTTATCCATGACGAATCTAGCTTATATGACATGTTCTCTTGCGCTAATAGGTATTGGTTGATTGAGTTATATGTGGAGGATAATGATGAATGGCTAAGGACCAACAATAAGTTGGTTGACATGGTTAATATTAACTTTATTTCGGGAAGTAGAAATGAAAGTACATCATGTAATGAAGATAGACCTGACCAAAACATTGAGCCAATAAATAATGACAAAGATGAGAGGAATGAGGATGATGAGTCTAGTTCAGAAGATCAAGGTGATGGGGATGAAGATTTTGAAGCTGCACTTGATTCAATTATTGAGACGTTCGATCAAAATCAAGATCACAGAAATGGATGTTGGTATCAATGAGGTAAGAAAACACTATAAGCTTATAGAGAAAAACAAGGAAAATACTTGGTGTCAAGAACCCCAAAAAGATTCACACCACAATGACGAGGTCGAAGACAATTTTCCTAATACTGAAGATAACTATCTTGACAACTCTGATGTTGACAGTTTACATGAAGAGACACTAGAAGATGGAACCATTGAGATGAGAAGAACACCTGTGCGATTTTCTTGGTACAATGAAAATTGTCGGATCGTAAACTTTTCCATTGGTCTCTCATTCACTGATCATAAACAATTTAAGAACGCCTTGTTGAAGTATGCGGTTCAAGAAAAGAGAGACTACGAGTTTATAAAAAATGCCCGTTGCCGTGTTAGAGTAAAATGCAAAGATGAACATTGTAAATGGTTGGTGTTTGCTGCAGATGAAGTGCACCATGGAAAAAAATATTTTCTCATAAAAACTTTAAATGAAAGTCACACTTGTTCAAAGCTCTTCAAGATTTCACATCTCACATCATCGTGGATTGCAGAGGAGTGGGAGACGATGATTTACGCTCACCCAGGTATTAAGTCCACTTATATTCAAGACACCATTAAGCCACAACTTGAGTTAGAAGTGACTAAAAACCAATGTAAAAGAGGTAAGGCGATGGTAATGAAGCGGTTAGAAAGGGATGTCTTGCATGAGTATAAAAAGTTAAATGACAATGCAAGAGCTTTAGTGGAGGCAAATCCAGGAACCTCTGTTCACATTGAAGTTCAAAATATAGGTAATGGGATTCCTCCCTACTTCAAAAGAATGTATGTTTGCTTGGATGTTGTTCGTAAGGGGTTTCTAGATGGTTGTATAAAGTACTTAGGAATCGATGGATGTGTTTCTTAAAGGTGTGGTGAAGGGTATGTTGCTCACGGCTGATGGTAAAGATCTAAACAACCAAATGTTCCCGTTAGCGTGGGCAATTGTTGAAATTGAGTCGGAATCACTTGGTTTTTAGAGCATTACAAAGTTGATATCAAAACTGTAGATGGTCTAGAATGGACATTCATGTCTGATAAGCAAAAGGTACATCTATCTTTTTTTGTAATTTGTTTTTTATTTACATATTCTTCTTAAAAGGTCAATTTTATAAAGTGAGTCCCGTTAGATAATAAGTAATTTGTTTTTCAGGGATTGTTAAATGCGGTTGAAGCAATCTTCCCAAAAGCTGAGCATAGATTATGTGCACGCCACATATATGCGAATTGGTATTCAAATTTCCGTGAAGAAAAACTTAAAGTGGCATTCTATGCAGTCGCCAAGTGCGCAAATGAGGCTCAATTGCATCAAAGGTTAGATGAGATTGACGATATTCAATATGGTGCAAAAAAATCTTTAGAGGACAAAGACATCAGGCAATGGTGTAGGGCTTATTTCAAGGCATTTTCAAAATGTGACTCAGTAGATAATAACAGTACCGAAGCATGGAATTTTGTACTCATAGCTGCTAGAAGTAAGCCTATAATCTCAATGAATGAGGATCTTAGAGAGTATCTTATGGGAAGATGGATTCAAAGGCTCTGGTTTGTTCAAAAATGGAAGCTTAATTGTGGACACATCTGGGATATTGTGAATGAAAATTCCGCTGTAAGTTGTAAATGGAAGATAAAATGGAATGGTGATGTGGGGTTTCAAGTTTATTTCGGAGCAACTCAACATTGTGTCTATCTTGATAAGAGAACATGTAGTTGTGGAGCATGGGAGCTTTCTGGTATTCCATGCCCTCATGCGATTGCAGCTATAAGGAGTAGAAAAAAAAGACCCGTTTGATTACCTAGACAACTGTTATTCAAAGGATAAGTTTATTTCCGCATATAGTTATCCCATTGAGGTTGTCGGAAGTGAAGAGTTTTGGCCAAATAGTGGTGGTGGGGAATTGAAGCCACCTCTCCCAAAAGCAATGCCAGGTAGACCAAGAAAAGCAAGAAGGAGAAGGAAGTTCGAGCCGAAAAAGTCGAAAACCAAACTCTCTCGTCATGGTAGAGACATCCATTGTGGAATTTGCAACTCTTGACACTCATAATAGAAAGACATGTGATAAAGCCGAAACTATAATGGAAGAAAATAGAGCTGGTAGAAAGCGGAAGAAACCAACCAAGAAGTCTAATGTTGTTGTCTAATGCAATATAGTCAATTCTTTACTATATGTTGCGTATTTTGCTTATGAATTTTGTGTCACCGAGACAATATTTTGGTTTTACAACATTGCACCTTTTGGTTTTTTATGCAAATTGTTGGATTTAATTTCAAAGTGACATGTGATTTGTCAAGTTTTTTATTTGATCCATTTTATTTGTAGGATGAATAAACTCAATTTTTAGGCTTTTCACTGTAATATAATAGTTGTTTTGGATATGACTCATTCACCATATCTTTAATCTTTAATCTCTTTTATCTAATAAATGAGAGTTATGACTGAGGTCATTCGGCTGATGTGTCACGTTTTTAAACTGTCCATCTAGGATTACTAATTAGTAAGATGATGTCATAATTCAATTTATGTTAGCTTTATTAGAAAAAATAAATAAATATTAATATGGGTGCGTACGATGGAAGTTAAGAAAGTTAATCCTACCATTTGAGTGTGAGATCTTGGGCAGTGTGAATCTTGGACAGCTAGCAAGATTCTTTGGAAAATCAATAGTCCATGTAGTCTTTCCTAATACCCTACCAGGTTCTTAATTATTTTTGAATTTGAATTTTAATCATCCCACTCTCTTCTTATTAATAAGTTGTTCAAATAAAAAGGTTTCAGGTAAGATCAATATAAGTTATGGTTTTGATTTTTAGATTATACTTTTAATTTGAATCTTCAAAATATTTTTATATCCAAGCATTTAAAATCTGTTTTGTAAAATATTTGTATTGTGGTTTTTACGTATGATTGGTAAATATTTGTTTCGGTGGTTTGACAAGTATGAAAAGGTTTTTGATATTTGTTTCCGTTGTTTCTTTTCGAGAGATGCGATCGAAAATAAGTTGTTTTTTTCGGTTTATTTGAATTTGTCTTTTAGTTTGATTTATTTGGTGTTTGGTAGTTTGTTTGTTCACAAGACTGGTTTTTGTGTTTGATCGGTATAAGTATTTCATAAGATTGTTGAAAATCTTGATGGTAATAAATGAATCTTTATTTGTTTTGATTGGATAGTTGTAGAAGTTGTAATTGTTGCTACTTCTCAGGGAATATTTCAACAACAAAATGAGATCATACTAATAAATTGTTTTGACAGTAAACTTTGGACTGCTTTTTTGAATAACTTGCAAGTTCTTATTTGCAAGCTACATTTGGCTACCTCGACAACTTATTTGAATTACATAGACTACTTATTTGGTCAACTATAAATTGATTATCTGCAACTTATTTTGGACTACTTAGACCATTTATTTGGTCAACTTTAAACTGATTATCTAGAGCTTATTTTGGATTGTTCTTTGCAACTTATTTAGACATATTTATACTGGTTATCTATATAGCGTATTTAGACCTCATTTGAACGGTTCAAACTATCTATCTATTTTGAAAACTTTAGACCGCTTATTTAGAGTGTTTAGAGCATTTCGACTACTTATTTTCTTTATATTTGGACATCGTTTTTTTGTTTCTTATATGGTCAACTTCAAATTTCTTCCTTGCAGCTTCTTTGGGATGCTTACAATGCTTTTTAAAATGTATTTGTAGGGCTCTAACTACTTATTTAAAGTTTATTTACGACTTCTTGATACAACTTGAAATCACTAATTTGCATCTAGATAAGGAATGAGATTAAGTATTTGAAAATAAGTAAACGGGTTGAAATTAAGTACTTGAAAATTAGCACTTATTAAGTCTTTTTTGTTTCTTTCGCTTTCAGGTCAAGTTCATGGCAGATTGTCTCTCAAGATCCCGAGTAATCACTATAATGACATCAAAGAGCTCCTGTTGCATATCGCCATTATTTACGTGTTTAATGCCGACGTTTTTTCCTTAATAGCGTGGAACGATGAGGTATTAAAAGGCTTATTGAAACGGAATAGACAAGGAGTATGAAAGAGAGAGCACAGAGAAATATCAACTCGATGTTTGTTTTATTTTGAATGTCTACTCATATAGTTTATTTAAAATAGTATGTTATGTGGCATATTGATTATGTTTATAAAGTTGGATATTGGCTTTTGCTCGATTGTGAATTAAGATTTTACTGAAACTTGATCATGCTCTTAACTTAGTGCATGGTTAGATTCAAGGTATTAAATTATAAGGACATAACTCTTTAGCCATCTACTAATTTATAACTTTTAGTGCAATTTTTTTTGTACATCCACCGTGTATCACACGGGGAATAAGCTAGTATATAATAAAAGAGAGACCTTAAATGTCACATGGCGAAGTAAGGTCCCTTGGATGGGTTATCTTCTTTGATTTCAGCCATTATATCAGATTGATGATGTCATCAAAGACTATTTCTATTTTACACCCTCTTACAATACATAATTACATTTTCTTTTTCATTTACAACTCCATTGAAATAAATAAAAAAACATAAGTTTATTTTACCTATAAATCGTTCAATTTAGACTATGATTTAACATATTGTTATTCTAAAATCCCCTCATAAAAATATCAAAACATGTTTATAAACGTAAAAGTATATAAATTATTTTAACTATAAGCAACATAGGTATAAACGTAAACATATATATGCTATTATACGTATGACATTATCTTCTCATAATAACTTAAAATCTACATAAAAAAAAATTTACGAGTCAAACTTTATCTTTGTCCGCCCTATCGCGGGACAATAACCTTGTCTTTTAAAGTTATGTTACAAAATAGTATATAAAAATAATTGATAAGAGCAATATAAATACATACCTCAAGGCTTTGGGGAACAAATTTTTATTCGAATAATGATACATCATATGACCATTTGGGTTTAAAAATGAATTTGTTTTTTTGAAATAGTTAACGCTTTAATCCTTTCGTTAATTATTTAACTGAACTCAGTCACATGTTTATCATATGACCGAGTCAAGGTATCATCTAATCCTTTTTGTCAAATTCAAGATACTATTCAACACCCTTAATAGTCCAAGGTAGTAAAAATTCCGGTTGACAAAATTTAGGTTACTAAAACACATTTTGCCCATTTCATTTTCACCAACCCAAGCCACTTCCATTAACCCCGGTAGTAATAAAAATGTTGGTGGCAAACTTTGCATACATAGACACATGAAGCTCAACAAACATCATTTATGCACATTGCTTCAAATGAAACCTTAGAAGGTGAGAGAATCAAGATGACCAACACAATCCCCTCTAGTTGGTTTCGCACGGGAGACACATTGACCAATTGGAAAAGCAAGTATGGAGGTCATGCTAGGAGAATACCCTTCTTACATGATTGAAAAAATAGACTTTTCAATAGCCAAAGCTCCATCAGCCTACAATGTCCTATTGGGCAGACCATCATTTGAGAGGTTTGGAGTCATTCCATCAACCATACATATGAGTGTTCAAACGGTTTTCGGATGACCAGAGTTATTTGGATTGGGTTATTCGGATTTGCAAATATTTTTTTCATTCCCAAATCCAAACCAAATTTAGATAAAACCAAACCAATCCAACCAAATTCATTATCTGGTTATTCGGTAAAACCAAATAAGATAGACAAAAATAAACCATCATTGCTTAAACAAGGTTTTACAAATACTCATATATTAGCATGGAAATGAAAAAAAAGCCCTAAATACTTATACAAACTTTTAAAGAAATGTTAACTTAAAAGGTTATTTTTTAATGTTTAAACAAACTAGTTTAATCTTAATATTAACAAACATCTTACTGTACAGTTGAAATATATATTTTTTGTTGTCAAAATCTAATAAAAACAATGATCAAACAATTAACTCCACTGAATTGGCAGTTTGTGATCGATCGAAAAAATGAAATTTAAATTTAACGTGTATGATTAGAGTGTTGAACAACAACTTTATTCAACTCCATGGGGTTTCAGTTTCTTCACATTCTTTGTGTTCATCTTTATCTTCATCACATAAGCAGGTTTTGATTACTTCGATTCTCTGTATTAAATGTGAATTTCAAAACTTATATGGATCCTATAAAAACGTTTGAATTTTCACGACTTTTTATTTTTCCGTTTATGGCCAAATGTTGAAATTTGTGAAATAATATCACATTTGATTTTTATATTAGATGTGAATTTCTAAATGTAGAGACGTTATATGATATATATTCAACTATAATAAAAATCACAAAAAAATTACATGTTATACTACTAATATCACATATAATAAAAATGTATTATAATATAAAATTTCAAAACCAATAAGAAAAACCTCAAAAAAGATTTCATTGAAAGTATATCGAGGGATGCTTTATAGAAAGATAACTCATTGCTAGCTGCAATGATGGAATTTATTTATTTAATATATTAATTGTTTTTAGATAATTAAGTTTTAAACAAAAATAAATTCTTGAAATGAAAAATATTGGTTTATTTGATCAGTTTTTAATAGTATTTCATTATCTCAACCACATCCTTTATTTATATAAAATGTTATTTTCAGTAAAAACATATATACGCGAGTACACTTCTAAATGGGTGTTTATTTCGGCTTATGTAATGGCCTTACAAGTTTATGTAAATTTTCTCAGAAACCCAATTTTTCCGGTTTAACCTTACCAGCTTAAATAAACCATAAATTCAATAAGCTTTATATAAGCCCAAAAACAAACACCCCCTGATCTAAGAATTTTTTTTTCTTTTTTCAAAATCTGATAAAAACAATGATGAAACAATTGGTATAATCGGCATAAGCTGAATTGGTAGTTTGTGATCGATCAATCGAAGATATGGAATTTAAATTCAAAGTGCGTGATTACAGTGCTGAACAAGAAGTTTATTCACTCCCTAGGGTTTCAATTTCTTCACATCCTTTATCTTCATCATTACCACATAAGCAGGTTCGTTTTTCTAACTGCTCACTAGCTTAACCTTTCACTTGACTATACATATATATATATATATATATATATATATATATATATATATATATATATATATATATATATATATATATATATATATATAGTTTATATATATATATATATATATAGTTTATAGAAATTTGATTTTTATCATCACATTGTAATAAATGATCAATAATAAAATGTGGACGATTTCTGTTTCTGTTACAGTTTAGTGAAGTTTAATCAGGATGAATATAGTTTTTCCTGTTACGGACGTTATTTCCTCTTGCTACCGAGTTTTATGAATTTCGAATCTGATTTTCTTATGCTTGCTTGATTAACCAATGCATGATATATTTAAATTTCGTATTTATTTTCCTGAATATGTTATATTGACGTTGTGCCATATGCTAAATTTAATAATTTTTTTATGTTAGGATGAGGGGGAAATTGAATTCTTTGATCCGTTGAGGGGGCTATCAACGGATATTTTGGAGTCTGGTCAAGATATGGCTGTTGCAGAGAAACCTCCTGCTACTCAACCAATATCTTATCTCTCTGCAAAAGAATGGGCGTCTTACAATAAGTTATTAACGCAGAGATTTCCTGTGCCAAAAACGATTCAAGTTTCAGCGGTAAGTCTTTTAAACTGTCATAGTATATTCAAAACATTTTACTATTGTCAGTTCTTAACGTGGATATTTTTTGCACTACAGGCGTCAAGCAAAACTCTGAAAAGAAAGAAGGGTAAGGTGTATTACTAACTCTCTTATTTCTACTTCTACCATTCCTCGTGGTACATTGTCTCGAACTGGGGTACATGGAGATGGTTAGTCGACTAACTTGCATTTTTTTCTTTTAATCAGCAATTGGAGAATTACCAGCAAATATGCAGTCAGATGAACTGAATGAATCTCAAAAGGTGACGGAAGGAGGATTCAAGACTGTTAGCCAACAGGAGTATATCAACCGATTGCATGAACTCAAAGATGAGATTAGGCGTTCTTGGAGTTCTGATGACCGTGTAACATCTTTGAAGTTGTCAATTAAGGTAGTTTGTCGTTGTTACTTTTTACTGGATTTAGGATTTCAGCAAGGATGTTCATTTTCGATCGGCCTTTTGACGGGAACTCCTCCTTTTCTCTCTGAAGTGCCCTTGTGAACGAGACTGTTCTACCCATGTGCTTGTTAATATTTACTGTACTTTTTCTTTATAAAGTCCCATTCCTTCTGTTTGCTAGCCTGCAAAACTTTAATGATAAAGTCTCAACTTGAGCTTGTAAAGATCTCTGCCTCGTCCCTTTTCTTAATGATCCAATAGTGTTTAGAGCGTTTTTCCCTTTATGTTAAAAGTTCTTAAAAGTGATATGTATCTCTATCCTCTGTTTGAGTAATCTTTTAACGAGGAGAGTGAATGGTCTTAAGCCAGATATAAAATATAATTTAGGAATAAAAAATTTGTCACCCTGCAGGTTGCTACGCTTCTGATGGACACCTCTGTGGCACAGTTCTATCCAACATTATTTGTTCTAGCTACTGATATAATGGACATGCTAGGTGACATGGTATGGGAGCGGGTTACAGAGAAAGCTGAGTTTGCAGACGACGGAACCAAAATATGCACTCTATCAGGTTTTTATTTCCTTTGCAGTTTCTTACCATATGACTAGTCTTTATTTTTCCCATTAGGATATATTTATGCCATAACCTTATTCTAAGCACACCTTGCTAAACAAAACAGAATTATGATATTCTTACAGTAATAATATTTTTGACAATTAAAAGAGTTTCAAGGGTAGTTAGTTAGTTATCCTATATATTAAGTTTGTTCATCTTCATAAAGCTGTACACTACTTTGTACATACTTATCGATTAATATGACCTGTTGCAGATGACTTTAAAGCTGATAATATATGCCTTGAAGCCAAAGAGACATGCGGTAACTGGTTCAGAAAAATTGCTTCCGTCCATGAGCTTCTTCCACGCATGTGAATACCTTATCTTCATCTTTCGTTCGGTACATTCAATATTATAATGATTTTAATTCGCATGCAAAGTTCTTGTTTATATGCTTTTGTGTATCCATTAGTAACAGTTAGTGAAATTGTTACTTAAATCAAGATTTATTTTTGAATATGAGTTTTTGGGTTTATCTGCTGCTAATTTGACATTGCTCCTTAGCTATCTCGAGCTTGCAATATTTCCATGCTGGCGGTTTTTGCATGATGATGTCATGGATAATCTCATGCGCTTGGTTATGATGATCAGAGGGATTGCAGATCCATTGGCATCAGCCTACTGCCGATTCTTTTTGCTTCGTTGTGCCCAGAAACTTCCCCAGCGCGATACAGGTATATACTCATTGATGTTCTGTGTATCTGTACATCTATTTGTCTCAACATGTTATAAATAAGTTCATAGCCATTAAGTGCATTAGTATAAATTGAGTATGTTGAAAATGTCTACGTATACTGCATTCTCTAAGCTGAGAAGTGATAACATATGTGTTTTAACTATCTTCTAGAGCATCTGATAACTTGCATCAATGACCAAAAGATTGTACTTTCCCGGATTGTATCTATGAAAGAAACCAAGTATGGGAACTTTTTGGGAGATCAAAGGTTGCTTATTAGTTTAATGGAACCAACGATCGAGTATACTATGAGATGCATCTTTAAGGATCCAAACCAGGTTAGTGACCGACCTTCCTTTTGGGAAAATATTTTGACCTTATGACTATATTAATTGTTGGTTCTTATAACTTTATAATTAATGGTATTGTTGATATTATTATTTACAGGTTGGTGATATGATAGTAAGACTTGGATTAGGGAAGAATTCATCGGAGTTATATGGAAAAGCTCCTTGGATATCAATTATCCTCCATTATTTACTTAAGGAACTACCAACTGAAGTAGTGTGTACAAATCCCGTAGATATACTTCACCTTGTTGAGTGCAGTGGTGATTTTTCGTTTGACCAGGTACTCTTTCGAAGATTCTAGCTGACATCCTTTAGTTTCAGTTGCCATCCAAGCTGTTAAAACTGTTTTATATGCAGTGTTTAAATTACAAGATGGTTGGGTTGAAACTTTGTGAGGGAATATATGAAATAAACACAGTTGATGCCGTAATTGATGAAGTAATTCAGGTACTCTCTGTTTACAGTATTTTCATACTCTTTGTGCTGAATTGCTCCTGTTTTCGCTTGTTTACATCGTCTTTATTCTTCGGTATATGTTTTGATGCTTCCTTTATTATTTAATGTTGTTATTTACAAATATGATTCTATTAACCCCTATATAATAGAATAACCTTTTCATTACTACCCAAATTTGATTGTGTGGTATTCAGTCAACCAGATTGCTCCGTTTAAGACACAATCATTGGGTTTTTGATTTATTCTAGTTATTTAAAGTGCTTGATTGATTTGTATAGACTTCACGACGGTTGTAATAGCCATGTTCATGTTTATAATCTTTTGGTATCTGGATACTTATGTCAATCATACGTTGTGATAGCTAAATTTAGCATCACATATATCAACTTATCAGTTGTTAAAGTTTCTTCTCAGGTTGCTACCAGAAGGAAGAACCTTGACGAGTACTTGAAGATTCTGGATGCTTATATGGATATCATTCTTCAACATAAGATGGTAAGCTTTATAACTTGTGTTTTCAGAATATATTTTGGTGTGCACCTAGCTGATTCAGTTCTAATGAACGTAGTGGTACAGATTTGTGCCAAATATACATTGGTTTTCTAGTGGTACAAATTTATGGTTGAGCTTGTAAACCTGCAATGAAAACACTGATATGTTGATAATTTGATTCAATTACTTACCATTATAATCAAAGTGTTGTTTCATGTTCTTTACGCCTCGTCCGTGTTCCCAGGATCCATATCTAAGCTCCGTTCTAAGTGAAATATTTGAGAGATTGTGCAATGAAGTGGTTACGGAAGATGAACTGGGTAGCCTGCAATCAATTGTTGTGAAGCTGGTCACACATTTTGATGATATGAAATATGTTTTCGACCTGGTAAGCTTGATATTCTTAGTTTAGCTTTTTGCGGGGAAATAAAAATAAGAAAATCGAACCGAAAATGTTTAAGATTCACTTGGAGTATTGGCCCGAATTTTTTTGTGTCATACTACAGAACTATTTTGTCGACATATTAGAAGTCATGCATGGGAGCTCAAGAAGCATTGTGAGTATGCACATCCTTACTAATGCCACAAGGTAGCGTTTTCTGTTATTTGCATGTTGAATTGATAGGAAAGAAGTTCCTGTTTCATTTTTCCTATCTATCTGAAACCTTGTATAGTCGAAGCTAACTCTTGTGAAATAGTTACAACCTGTGACATGAGAGATAATATAATAAACTCTCTTCTTAGGACCATGGATCCTTTCGGTACGTCACCAGATATTTTAAAGAAATAAGATAACTTTTTAGTTTTACCTTTAGAGTAAAATAAAAATTAGCATTGATAGTAATCAAAAGCAAACTTGTTGCTCTAAATCTTCGACTTGTGAAGGAATTTAAAGCGAACTTGGTCTTTCTAAGTGATATGCCTAGATAATCTCCTTCTTTGATCTTATTCAGTATGTTTAAATTTCAATTTATAGATAGGAATCTGAAAATATTAGTGTGAATATAATGTAGTTCTTTTCTCCTAAATGGTTGAGCAGAAATGATCGCATTGATGATACGACCACGATAAAATTACTTTTTGATGTTGCTCAGTCTCTGCATGATAATGTTGATTTCTCAAGCACGAGACAGGATGATAATCAACAGGCAGAGCGATTGATTGCTCGTTTTGTTGATAAGGTACCTTCCGTTGCTTCCCGATTTTGTCTTCCGGTGTAATTAATGCTTTTTATGCACTATACTTCATGTATGTTTCTTTTTTTATTTAATATTTGCTTCTTGAAATCCTCAGTTGTGTATAATCTCTAATGTTGACTATCCATAATTATTAGGTTGACCATGGTACGGATTTGGATCGGCATTTGACATTCTTGATCGAGTGTCGTGGAGCTTTCAATAGCATGAATGATTTGAAGGTATTCTTCATTTCTTTATGAATATAAAAAATTAGCTTAAGAGGAAACATCGCAAATAGATCTAATATTCTAATGGGACAAGAGTTGCCTAAAGTGTATCCTAATCATTTTATTGAAATAACATAGTTTCATAATCATATATAAGACACTATTGATCTGTACTCGTTGGGACAAAAGTTGTTCACGAGTCAACCCAACCCAACCCGACTTATGCACAAAATAACCATTTTGACCCGAAGCTATTTTCCACATCTATTACTGACAGTTTGACTAACCTTGCAGGAGATTCTTGTTCATCAAAGCAATCTTATAGCAACCAAAGCTATAAGAGAGAAAAAATATCATTTCAATTTTATCAAATCTTGCATTACTTTTAATGAAGTTACAATACCATGTATTCCATCTTATTCCAGACAGTTAATCTTATATCTTGAAACTGCAGAGGTAAATATCTGTGATCCTTAGTCTTCTAACCTAAGTGTATTAGGAACACTCGTAAGCTCATTATATTTCATATTAATATCAGGTTTCTCTGTTTGGAGGCTTAATTTCTCACTCAGATGGACTTCTGGATTCCGCAGTTTGCTGCTTACAAAATGTTTACTTAGTAGATGGTCAGTTTCAACGATTCTATCATTTCTTATTGCTTTGAGAAAAAGTTTTAACATACTGTATTTATGTCCAACCAACTGTTCTATCTTCTTTAAACTCATTGTATACCATGAATATACTATAGCGATTACTTTAAAAAAAATCTTATCATTTGGAAAATTTGTTATTTAGTGGAGTTATCTTTTATAAGTTGGCTTAATTGGGTATCTAGGCTTGAGGAAATCCAATGAAGATGTTGATGGTATTGTTTCGCTAATGAGAAAGCTGTGCAGCTTCATCCTCTTGGTTCCAGGTAATTCATTCGGCTTACTAATGTTGAAAATAATTGTTTACTATAAAATAGTTAAATGAATTAGGCTTTGTTGACTTGAGTTTCAAATATGAGTCTGTTTAGGCATTACTGCTAAAGGTGGTAGGCTCGACCCATCAGCTTATCCGTGGGTTGATTTGCGTTATGTTTTATCTCTAACATGTCAAATGGGTAAAATGAAAAAGTAGCTTTAATTGAAAAGTGGTCAAATGGAATGGAAGTCGCCCAAATTATATTATTATTGAATCAAACCTCTTAAATCGTTTTATAGAAATTATAATAACTCTGGCAATTTCTTTTGGGTCAACCCGTTTTGATCCATACAAGATTACCTGTTTTGACTAATTATCCAACCCGCCAGCACGTCCATTTGGTTACCTCCTATTACTCTCCCGCTTACTCATATTTTTTCTTGTCATCTGATATCGAGTTTTCTCATTTAAGGTAATTTGGAACAAGGCGTTACGTACATTCCAAAAAGCATATTATCCTTGCTTGATTCACAATCATGGTTAGCCTTCTATCTCTCAATTTCATTAATAAAGACTGATATCCGATATATACTTATGTTTTATCACAATTTGCAGGATTACACCAAAACTTAGAATAAGGGTCTTATGTTCACTTCTTTCATTATCTGCAACATGTACTCAAAAAGAGCTCCCATACCATGCAATTCATGAAGAAGTAAAGTCATTTCCGTAGAGTATTTTGTCAAAAAAAATGTAAATACGAAACAATAGGAATTCTAATACCTTTTTTTTTTCAGGTTATTGGTAATGATCGTTTATTCTTTGGTCATGCAATGTATTCCCAAGAAATTATGTCGTTATCTAGTGTTATTCTTCATAGTATTGTCGATACTATCCCACAAGAATCTTCACAGGTATTTAAGGAAAAATTACACTGATTTCGTAAATATTTAGTGAGATTATCAATTATAATGATGCTAATCAATAATCTTGACCAGGTTACACGAGGAAAGTTAGCTCTTGAAGCTTGCAACTATATTTCCTCATTTTGTGCAGTAAGTTTTCTATGTTACATCTTTATGGGTTATTAGGATGTGATGCAAATTATGAAGAATCAAACACAATATTTAGTTTGTGGGATTTGCGTATTCTGTCAGGTGAATCACGAGATATCATCTTTATGCTCTAAGCTAATGGAGACTGCTAAATCATGTCTTGGAGCTGACGATAAATATTTGCAGTCCACAGTTAATTTTGTGCATAAACAGTCCCCAGTGTGTGTTGGGGGAGAATGATTATCATACAGATCGAAAACAAAATGAATATTTTGGATGTTCGATACAAATCCAGATAATTTTCTAGAGGTTAGTGAAAGTAAGCATTGATGTTTTAGTTTGAGAGAGAGCGCAACGAATACTTATTTCTCCGTTAAACTTGCTACTGATTTTATGCGAATTTCATACATCCTGTGTTTTTGTCCACCTATAATCATTGTAAATGAATTGATATATTAATTTTGATAATTGGAATTTGTAAAGAATTCTTCTGTTTATAATTATAATTATAATTATAATGAACTTATTAATCAAAACTATGCATATAACATATGTGTGTGTGCGTTTTCATTTATATTTTTAGTTGTATGACCAAACATTCGTGAGATACAATAAAATATACTTTATGCCAGAATCTGATGTTTTTAACAACGTTATTATTAAAGTAGGGTGGACAAGAAGAAACGGAAGTATTATAACCCAGATACGTTACGTTCGGTTAGTGTGAACGATCAAGATATGTGGCTCATGTTGTCCCGAGCTTGGATTAAGCTACAACATCAAAGAAACTCGATATAAGGGAGAAGAGATCAAATCTCAAAGGGAACCAGCAATTAACGATCAAGTCAAAGCTTATTCGAATAACATCAGCTCTTTCCTCACATCCCTAATCACCACTTTCCAACACGACATCCTCCGGCGTCCCACTACTCTCTTGCAACAATCATCACTTTTAGAAATGATACGAAACAATTGTATTTATATATGTTTATTCTCTGTGAACTAGAAAACATAAAATCCACCTAAACACTTTAACACATGTTTTTTCTTAAATCTGAAAAAAATTTCGAGACGGAAATATCCAAAATATCCTAATAAAATGTTTATAAAAACTTTCTTTTTAAAAATAATGTGTCTTTAGATTAATCAATTGAATGAAAAGGTATAAAAGGAATTAGTGGTATGATGTAATTGGTTAGATTTACATATCGTATCATTTTATAAGAACACCATAGTGGACAGTTATGGAGCTCGTTGTCGCTCCATAAAGAGCCATCTTGCTCGTGATCACTCCGCCCCATTCATTTTGTTGTCCGAGTCAATGTTTTCATGATGGCTCGTTTTGCTATTTTTTATTATTATTTTTTTCTAACGGTCGAATTGTTTAAAATTAAAAAGAATTTCAAAAAAAGGCAACCGTTAGATTAAAAAAAAATTCTTTTTTTTTTGTCCACTTCTTATTTATAAATACAACATACATTTTTCTAAAAATCACATCATTTCTTTATCTCACTCAATCTTTTTATACAAAATCTATATAATCTCGAAACCACAAAAATGTATCAGTCATCTTCAAACGCACTCTCAACAAACACAAACCCACCTTCGACATCACAATCACAAAACATTCCACTTTCCGGATTCGCAAACTTCGCCAATCAAACCAAACCCAATTTTACCAACCCAAATACCAAAATTTTCACAACAACAACAAATACTACAAAACTTTTATTTGTCACCACAACAACAACAAATCGTCACTAACTATCCGATGACTCAATTTCTTATGTATCAACAACTCTTGTTTCAACAATCTCAACAACAATTTCAACCACAACATTCTGAACCACAACAATCTCAAGCACAACAATAAGATGAAATTGTTTAAGAAACACAAGAAGTCGTTCAAGAAGTCGGAACATCTAAAGCAAAAAAAGAAAAAAGTATGCAAAAAAGTGTAATGGAAGACCGAGGATAAAGAATTATTGGTGAGAATGTGGGTACACTTTTCCGAGGATAGCGACATCGCAAATAATCAACCGGGACTACGGTCATGGCGAAAAATTGTGGAGGAGTATAACAAACAAGCAAATTTGATTGGTTTCCGGAAAGGAATAAAGATCAACTAAATAGAAAGTTTACGGCGATGGGTACCCAAGTAAAAACATTTGTTGGGCACTACGTGGAGGCGGAACGTATTCGGAGAATCGGGACAGATGATGCAACGGTCGATGGACGCGGCAGAAAAAAATATACAAAATTGCGGAAGTTGGGGAGTTTTAAATATGAGAAACCATGGATGATTTTGAAAGATAAGCCAATATGGCGTAGTTTTGCGAAAATTAAAACTCCAATGACCACGATCAACCTTGATGATGTTTATATATCCGACGACATATTTTGCCAATGATGAGGTACCTCGTCCACACGGAGAAACAAGAGGAAATAAAAGAAAAGAATCATTCTTCGTGACCGAAAACGCACAGAAACAATCATCGACGTTATATAATAAATAAATATTTCATATTACGAAAAAAATATTGTTGAATTTAATGAAACTTAACATGCGTTTAGGACAAAAGTTAACTAAACCCAAGTTTCTGGGGACTATAAAATCAAGTCCAAAACAATACTAAGAATTATTATATATTCAAATTTAAATTTCGAAATTGATGTAGCGTGTAGGTATAAAACAAAGAAACAATGATAGATAACGAAAATCTTGTTGATTCGATAATCGAATAGCCAAGAAATCGTAAATGGGTAGGATTCGAATTCGTTGATTCATGATCGAATAGCTGGATGAAACCAAAACTAACAACACAAACAAGTGATTGTCGGTTTTATTGACTCAAAATTTGATAATAAAAGTAATGTTCTTTTTCTAGATTTTAGGATACATAAACAAAACAAATTGCAATAAAAAAGAAATGTTTAAGAATTTCAAATGACTGCGTCGCAACCGTCGTGGTTGCGTCGTTGTGGGGGAAAACTACAAACAATTCCCCGCAGTCAAAGACATTGCGTCACAGTGGCTTCAACTTGAATTACTGTCCTTTCTGTCTTTCTGTTGCGTCGCAGCCAATGGTGGTGCGCCCTGTGGCTTAACAACTTGCTACTCACCTTTGGATACTCAAATGTATGCATAAACGCTTCCTCTAACGCCACTACATCATTCCCTCCCGGATAGAGAAGATTCGTCCTCGAATCCGGACTCGCGTCATCACTAGAGGAGTCACCATGATACGGTAACAAGTGTTTCACATTAAAGACATCGGAAAACCGTATATGGCTTGGCAACTTCAAACGATAAGCATTGGAATTGATCTTGTCAACTATTTCTAACAGACCAATCTTTTTCGCGAATAGTTTATTATACTCCCCCACCGGAAATCTATCATTAGTAAGAATGGCCCATACAAAATCACCTTGTTCGAAATTAACATGTCTACGCTTGCGATCTGCATCTTGCTAGTATTTGGAATTGGTCCGAAGCAAATTATCCCGAACAGTTGTGTGAACAACTTGTAACCCGTCAATAAGATCTTGTACTTTCTTGGGGATGGAACCACTGATAGGAAGAGACAACAAGTCAAGAGGTCCACGTAGTTGAGTAGAATAAACCACTTGAAATGGACTACAGCCCGTGCTCTGATTAACTGCATGATTATGAGCAAACTCCGTTTGACACAATTTTTGATCCTAAGAATTCACGTGATCACCCACCAAACACCGTAAACGATTACCCAATGAACGGTTGACCACTTCGGTTTGCCCATCATTTTTTAGGGTGATAAGCGCTATTGAAGTTCAATTGGGTATTCAACATTTTCCATAAAGTTCGTCAAAAGTGACTCAAAAACCGAGTGTCCCGATCAGAAATGATAGAAGATGGGAGACCATGCAAACGATAGATGTCCTTAAATAAGAGTAAAACCACATTAACCGCCTCCCTCGTTTTCTTGCAAGGAATGAAATGAACCATCTTCGAGAAACGATCAACAATGACAAAAATGGAATCATTGCCCAGTTGAGTCTGAGGTAACCCCAAGACGAAATCCATACTAATGTCAACCCAAGGTTGTGACATTATTGGTAAAGGCATATAAAGACCCCATTAGTAGCGGTACCTTTCGAAACTTGACAAATACGACATCTCTTGACATAAAGATCCACTTCTCTCCTCATAGTGGGCCAAAAATAAGAATCTTGTACCAACCGTAGGGTATGATCACGACCCACATGCCCTTCACCTGTAATTCCCGAATAATCTGTAAACAAAGACTCGAATCGGGAATGCATAAATGATTCCCTTTAAAAAGGAACCCATCATGAAAGAGAAAATCAGAGTTATTCCCGGCTTGCACGTCCTGCAAAACAAACGAAAAATACGGATCCTTAGCCACAATGTCACGAATACCATCGAATCCCAGCACATCAACTCGCATAGTTACAAGCAAACCATGCCTACGACTTAAAGCAATAACAGCTCGATTAGAAACCCCAGATTTGTGCTTGACCACAAAAGTAAACTTCTCAAGGAATCACAACCAATGGCCATGCTTGTGGGACACCTTATCTTGAGTGTGAATATGTCTCAAAGATCATGATCAGTGAACAACATGAATTCTTTGTGAAATAAGTAATGTCGTCAATGTTTCACGGCTTGAACAACCGCATAAAACTCAAGATCATAAGTAGAGTACCTCGATTTTGCTTCCGTCGAATTTGCACTAAAGTAAGCAACAGGTCGCCCACCTTGGCTAAGTACACCTCCAATAGCAACCTTTGGAAGCATCCGCGTGGAGCTCGAATACCCTTGAAAAATCGGGAAGAATCAAGATAGGTGCTGAAAGTGAGCTTGTCCTTAAGGTTTAGAAAAGCCGATTGTGCCTCCTCTGTCCATACAAACGATTTTCCCTTCATACAATCTGTCAAGGTGCCGTAATGGAGCTAAAATGGGGAATAAATCGCCGATAAAAGGAAGCAAGACCATGAAAACTTCAAACATCGGTAATTGTTGTTGGTGTAGGCCACTCTTGGATAGCCGCGCTTTTTGACCCATCCACTTGAATCCCATCACCCGACACAACATACCCTAAAAACAACACTTTAGGGGTCATGAACACACATTTCTTCGTGGCTGCATAATATTGATTTTTGCGAAGTAAAGTCAACACCTGTTGGGTTAAGTGTTCGTGAAAAGATGCACTATAATTAACGATGTCATCAAAATAAACAACCACGAATTTCCCAATGAACGATCGTAGCAATTGATTCATGATGCGCATAAAGTTGATAGGCGAGTTAGACAAACCAAAAGGCATGACTATCCATTCATTCAACCCTTCACGAGTTTTGAAGGAGGTAATGCACTCATCACCCGGGCGAAGGCGAATTTGGTAATAACCACTCTTCAAATCCAATTTTGTGAAAATAGATTCACCACTAATTTGATCCAATAAATCATCAAGACGTGGAATAGAAAATCTATAGCGAATGGTAATCTTGTTAATGACTCAACTGTCTACACACATGCGCCATGTACCATCCTTCTTGGGAGTCAAAAGTGCCAGAACAACACAATGACTCATGTTTTCACTCACATGACCCTTAGAAACTAGCTCCTCCACTTTCCTGCGTAACTCCTCATGTTCTCCCGGACTTATCCTATAATGTGGCCTATTAGGATATTGTGAACCCGGTTCAAAGTCAATGTGGTGTTGAATGTCACGCAAGAGTGGTAATGCATTAGGGAGCTCACTGGGGAAAACATTGAAAAACTCCTCAAGTAAGGGAATCATAGCATTCGGAACGGGACTATCCATAACAACTTCTTTACCGATTAGCACAAAAACCTCGTTTCCCATTTCCAATTCATCTTCAAACTGAGAAAGAGTAAGTAAATTAGTAGTGGGTTTGCTTGGCACCAATGTAATCTCCGTTCCCCCTAATAAGAAACTATAAGTATTACTATGCCCATTGTGAGTAACGTCACGATCATACTCCCAAGGGCGTCGCAACAACAAATGACACGCCTCCATGGGTACTACATCACACCAAACATTATTTTTGTAGGTTGGACCCACCAAAATTTGTACATGAACATGTTTAGAAACGGTGACCTCGCCCCCTTTTTCTAAGCTATTGTAGCTTGTGTGATTTGGAACGAGTTTCCATTTTCAAGCCCAATTTTCGCACCGCGTTGTGACAACTGTCACTCTCTCCGTCCTTAGTTAGTCTAGTGTGCCTGTAGATCATTACCATAATTTACTGAAAAATTTAAAACTTGCTTATTATTGTTGTTGTGGGATTAAAATGTGTATTCATGTGTGTATATCCTTATATGTGTTTGATACCGTGTTAGTTTAGGTGCACAATAGTTAGTTCCCACTAGACGAGCTCTTAGATAACTTATCGAGTATTTTTCGTATCTGATTCTTTAATAGACTTTTGGTATATGAAGTTGTTAATACTTTTATAGCTCAAATTCACATTTGTTAAACTTTGAGTATTCATCTATCTTTATCGAGTTTCCGTCTAGCATTCAAGCTTCATTTCTGAAGCAATCTGTTCTCGTGTACATTTGTAAATCACACTTGTGTGTGTATGTATTCTAGCAATCGGCCAAAAGGCCTTACCTCAAGTCCCATGTTGACCGATCTCTAGGTCAACAAAACCATGTTACAATACATGTTTTTGGTTAACCCTAAACTTATGACCTAAACCTAATCATATCTCATTTCCACTCCTTCAAGTCGTCACTCACATACACTGCTCTTTAGCCGGTTCTTTTCCCATCCTTTGCTGCCATCGAGCCCCTCTCTTGCAGAAACCATTTCATCATCGAAGCTCATCAATCAAGCAAGGTAATCGTGATTCTTAATCTTGTAAAACTCTCTTGACCGAAACCCTAATTCTTGTATGTTTTGGTGGTTTCTTTCTGTGCTTCAGCCGATCAAGTCACTTAGAATTTGGGTTCATCATCTTCATCTTCTGTTCAAGATCATCATGTAAAGGAGGGTGTACAATTAGGTTTGTTAATCGAGGTGTTCATTTACTCCTCATGTCCGATTATGTATATGATGTGTTTTGGCAATTCTGTTTTGGTTTTTAACCTAATCGGCCAGATTGTGTTTGTTGTGTTATGTTTTTGTCTATTGTGATCGTGACCATCATGTGGTTCACTGCAACTCGTACTCCTCATTTGATCAAGTCTTAACCGATTTCAGCCATCACAAAACCTTCATGTATGTACTTATACACTTTAACCGAATCTTTCATTTCATGTAACAAGTTTCTGTTTTGGTATATAATCCTAATCGGTTAAACTGTTCTGTGTTGTTGTTTATAATCTGATCACGACTCTTGGTGACTCAATTTCATATTGGTAATATTCCTTGATCGAGTCATATTCAGTTTCTAGACAAACTATAGCGAATCGGATTCATTAACTCCATCATGTATGTACATATGCATTAGCCGATTCATTGTTGGTTATGTATACATGATTACAAACAGATTTGTGTTTGTTTGGTTCTGATGACCATGATTTGTTATGGCAGCTCCTAGTTTCGTCTTTGTGGTTTGGTTTGCTTGAAACGGCATTCGTCAAAGCTTGGAATCAAACCGTTGCAATTCGTGGTATAAAACCCTAATTTTACTACTCTATCTTATTCCTTATTGTGAAATCTGTCGGTGACTCTTTGTGAACTGTTTTGGACCGGTTTATAACTCGTGCTAATTTGATTGATCGTTTTTATATATCGTGTTTTTACGTTTGTAACCTTAATCGTAAGAAAACCCCAAGATATTGGACATATATAAAACGTTTTGGACAGTTTCTGAAATTATATCTCGGTCTATCTTCATCAGTGTTTAACTCTGTACTGGTTGTGAATTAGAATCTGTGATCTAAATGAATATTATAGGTCTTGGAATCTAGTTTTCAAAAACATAAATCTCTTATTCTAATTCATTTCCAAACTCCTTAGAACTGGTTTTTAGTAAACGCGGGTCTAACTGCGTGTTGAGCTGAGTTTTTATATCCGTATATGAGCTCACTTGTTGTGTGGTTTAAAAGCCTATAAATGGAGATTTTAAAACATGGAACCCTTTTTTATATGTCAAATTCTTGATCTGGAGGTTTTGGTAAATTTACGCTATAGTTTGATATTTAAAAATGTTTTTACAAACTCGGGTACACTAAGTAATGATCGGGTCATCAAACTTTTGTGTAACTTGTTATGATCAGATCTTGGTCACAAAAGATTCTTTTTAGATGAATCTTGATACCTCGTTGTAGCTCTCGGAATGTACTTTTTGAAAATATAAACCTCATCGTCTAATTCTTTATAGAACTCTCTGAAACTGCAAATTTGTGAACGTTGGTCAAATATGAGATTTTTAAACGACATTGTTAGGTTTTGGTAATTTGAATTTGTGTAACGATTTAGTAAACTTAACTATATTCAAAACTGATTTACATAATTTCGCAACTGGTCTAAATCATGATTATTAAGTTTCGGGATCGTTTGTGTCTTCGTTGAGTGTTTTGAACTCGTTATAAACTTAAACTAGCAAGTCACATTTTTGGACAAATTACATGATCAGTTTTGTTTTGATTATAACTCTTTCATAATTAACTCAATTGGATCAAACTCTTAGTCTAAAACGTAGCCCTCTGAGTCTAGTTTTCAAATATATAAAATTTATCGTCTAAATCTTCCTAAAACTCTAGATATTTCAGTTTGAACGAACATAGGTACTCGCTGAAAATGTTATCGTTATATCTAAAGACTAAAACACGTTAATCTTATTCTTACGAGTGTTACTACCTTTATCTAGGGGAGCTCTAGGTCTAGTCGGAACATTGCTTGTGACCTACCTACTTTTTTACATATACACATATTCACACTGCTCGTGTTGTATCACTTTGCTCGATAAGGTGAGTTCATCGCCTCATATTTACTGCTTTTCTTACTTTAAACAAAACAAGGGAAAGTAAAACTCAACCAAAACCATTTTTAGAAAACGGATATTATTTTCAATGCAAATTTATTACTATGAGAAACTTACTATAAATAGAACTATCTATTTATGGAAACTTACTACTTTTAAAAACTTCCTATTTACAGAAACTTACTATTTACAGAAACTTACTACGAACTGAATTTCATAAAACGTGTAACAAAACTCAATGCACTTTTCAAAAACATATACGAGATACGGGTTGTGGTTGAATACTTCGATACTTACATACTACCTAGCTAACTTAGTACTGTCGAGGCGTACTAAGGGTAGCGTTCGGACCTGACACACTCGATTCGTGTCATACTGACTTGACGTTGTCGAGCCGGGTCAAGGGCAGTATTCAGTTTCGATATTGCCGACGGGCATATCACTTACAGGGCACTACTGAGGCGTGTCGATGTCTTCGTTGGATCTGGTTACTATTTTTTGATACTACCGAGGCGTATCACTCACAGAACACTGCCGAGGCGTGTTACTTTTTTGATGGGTTGAAACTTACTATTTTTACTACTTATGCATTAGTTACACGCTTTTCAAAATACTATTGTTATGTTTGAGATTTGAACTGCTTTTACATTTTACTTACTACTTGATGAACTTGCTCAACCTTTGTGTTAACTTTTTAAGTTTTACTTTCAGGTAATGATCAGACATAGGATCTAGCTGAGACTGGAATCTAGACTTGGACTACATTTGCATTCGTGGCTTTTATTTAAAACATTTCATACTTTTATATCGGGATTGTATTTCGGGCTTGCATGCCTAAGTATTTCGTTTCATTATTGGATTATTTGAATATTTCTTTTATGTAGTGATTGACTTAATTGTGTACCAAGGGATTTTACCTTGGACATGGCGACGTCATGACATACTATCTTTGTTTATATCATATAGACTACCTTTATTTACTATTGTGTTATGACGATCGCGAATCGGCCACACCATGCGTTTCCGCCACTGGCGGAATATGACACGCGTCCTCATCAATTAGATTACCGCAACCTGAATCACAAACAAAAGTGCAAACCTTACCCAAAATCGTACATGTGGACTGAAAAATGTTGTGTTTGAGCCAATCATCGTCCGTCATCCGTTTTTGGCGTGAAACATGAACGTCGAATCATCAAATTCAATCCCATCCCCCGTGACAAATTCTTCCTCATACTATGGCTCTCCGTCAAAAACTGGGGGACCGTCATAACTACCATAAGGTATATCCTCATCTTCTTCCGCTTCGGCAAAAAGATGTCGCTTACCTGCTTGTTTACACTCCGATTGGCGGTGAACGGTCCCACCACACTGAAAGCACCTCAACCCACTACTACCCGCTCCTTGATTGGTAGGTCTTGCTACCACCCCCTCTTGGTTGGCCAGGAACAAAGCGAGATGGCACATTGCCAGTGGTAGGGGCGGAATAGTTCCCTACACGTCGGTTTTGCTTTTCGCAAGCGAGGGCTCGTTGATAAGCATCAGAAAGTGTCATCGGATCAAACATGTTAACGACGTCCATGATCAAAGGCCGCAAACCATTAATGTACCGAGAGACAAGTTGGTCATCGCTCTCTTGAACATCATTCCTCGCAATAGAACTCGGTCGTATACTCTTCCACGGACTTGGACCCTTGTTTCAAATTCTACAATCGTTGGTACATCATCCTTAGCCCTCATATACTTCTTCATTTTTGGCCAACTGGTTATCTTTGTTTTCCCGACCCTCTCCCTAGTCAACTTCACCTGTCGCGACCAAGCGAACGCCCGACCCCGTAGTTTAGTAGAGATCCATGAGACCCTTTTGTTACCTCTTATATGACAACAAGCCAATCAATGAATTCCTCGGGGTTCAAAGTCTCCCCAACAAAATCGAATATTAACGGGCATACTAGAATCCCCTCTCCGAATACTCTCGGTGATACTGCCGGTGGTGCCAGTCCAACTGTTCATGGGTAGATGACCCATCAAAATCTCCAAACGGGTTCTCTAAATCTTCTTCTTCATCTTCATGACGAGGAGAATTGCGAGAACCCCGATTATTCAGAAAATTATCCATTTGAGTCGACAATTGATCCACAACTTGTTCCATACGTTCCTCCATCATACACGACATTAACATTGCGGGTTCTCATAGGAGGCATCGTAATCACGACTTTCTACTTCTGATACCAACTGATGTAGCGTGTAGGTATAAAACAAAGAAACAATGATATATAACGTAAATCTTGTTGATTTGACAATCGAATAGCCAAGAAATCGTAAATGGGTTGGATTCGAATCCTTTGATTCACGATCGGATAGCCGGATGAAACCAAAACTAACAACACAAACAAGTGATTGTCGATTTCATTGAGTGAAAATATGATAATAAAATTAATGTTCTTTTTCTAGATTTTAGGATACATAAATAAAACAAACTGCAATAAAAAAGAAACGTTTAGGAATTTCAAATGACTGCGCTGCAGTCGTTGTGGTTGCGCCGCAGTGAGGGCAAACTACGAACAATCCACTCTTTCTAACTCCTTATGCGCCGCGGTCAAAGACACTGCGTCGCAGTGGCTTCAGCTTGAACCATCCGTCCTTTCCTGTCTCTCTGCTGCGTCACAACCAATAGTGGTGTGCCGCGGTGGCTTAACAACTTGCTACTCACTTTTGGATGCTCAAATGTATGCATAAACGTTTCCTCTAACGCAACTATATCAGAAATTGCATAGAAACCGTTCAAAAATCGTCCAGAATCTATCAATCATATACAAAAAGCTGCATAATTACAGTATTAGTATTTTAAGAGCTATGTTTAATTTTATTTTTTTTAATTTAGGTATCTGAAAATATAATTTTTTATTGAACTAAACTAAAAATGCGTGTTCATCGTATAACCCAACCCACGTCAGGCCAGCCATCTTCTCTCTCCTAGGGTTTCATTCTCATCATTCTCATTCCTATTTCCCCAAACTTCAATCTCCACAAACTGATTCCAAATATCAATGAACATCGAAATCATCGGCCGGCATGCACTCCTCTTCGACGACGACACCACGGCAGCTTTCGTAAACTCCGACGACGCACTCGTTGAATGGAATTCTCTTCTAATCGACCGTTACGACGTCCGCCACCTCCTCTCCACTCCTCCGCCGTCTCGCCGGCGCCGGAATCCACAAACGACACACTCGTCTTCCGCTGATGCGGAAATTGATTATGAACGGTACCACGATCTCCTCTCACAGCCAGATGAACAAGGTATTAACTTTCGACACTCATGTTTAGCAGTTTTTTGACCTGATTGCATAAATATTTTGGATTATATAAATAGTTGCATTTCATGTTTAACAGTTTATGCCTCGTTTTCGTTCCGGTTGAATGTTTAGTCTTTTATATAGCTACTAGAAATGTGAGATAGATATTTAAACTATTGTATATTATGCTGAACGGCTTTTATTTTGACTTAATTGCTTGCTTTGTTTCGGTAGAGCTTCTCTATATATTCTTCTAGATATGTCAGGCTTACATAAATAGTTTCATTTCATTTTAGCAGTTTTATGCCTCTTTTTCATTCCGGTTGAATGTTTAGTCCTTTATATATCTACCAGAAATGAGAGATAATATTTTTAAACTATTCTGTATCATGTTGAACACCTTTTGTTCTGAGTTAATTGCTTGCTTTGTTTCGGTTGAGCTTCTTTGTATATTCTACTAGATATGTTATGGTTATATGAATAGTTTCATTTCATGTTTAACAGTTTGATGACCTCGTTTCGTTCCGATTGAATGTTTATATTTATTGGAAACTAGAAATGTGAGATAAATATTCAAACTATAGTATATTATGTTGAATCCTTTTTGTTTTGACTTAATTGGCTGCTTTGTTTCGGTTGAGCTTTTATATATATTCTACTAGATATGTTAGGTTTATATGAATAGTTTCATTTCATGTTTAACATTTTTTTGTGACCTCGCTTTCTTTCTGGTTGAATGTCTATTCTTTTATATATCTGCTAGAAACTAGAAATGTGAGATAAATAACTATTGTATATTATGTTGAATGCTTTTTGTTTTGACTTAATTGCTTTGTTAATTTCGGTTAAGCTTCTCTATATATTCTACTAGAAATGTGAGATAGATATTTAACTATTTTATATTATGTTGAACACTTTTTGTCTTGACTTAGTACTTCGTTTTGTTTCGGTTGAGCTACTATGGTTCTATGTGTATTCTACTAGAAATGTTAGGTTTTCATAAACAGTTGAATTTATATTTAACAGTGCTGTGACCTAGTTTTCGTTTCAGTTGAACTTCTAGGCTTCTATATACTTTATTAAAAATGTGAGATGTACATATTAACTGATGTATTTCATGTTTAACGTTTTTTTGGACCTAATTGTTTTTTCGTTTCGGTTGAGCTTCTACATAAGATACTAGAAATGTGAAATTTACATAAATGGTTGAATTTCACGTTTAACAGTATTGCTAGTCGTTCCGAATGAACGTCTAGTCTTTTATATATTCTACTAGAAATGTGAGATTTACGTAAACCGTTGCATTTCACATATAACATTTTGTGACCTAGTTTTCGTTCCGGTTGAACTTCTAATCATCTATATTTTTTATTAAGAATGTGAAATTTGTATAAACCTGTAGTACTTCACTTTTAACACCTTTTTTTTTTACCTGATTGCTTGTTTTGTTTCGGTTGAACTTTTGTATATTTTTACGGTTGCATTTTACAGTTAACAGCTCGTTTGTTTTGTTTTCTGGTTGAACTTCTATATATACTACTACTAAAAATGTAAGATTAACATCGACGTTGCCTTTCATGATTAACAGTTTTGTGACCTAGTTTTCACTAGGGTTGAACATCTAGTCTTTTATATATTCTACTAAAAATGTGAAATTAATTTCACTTTTAACACTTTCTTTTACCTAATTGCTTGTTTTGTATCGGTAATAAGTGCCGGATGTTTACTTTGGTATGGTTATTGTTTTTCAGTGTCTTTGTTCCTGTGGTATATGATTGAGGCAGGATTCTATTTTGTTATATAGAATGTTAGCTACTGAGAGTACTGTCTTTGTTAAAACTTGAATGCAGTGCGTTCGATTTTGGCCTGGGCCAGTTGAATTAATTTGCTGTAAGATGAATTTTCTGAACTTACATAAAACTTGCAAGGGTTTGTTAATAGTTGTTACGGAATTAAAAGAGTTGGTTAACAGTATCTAGTTAAGAGGAATTGGACAATGTCGTGTCAGATGATGTGGATACTATATGTACTCTAGATGGCCTTAGGTTCAGGAAGTGTGGAAGCTGTTTGGATACAATGCAATTGTGCAAGTTTGTAAAGACATCTAAAAGGAGTTTTTTGATGTTTTTGTAGTTTTTAATTTTTTCTTGTACCCTTGTAATACTGTTTTAACAGGGAACTTTTCTTTTCTTAACATCTTTTTGTATTAATATATACTTGAATTTCACTCAACTTTTCCAATGTATCCAGAAGAAGATGCAGAACCAGAAAAACCAGAATCTGTAGGCGGATTTAATGCTGTTCCGTTCTCTTATGGAAACTACGAGGGTTGTAATGATCAAAAGACTGCCGAGACAGAATCAGAAATCTCTGGATTTTATCCTCCCTTCCCTGTTCCTGACAGCCTGGTTCAGAACTTGGTAAGTTCAAGTACATCAGCTTTTTACGAACTTTATGGCCATAATATTATTGTTTATTTATAACTGCTACTTAGATGGGCGCGGCCAAGGGATTATTCTCTAAGGTACATATGTTATTTAAAAGCTTACCATGACTAAGTTTACAGATATTTGGAGCAGGGATCGAGTTGTCACATAAGGTTGCCATTCACGGGCACCATGTTCTCTTTTGATATCATGTGCAAGGGTCCGTGCAGGTGGGGTTAGGATTATAGAATGTTAGATTACTGTAATAAGGAAACATCATCACACAACTTGACAATAGAAGCTACGCATCCTCAGTGAATTTTATCATAATTGTGATTTTCTTTACTCTTGTCACGCTTATTATTCGTATTTGGCATTTTCTGTAAATATCTATAGTTTTTTATGCAAACTTAGCGATTCTATTTACTAAAAGGCAGTCTTCCTTGTTTTCTATTTGTTTTTGTGTTTCTCTAGCCTCCTACAGAGAAGGTACATCAGATAATTGCGAGGACGGCTCTTTTTGTCATCAAAAATGGAGGTCAATCAGAGATTGTTTTGAGGGTTAAGCAAGGAGACAACCCGACCTTTGGGTTCTTAATGCCAGACCATCAGCTACATCCCTACTTCAGATTTCTGGTTGACCACCAGGATCTTCTGCAGTCTAAAAACGATGGACAACCCAAAAATGAGGAGAAAACTTCAAATACTGGAGCATTGTCTTTGCTTGGTTCTGCATATGGCACTGGCGAGGATGATGATGGTGGAGTGGATCATCCATCATCATCATCATGTAAAGAGTGTGTATCTGGGAACACTATGGATGTTGATGCTACCAGCTCTCTTTCAGTAGGAAAAACCATGTTGCCAGCTGACAAAGACGAGCCTGTTTCGGAGCGTTTACTTTCTTCCAAGGAAGACACTTTTATTATAAAAAAGAATTCTCAACCGAATGCATTGAAGTCTGGAAGAACGGGCAGTTTGAAAAAAGGCGAGTCCTCGGGTTTACTTTCTGCTGTTCCAGATAAGTCACGGGCCTCTTCTCTTCCTCCACTTCCAAAGACTGAACACATGCTTCTCGTGGATCCCCCATCTGACATGAAACGATTGGTTGACAAGATAGTCGAGTTCATTATTAGGAATGGAAGGCAGTTTGAGGCAGTACTTATGGAACAAGACCGCGGTCATGGAAGATTCCCGTTCCTCCTTCCATCTAATATATTTCATCCATACTATTTAAAAGTTCTCCAGAAAGCCCAGGAGGTACTTTCTTTTTACAATCTGATTGTTTATAATCTTTTAGTTGAAGTTAGTCATACTGCTAAGCCTAGTGAACTTTACTCTATTTTTGTCAAACTGTAATGCTTATAATTAACATGCAAAGTCATGATTAGATACTTTGGTAATGCAAACGGTTTATTGTGACATAAGATTCAAAGTTGAATCTAGGGTGGAGCTGTACATACCATTGTTTGTGGTTTAACAAATGAATAAAATATTTCATCCTACTAGTTTTTGCCATTTGAACCATTTATCTTCAACAATACATTGTCCTTTTATTCTTTCCTTAGCATCCCTAGTTTTTGTGTAATTAACAAATAGCTAAGTGATTTGTCCTATTATATTTTCCTATTCAAACCATTTTTTTTTAATAAATAAAAGGTGATTAAATTTCGTCGTGTGCTATGCTTGCTCACTCTGGTTATATGGTATACGCTATATAGGTTTATGTTCAATATGGTGTGCTTTTATTCATAAAATTTTGCGACAATGATTGTTTAACATTTTTATGATTTTGAAATTTACTGTTATTGTGTGGGCTAAACTCATTTTTACTCTGTATTTTAGCCAAAGTTAACTGTTAAGAGTTTACAAACTGAGAAGGAAGATATTAGAGGACATGTGATCAAGAAAAAGTCAATCTCAAAGGTCGAAGGAAATTCAATGGTGGAATCTGACGATATACTACTTGATTCTGAAAGGAAAGAGAAGTTTAAGATGGTAATTAACAAGTCCAAAAAAGAAGGATCGGACTTGCCAGCTAAAGAACCAGAACAGCAACTTGGAGTCCAGATGGATGCTGCTCAAGTAGCAGCTATTCTTCAGGCTGCTACGAGAGGCATCACACATCCAAATTTAGGAACTTTGTTTGGAAAATCTTTTAATGAAGCTGAATCCTCCGACTCAAACATGACTCATGAACAGAAATTAAAGGCCGAGAGACTCAAACGAGCTAAGATGTTTGTGGCTAAGCTAAAAAATGGAGCTGCTCCATCAAAAGCCGAACCTTCACGTGGCTTATCAGCCGAGCCACCACAAGGATCAGAAGCTGACAATCACCATGCTGCCAAAGAAAGAGAGAGGAGCTCAACCCCTTTTGATATTGATACCTTAGACAAAAGGGTAAATCCGGAAAAGGGACTTTTGGACGAGGAAAGACGAGCAAAGAGGAACTACCGAGCTAGAGGTGAACCAGCAGAAACACAAGAAGATGAAGAAGAAGAAGAAGACGTTGAGGGTGAAGAGAGAGAAGAAAGAAGGTCTCATAGGCACCATAAAAAGAAGCATCGATCTCATGATCATTTAGCTGAAGATGAGAGTGAAGAAAAATATGAAGATGAGAGAGATTATAAGCATGGGAAGAGAAGACACCGATCTGATCGTTCGTCCCATAGACGTGATGATATGGACCAAGGCAATGATGAAAAGGATCATAAGTACTCGAGAAAGAAGCATAAATCACGTTATTCTTCGTATGATGACAGTGAACAAGAAACTGAACATGAATATTCCAGAAAGAAGCATCGATCACGTCATTCTTCACATGATGTAGCGTCAGACGATGAAGTTGACAGTGATTATAAATATTCTAGAAAGAAGCACTCTCGCAGGTCTTCTCATCATAGTCGAGATAGGCATAAACATAGGAAAAGTGACTCTTCTAGTCATAGACATAATGCCTCTTCAGAAGACGAGTCAAGGGACTGTATTAAGGCTGATAAGCATGTTAAGGGATCAAACTCGGAAAAAGAAGAACTTGAAGAGGGGGAAATCAGCTCAAAATCAGATCAGTCAAAAGGTGGACCTTTGGTTAATAGAGAACCTTCGGTGGATGTATCAAGTTCATTGCAAGATCAGAGACCACCACGTCAACCTTCTGAGACAACAACCGAGGTTCCTGATGACCTCAGGGCCAAAATCCGAGCAATGTTGATGTCCACAATGTAAGTCAGTTATTAGTTGATTATATATTTTTCTAAAGGCATTTTCCCCTCTACAGTTTCATATCTAAACAATTTACTTTTTAATGCGTTGGGGAGTTGCGTAAATGCATACAAATGTAATACTATTGACCGAAAGATCCCATATTTAACTTTAGAATGTAGTCTTTATAATTTACCTACTGTTTTGGTTGTAGATTGACAAATGACTACTGCTTCTAAATTGTAATGGCACATAACGATACAGTATCAATATAATTTGAAACTTTGCAACTAAAAAATTAGAGATATCAAGTTAATTTTGTGCACACATACACTGATTGTGAACTGTCATTTGTTTTCCTCCGTCGTCCTAAGACAAACTTGTTTGAAATTAGGCATGGCTAGGTTTTGATCGAGTCAAACGATGTGTACGCATTTATTAGCTGTCCAGTCTGTTTTTTTCTCTCCTGTGTCAACAAAAACAGCTAGAAGTCATCTATCCAAGCCAGTTGGATAGTAAGAGTTCATACTCTATTTCCATCTGGTTTTCCTATAGTTCTTCCATACACTTGATTTTCACCATGTTAGTTTAAATTATCTAGTTATTTTCAAACTGAAACGCTATCCATTATTGAATCAACGTAGAAAATGACATTGGCATGAAAAATCGGCAACCAAGTGATGGCGAAAGTTGACAAAGCGTCGTAACGAGAGAAGAATAATAGAACCATTGGTATTAATGCTATTGAATTGGTCTTCTACTAGTTGTTGATTAGCATTAACACACTTAGACATCTATAAGAAAATGAAAGTTTTTATAGAGTCAAGGACCTGATTTCTATGTGAAAGGTCTATTTAAACTGCTCATTGACATATGACTTGCACAACTTGTCTTGTCTAGTTGCTAAGTTTGTCATTATGCTTCTAACTGAAATTGGATTCATCGAATGCTATAATTAGAGTTATAGAGCGACTTTTGCCTTGTGTATGGTGAACAATGTTGGTGATTTTATTGTTATCGGCCATTTTAGATGATTGGATATACTAGGAACCGACAAACTATTGAGTTAAGTTTACTTTCAAGTTTAGAAGGTGCGGGATGCATTCGAGTGAGCTAGTTCAATCCTAACACTAAATACCAGAGTCAAGGGGGTTGCCTCCTTGCGGGGTACTATAGCTAGGGGCAGCAACGAAATGCAAGGGGCAGAGTCCCAGTTGGGGTCCAAGCGGTGTATGTAGGATACTAAACTATATTAATTTGTATTATTCAAATTAATTGTTCCCCCCCCCCCCCCCCCCCCCCCCCCCCCCCCCAAAAAAAAAGAAAAAAGAAAAAACAAACAGTCGGTCTTGACAAAACCGAACCCAACTGTATGTAACCAACAAATAACGTAAACCGAACTGCATGTAACCAACAAATAACGTTTCCATTTGTGGTTATTCATTGAATTCAGTTTCATTCCACATTTACAAGTTTTATATACCATTTTCATTGTACGGCTTTTGAATTCTTGTACCTAGGAACAAAGTGAATTTTATGATATTATCTAGTTGAGGGTTTCGTGATATCAAAGGTATAAATGGTCGAAATGCTTCAATTTGAAAGTGTTAAACACGATTAAGAAACATATCTAGATTATAACCCTTTATTAGGGATGGCAAAAACTACCAAAAACGATGGGAAAACCCGCAAACCGAAGTAGTTGGGTGGGTTCGTGGGGACGGGCCAGGTATGGTACTCATTTTTTGAACTTGGTCGGGTCCGGGACGGTATCGTATAATCCCCGTCCCGATTAACCGAACCCGATATCAAAACTGATAACCTAGTACCAAACCCGAAAATGTAATATTATTATATACACATTTATTTATTTATATTTATATTTATATTCAAAATAATTAATAATATTCTATTTATTTATTAATACTTGTATTCGAAAAATTAAACAATTATCTATCAATTTGTTATTACTATAGTTGACAAACTATCATTTATACATTTATTAATAAACATTTTAGACTTTTATTTTCGAACTCAAATTTTATTACCTTTTATTTAGTACTACTATTATAAGCTTTTATTTAGATATATAAAGTTTCATTTAGTTTTCTACTTAAAAACCACTTTTTAGCTTTTATATAAATTTGGTTTCTTCTTCTAAAAATAAACGGGGATACCCGATTTTCGTGAGAAAATTCACAAACCAGGGTTTTTGTAGACAGGGACCCGACGAGTTTGGGACCAGGTATAAGAATCGGTTTTGTAAACAGGATCGGAATCAGAATTACCTAAACTTATACCAAACCTATCTCGTTGCCATCCCTACCCTTTATCACCCTTATATTCTAATAATCACTTGAGATTCTTTAAGTGAGGTCTAACGGTTATTCCAACCAGCTTCAGTTTCTCGAGAGTCGATCTTAAAAAAAATGGAAAAAATGCATATAAATCTTCTTGTGGGTTCGCTTAGTTCAGCCAACTAAACCAATAAAATAGTAAGAATATACATATATTTAGACTGATTAAAAAAAGTACATGAAGATAGATGTGAGATATGGGGGGCAAATAGGTCAAAGTCTTGATTAACCAATATTCTTCATTATTGTCTTGTTATCCTTTCATATTTCAAAACATGTAACAAGACCTAACCAAATTAAAAAAAAATAATATTCATACTTTAAGTCGGCCAATTCGGTGCACTTATTCAAGTACGTGTAAGAATCGTGTTAGCAAATTCATAGTCAAAGGTCAACTCTCTTTCTTTTTTTCTTATATCTTTTGCCCTTTCATATTTTAATAATTTGATTCAATTTTACATTAAAATATAAGTTTTGATTATACGATATAGTCGAAAAAGTTAAACACGTATTATCTTATTGTATTTTGATAAAAGACAATATTTATGGTTATATTTAAAACACGATCTTTCTGTTTTAGTTACGATTTTTAGAGTTACACTTATCAAATATCGTTAAAATATACAACAAAAACTTAGTCAAACCAATTCATTAGTCTAGTGGTATCAGTAACTTGAAATATGCTCTATAACCTAACAAATGATTCCAATCACATTTTAGTATTAGTATTATTATTATTATCTTGGTCTTCTTTGTTGATTATTACTTTTAAAAATATAACCCGGAGATATTTGACTCGATATCATACCTTGGAGATCGTCAAAGAAGAAGACTTTACGATATTTAATAACATTAAGAAAGAATTAGCAAGTGTATGATTCAGGCGTAAAACAAAAGTCAGGAGTTTTAATTCATAGTTGATATAATTAATAATAACTAGTACCATTAATCTAGGGTTTATATATTGTTTGTTTCCTAAATTGTAGGTGATTTGACTTTTGTAGATGTGTGGATTCTTAACAAATGTCTTAAGTAAGAAGATTTGTAAAACTAGTCTATGAGAGTATATACTATAACTCGATTGAAGTCGATAGTAATTTGATTAGAAATGTGTAAGAGTAACCCGACAATTCATTTGACGATCAACTTCAATGTGTTCTTGTTCAATCCTAATTCTCTCAACTTTTTAAAACCAAATGTAAGTAAAATTCAGTTTGTTGTTTCAGTATGTACCGATATAAAATTCCATGGATATGTACCGATATATGTTTATACTCTCACCATACCAAATTAAATGTTTGTATCGGTTTGACCTATTCTTATCGGTTCGACATTTAAACTCGACAAAAAACACCATGTTCATTTGTATGAATGAAGCACAAAGTGACTATGAATCCAAAAACGTGGCCACCTCTTACGACAAGAAAATTTGAAATGAAATGTCGAAAATGAAGAAGAAAGGACAAAAACGTCAACTGTGGTGGGGGTGTGGGGCCCAAGAAAGCAAGTCAATCACATTGACTCTTAAAAAACAATTTTCCAAATCTCACATGTTGCCGGTAGCCGGTCAACAACGTTGTAACTCCGGTCTAGACTAGACAGGGCCGCTACATTTGGGGAACCAGTCTTACCTCTCTAAATTAAAATTACAATATCTATCAGACTTAATTATAAAAATATCTAAGGTTATATAAAAGTTGAGAATATATGTTACTGGACATATTTTTACTTCCCAAAAAACATTTCATGTTAGGGTAAACTAATTACTATTTATCAAGTTGATAATCTATTATTGTTCGTATGGTGTAAAGCTAAGGGTATCTGAATTTTTATGGGTGCAAAATTTAAAATAAACATAAATATAACTATTATTTTACATTTACGAAAAAATTGTGATTGATAGAACTGATTACCCTGCCCCCATCCTAGCTCGCACATGTTTCTATTCCTTTTTTTGCGTGTCATTTCCTTTTAATTAATTTTTTTTTTTAGTTTCTACATTTTTTCTTGTTTATATTTGAAATATTATACATGAATGAATAAATTGTATAAGACTAAAAACCCCTCTTGTATTAATGGATTTATCCCTTATTTTATGAAATATCATTTAAAACACTGTCTTGATGATTTAACAACAATACTAATTAACGACGATAGTTATCAAGGTAAGGTTTGTTCTTTGACGAAATGATCTAAAAATCACTTTTCAACCCTTTTGAATTTTATTTTTTGCACTTTAATATATACTTTTAAATGGAAACTAATAAAACTCGATAACACTTTTTGAAATCTTTGCATCAAATCATAGTCATCGTTAAAATCTAGCAAAAACAAAATCAAATCCAAAACTAAAAAAAATCATCTTCATTCTATTTAAATCTTAGCTAAAACCCCTAATTTTGTAAACCAAGAAAAGAAAAACCCAATCCCTTAATTAAAAATTCAACAATTTTCAACGTTATATAAAATAATCCATAAGACTTTAATTATTAATATTACTTAAAGTTAATATTTAATATAGAAAAGTCATGGAGATCATTAATCTAGGGTTAAGATAGTTCAATTACTTGGAGAAGAAGACACATGTACCTTGAGTCTGACGCACCATCTTACCTCACCCTACTCCCATTTCTTTTTTATTATACATATTCCAAGCTTCATTTCATTTCCTATTTGGTCACAAGTCTTCTTCTTCTTAATCCCCACTCCATTTCATGACTTTAATCAAACCTTTTTGAATCTTGATCATATTTCATAGATACCCATTTCAATTTATATGTTCATTATGGAAGCTAGATGTGAGAATATGGTTGTTCTTAATTCTTTCGATGGTCACAAGTTTCCAGACGAAAATCGGTCTTCGTTGATCAACGAAATGGATTTCTTTTCGAGTACTAGTTCTTTTAAGAATCCATTGAGTGTTGATGTTAAAGAAGAGAAACAACAAGATGAAGTTGATCAAGAACTTCAACTTAACTTAAATGTAAGTTATATAGTTGACTCCTATCTTAACTAGTGGTTTTTGCTCGCGTTTGTTGGTCATGCAAGCCCGATATATAAAGAAAGTTTGTTGACATGATTAGTGTTTTACGCAGGTGGGTTCAAGTCCTACTACACTAAGCAAATCAATCAACAATGGTGGATCACCATATTTTAATAACCAAACTACTCATAAGGTACACATATATCTTCAATATGGCGAAATGATTTGTGTGCTCCTAACATCTTACGTGCTGCTTTGAGTTGGACCGGTCATTCAAAAAAAAAAAAATTGGCAAAATTAACCATACAAGGTCCAACTCAAAGTTGAACGTAAAATAGAGGTACAACAGATCATTTCTTCGATAAATATAAATTTACGAATGTTATATATCTAGGGTTTTATAGAAACCCTAATGCATATCTTTCGAAACCCTAATGCATATCTTTCACAAAAAGTTACCATCTAATGCATCGATCAATATTTAGTAAAACTTATATATGAGGATTACTCATTTTTGACTATGGTGTATTTTGTTTAAGATGGCTGTTTTGCAAACCGAAGTACTGAAGATGAAGAGAGAAAATGAAGGTTTGCGATCGATGGTTAGTCAAGTTAAAGAAAAATACCTTTTCTTACAAAGATATATCCAAGAAAATATGGTAACTCAGGAAAGCTCAGACAATATTAAGGTAATTCTTCATTTATTTCAACTTTTGAGTAGTTTTTATTTCCCATATTATTTTAAGTCAAATATAATGTATGGTCTTTTATATTTCGTTTAGATGATCAATGTGACGAAAGAAGACCCAAAACAAAGCCTGTTGGTTCCTATGGAATTCGAGAATCTTAATCGATTGACTAAACATGTAATTGACAATAATATAAAGACTGATTCATCGGTCGACAGTCCTGATGGTGATCGAGTAGCTGCTGAAGCAACAATGAGAAGGGCTCGTGTATCGGTTCGAGCTCGATCCGAAGCATCCATGGTTAGTATTTCAATTACTTTTGTTCATTTTGATAGACATTGGATATCAATACATATATTTAATGTTTACTACTTGAAACTAATAAAATAATACCTAATAAAACCGAAAGAATGCAGAAATTTGCAAGATGACTATAACTCTACCAATTAAGTTTGACCAACAAATTTTCAAACTTATACTCGTGGACTTAAGTGATCCTTATTTATTTTTCTAAATATTTCATTCAAATCCAACCTAATAAATATTAATTTCTACTGTTTTTTTATGTAATGTTAAATTTGGTATTATATGTGTATGCAAAGAAAGAAGGAATATTGGCTAATAATGAACCTGTATATAGATTTCGGATGGTTGCCAGTGGAGAAAATACGGTCAAAAAATGGCGAAAGGCAATCCATGTCCTCGAGCCTATTATCGTTGCACAATGGCTGCTGGTTGTCCAGTTCGTAAACAAGTATGTTCGGTCACTTTCTTCTTTATCTTCTTAAAGTCATATATTTTATAGGTCCCGACTTTGATCAACCGTTTTGATTCAAAAAAACTTGTGTACACGTACATTTTTCCATAACACATACAATGTGTATATGTAGTTTTAAATTCCAATGGGTAAACGTTCGCGCTTAATAAGTTTTCTATACGAGACAAAATTCTTGATGAAGTTTGATTAACATGTGAATTTATAATACCTCCATTAAAATGCAATAAAGACCATTTCTCAGAACGGGTTTCGAAAAAACGTTTAAAAAAATGGAGATGCGGGGTATCGATCCCCGTACCTCTCGCATGCTAAGCGAGCGCTCTACCATCTGAGCTACATCCCCATGTTGAATGTCACTATTTATTATACTACTTTTTTCAGTATGTGTTTTTTGTGTTATTAATTTACCCACTAACATATGTTTTGCTAGTCTTTTCCATGTATATATAAGGCTAAAGATGTGTAAATCTTGTTTAGGTACAAAGATGTGCTGAAGATCGGTCGGTTTTGACAACAACATACGAAGGCACACACAACCATCCGTTACCACAAGCCGCGATGACAATGGCATCCACCACCTCAGCCGCCGCCTCAATGCTACTTTCCGGTTCAATCTCAAGTGCCAATAACCTCAACCATTACCTTACACAAGGATCCATGTTTTCGTCTTGCCACCCAAATCTTACCACCACCTTATCATCTACCGCACCATTTCCTACAATCACATTAGACCTCACAAACCCTAATAACTCGGACCACCATCTTCGACAACAACCACCATTTCAATTCCCATTTTCAACAAACATGAATCCTAATATCAATATTCCCAATAGACCAATGGTTTTGGGACAATTGGCTGGTCAACAAAACAATGCAACCATGTTTTCTGGGGTACAAAGCTCCAACCAAGAGCTGATGAACGCAGCTACAGCGGCTGTGACTGCGGATCCACACTTCATGGCTGCATTAGCGGCTGCGATTGGGTCTATTATTGGCAATGGACAGCGTAACAATGATGGTGGTAGTAACGATAATGATAATGATAATAATCTCGACAGAAGCTAGACTTGTCCAAATTGTACATTATATATATTTATATATATTGTGGTTCTTCTAAAACACTATAAGAAGTACAAAAACATATATCAATAATCTATAGTGAGTATTTCTTCGGGAACATATTTTTTTTTTTTTGTGTGTGAGTTTATTCGGTTTCTATTTCATGGGTACTTCCAAAAAAAATGAGAATGACAAAAGATTAATTAAATTGTCTAACTGGGAATAATTCCTAATCACAACTCATAAATGAGAAAGCAATTTTGAATAGTGATAATTACATTTGTTATATAATTATACTGATTGAAACACCTTATTAAACTCAAAGTTACTCCTTGTATTACGATTCTTTTAAGAGATTACGTACACGATGGGCCTATATGCTTATTATATTTGCATCACGGCTTATCGTGCTTGAAGTAAAAGAAACGGACTTGTGTTGATATGTGCAGCTTGGCACTACTCTTTCATCCCACTGACCCATAACTATTAACAACTTCGGAAAAGTATTCCGATTTAAATTGTTCCTTGATGACTTGAGATGATTGTATCAATTCTTTTAGTTACATTTAGATCTAACTTCATTTTGTTTTCTTTGATGAATAGTATGAATCACCAAGAAAGCCTATTGCATTTTAATATATGATACAATTAGGTAATAAGCTCCTTATTAAGTTAGGCCATCACACCCTCTTAATGGTATGTTTTATTTAATCATGAACCCGATTTTGAGTAATAGGTAGAACTGATAGGAAAGTGTCATTTATGAACACAATTAAAGGATATTTACTCTACAAAACAAGTAAGTACAAAGAAATATGTGTGCGCAATCAGTAGCAAAAAGCACAGCCACCACACTTGGTAAATATGCACTACAAGAAAAAGGTCTTTTGCTTACACTTTTTTTAATGACACATATAAAAAGTGTTAGCAAAAGTACACATATTCTTACACTTATAAGAAAACTATAAGCATAGCTTAATTTTTATCCACACAATATGAAAAGTGTAAGCAAAAGTGTAACTTTTGATTACATATTATAATAAGTGTGAGGATATATGAAGTTTTATCTACACATTTTATAGAGTATTAGTAAAAGTATAGTGTTTTGCTTATACTTTAAAAAAAAGTGTTGGCAAAAGTACGAATATCCTTACACTTATATAAATTTTGCAATAAGTGTAGGGAGATGTTCAATTTTATCTACACATTTTATAAATTATTAGTAAAAGTCTAGTGTTTTGCTTATACTTTTAAAAAAATGTTAGCAAAAGTACGCATATCCTTACACTTATCTACATTTTCCGATAAGTGTAGGGAGATGTACAATTTTATCTACACATTTTATAAAGTATTAGTAAAAGTCTAGTGTTTTGCTTATACTTTTAAAAAAGTGTTAGCAAAAGTACGCATATCCTTACACTTATATACATTTTCCAATAAGTGTAGTGAGATGTAGAGTTTACTTAGAGGAAATCAAAATCGATTGGACCGAACTCGAAAACCGAATCGGATTGGTCCAACACAAATCGAACCTAAAAACTAAGTTGTGCCGGTCCAACTCAAACCAAGCCCAAAAACCTAGCCAAATCGGTCCGATCGAAATCTAACCGAAAACCGATCCGAACCAATTCAGTACAGGTTCCTTATAAAATCAGTTTTCACTTATGCTTTATTTTAACCCGATGATCAACTCTATTTTACTACATTTTAAAAAAATATAAATTATATTACTAAATATATGTTATGTTTAAATGTTTAAATTTTTTAACAATAAATCACCTTTAATCATTTTAATATACAAATAATATGTAAATCCCAAGATTGAACATTACCGTCACACACCAACTTCATAATCCGATCTCCGTCACTGATCTCCGCCGTCATCGCCGTCACTGATCTCCGCCGTCATCGCCGTCACCGACCTCCGCCGTTATCGCCGTCCTCCGCCGTTATCGCCTTCATCGCCGTCACCGATCTCCGCCAATCGCCGTCACTCGCTAGGTATAATCGCCGTCACTCGCTAGGTATAATTGTTGTGTTAATTGCTGCTTATAAGGTGTTTGATAATATTGTTGTGTTAATTGTACAACCATTTTAACTAAAACATAACGAAACGAAATATAACGAGCGTTTAGTGTTTGTGATGATAGTGAGTGAGTGATGTGAAGTTCGTAGTGGTATTGGCGAATATGTTAGTTATTTTACGAAATATAACGAGCGTTATGAACAATTTAACGTAGAGTTAGGTATGTGGCCCGAATATATCACATGAGCTGTTTTACTATATGCTGTAATGTTGTATATGTTATGATACGGAGAATTTGTTAGTGATATACAACGCCTGTTAGAGTTTTTTGTTGTTGATTGTTTAGGTATTGAACTGTTACGCTGTTATATTTGTTGTAAGTGACTGATGTGAAGTTCGTAGGAATAGTGATTGATGTGTGAAGATAGATTTAGGATATCGTGTTAGTTAACATATAAGAAATAGTTGAATTAGTGTACATGCGAAGAGTGAGTGGTTTGAGTGTATTTTAGAATTTATGTCGAGTGTCGAGTTAACATAATTTGATGTGTAATAAGCTGATGCGAGTGGTTAGGACTCGGCTAAGCTCGATTAGTTAGAGCTGATTAGTCAATTGTTGGTCGATATTTGATTTGTGTTAGGAGGAGATTAGGAATACGAGCTGAATCATAGTTGATTTGCAGTCCATCATTCATAGTAAAATTTGATGTACTTATATATCATTTTTGTTAGTGAAATTGATGCACTACATAGACCTCCTACTTCGAGTCTTAAAGCTTTGCTCAGTAGCTTTTGTAAAAACGGTATACAGAGTTTAGGATGCAAACGGGTTTTTCTTCTGCTGGGAGACGGAAATCGTTGCGGAAAACTTGGTTTCCTTCTGATCTGCAAAGGTATAATGTGATATTATGTAACTAATTTTTCAAGAACCATTTTAATACGTCTCGTATTCTTTACGTTGTATGCGTTATTCATGTTAAATTTCTAGGAGAACGAAGGAGATTATTTGTAGAAACGTGTTGAAATTTTGAAACATGTTTGAATGTTGTTCCTTTTTTCATATTGAAGTGTGTAAGGTTAAGGCTAGAAAACACTAAAGGTGAGTTTGCGGACTTGTAGTTGAAAAAATAGAAACACAGGTTTTCTGTTTCTATTTGTGTATGTCTTCTAGAAAACCCTGATTTGAACAAGTTTTCCATTTTCTAATTTTTTCTAGGATTTTGTTTCTGGAAAACACTCCTTTTTTCCGCAACTAAACAACCACTAAGCTCTCAAAATAGTGTGCCAAAACTTAACCATATTATTCAATATCATGCTTGGGCTATTTAAGATATCTAATGGAACGTTTCGCAGATTAGAAGAATCCACAGGTCTGGCCTTCAGATTCATCATTGGCAAAACACGTGACACATCAAAAATGGCAGAGCTCAAGAAAGAAGTAGAGGAATTTGACGACTTTGTACTTTTGGATATTGAAGAGGAGTTTAGTAAGCTCCCATACAAAACGTTAGTGCTAATGGCAATTTTAAATAAGTTAATTATTCTCACTATCGAAGATTTGATCTAATTTGCATGTCTATTACAGGTTAGCTTTTTTCAAAGCATATATCGTACTTTAATTTTGACAACTTGAAGTCTTTAACTTATATATCGTACTTTAATTTTGAAACAAGAATTTGGCCAACAGACAAAATCTGGGATGTGGACAAGGAACTGCAGTAGACCGAACAAGAACAGCAACTACACTGTAACATATATCATACTTACGAAATTTAAAGACAAGGTGACCGAATTTCAGGTAGTTAAGAATCGTGTGTCTACAGTTCTTGACCTTCGGCTTTCAATCTTTAATATGCCCTTATAATATTATTAGCTACGATAAATATTTTTCAGACTCTAAGAGAAAGTATACATCAAGAGCATCGTCAGGTTGTTGAGAGACGCGTGTTTACAGGTTTTGAACTTACCTTAAACACATCTGGAAAGAATCCCACATCTGCTACGAGGTATGCGTTTGGAAAAACATTTAAATATTTTTCATTTCTTTTCATACATTTAGTCGTCTTACTACTTGCAAATCTGTAAACAAATACACTTTGCTTCTAATGAACTGAATGTGCATAACATACTAAATGTGAATATACTGAATGTGAATATACTTGTGATTCTCATGTGCATAGCATACTGAATGTGAATATACTTGTGGTTAGTTTAAACATTGGTCTTTAGGTCTTATAAGCTAGTCAATAAGAAATCTTTAGTGCCCTGTAGATATAAACAGGTCGAGGGGAATTTGTGTTCGCCCATATTTGATATTTTAGAACAAAATGGTAAATAGATCTTGTTATGCTAATAACAAACTTACCATTTCGTCATAACAAACTTTTCCAGAGGATATGCACTAATTCAATATACCATATATATATATTTTTTTACCATTTCAGACATGTGATATTGTCATATTGGTGTGCAAACATTCGAAAAGGTTTTAACTTATTTATTTCGACTACAGGAAATGAAGGCAAAGTATTCAAGAGTTATAGAAGACAAACTGATTATCTCGTTTTACTAGTGCTACACTGCTACGACAACGACATTTGGTATTAAGTACATGTAATGCTCATGTCGGATAAAGAGTTCCGTATGGATTATGATTTGTATGGATTATGATTTGCGTGCGATGTTTATATTATGACTAGATTGAAAATTATTATTTGGTATTTCTGAAAGTTCTAATATGTGTTTGCAAAAGTTCTGTATGGAAGTTTTAGTTTTCTGGAAATTGTCAATTCTTGACACAAAAGTTGGTGTAGGCAAAAGATCTAACCTATGTAGACATATGTTGTGTCAGGATAGGTGTGTCACCATAACCTTTACCGTCGGAGCTTCTGCCAACACTTATAATAAGTGAAGGAGAAGCTAATTTATCTTTTCCTGACACTTCTTATACTTTTCCTGACACTTTTTGTCTGTCAGCAAAAGCACTATTTCTTGTAGTGATGGGTGTCATTGTTAATCCCTTCACGGTCGAGATTTCATATCTCTTTTACAATTCCGTTTTTCAATTTTTTTTGTTTTTCTAGTTTGTAAAAGATATGTGTGGACACAATTTTTAATCCGAATCACGGTTTTTTTTAAACTCGTCTCATGGTTAGTTCAGTTCATTTGCTCTTACAGCACCCCAACAACGAATAAGCTGGCCTATTATCTGAAAATATGCAAGTAAATACAGTTGCCAAACGAGTACTTTGATAGTATTGTACCGATAAAACTATATTTGATATGTGTACTGAAAAAAAAAATGAATTATAACATTATATTAATTTTCGACCAAAGGATATGTACCTTCACGGTATATGAGTTGGCCCTACAACCAAGAGACTGTGGGTTCAAGTCTTGTTAGGAACATATGTGTGAATTGTTGTGTGATATGTTATTAGGATATGTCTTCTAACTTAAATTAAGAGTGTATTTTTATTCAAAGAAATGGTCAAAACCAATTGAATGTCTACTAACTTAAATTAAAGTATATCTTGTTAGAATGTAGGCCTAAATCAAATGTAAGCCCAAGCCTGTATGTGGGCTTGAGCCCGTTAGGTTTAATTTTCTCTATAAATAGGTGCTTAATGTAAACATTTGAAGTTGATGAAATACAAAATATTCTTCCACAAACCCAATTACTAATTTCTACATGGTATCAGAGCAGGTTACCAGGAAAAAGGTACCTGTTCTAACTAGCCATTCGACTAGTCCATTCGAATAGAAGTTTAACCCGTTCGAACTAGATCACTCGAACAAGAAATCCCTCAAAAAGGTTGTTTTTATTGTTTTTAAACGTTCCTGCTTCAATCTGGACAGTTAGCAAAGCCTTTTTGGTGAAAAATCGACTTTTAGATCGAGTTTTAGAAAAACCCTAAATTTTTCAGCGGCGCATACGGATCAAGTTCTTGAAAAATTCCCATCCGTACGGATCAGCAGCTCATTCGTGCGAACCAAGCTCATCCGTACGAATCAATCAGTCCATTCGTACGAATAAAGAATTTCATCCGTACGAATCAAGAAGTTCATCCGTACGAATCCATCCGTTCATTCGTGCGAACCAAGCGTTCATCCGTGCGAACCAAGCGTTCATCCGTACGAACCAAATAAACCATGGCTGACCCAAACAATAACGATCTCGCAGTAAACAATAACGATCTCGCAGTGCAACTAATGAATTTACTTCGTAATGGAGCTCAGAATCAGCTTCAAAACCCAAAACCAAACCCGTCCGATCAACTCAAGATTAGTCTAATGTTGACAAGCAACAACTACCCGTTATGGGCTCGTATGATTCGCGTCTCTATTGGGGGGAAATCCAAATTGTATCTTAATCACCTTACCGAAAATCCTCCCGCCATCACTAGTGAAAAATACGATGAGTGGGAACAAGCCGATCTTGTGGTTTTCTCATGGTTAATTCAGAATATTGATCCGAGCATCGCAAGTAACCTTACTGAATTTCCCACAGCGAAGTCACTATGGGAAGCCTTGGCAGTTACTTACAGCAGCGGGAAGGATAAGTTACAAACTTTTGATCTCCATGTTAAAGCTAATGAGTTCAAACAACAGCAGCTCCCACTGGAAGAGTTTTGGATAGGGATGCAGGGAATTTGGGGGGAAATTGATCGTCGCGACCCCAACCCGATGACTTGCACAGCTGACATAGCCACCTATAATCGAGTTCGCTCTGAAACAAAGTTGTTCCAGTTTCTGAACGGACTTGACCGGAGGTATGACCCGATTAAACGGGAAATTCTCCGCTCTGATCCGCTTCCATCTCCTGAAACTGCGTATGCTACGGTCAGGAAAGAAAAAGCTCACCAAGCTATTATCGACGGGAACCATGAGGCAGATATGGGTGTGGCAGCTGGGCTCAATACCACTGGTGATGGAGCAGGCCTTGTCTCAAAACACTATCGATCAGAAAAACCAGCATTCCGACCCCAATCAAAGGTCGACAAAAGCAAGCTCAAGTGTGAAGAGTGTGGTATGTCAAAACACACCAAGGAGCAATGCTTTAAAATTGTTGGCTATCCAGACTGGTGGAATGAGAATCACAGGACCTCAAAGACTGGAAAGGCTGCGGCGGTTGTAGGAAGCAGTGAAACTAGAGGCGAAGGAGAGACGAGTACCGATGACGCACCAGAACCAGGTATAGGGTTTGGTTGTTCTATACCAAATCCTCCGGGTAATGAATCCTTTTTAAATCCAAAGATTTTTAATCAAAACCTACTCGATAAGTTAAATGAGTACGATTTAACTAAGGATCAATGTGAGTCTGTTTCTGGCAAAGCTCATGTTGCAACCAAAGATACTAAATGTACCTCTTGGATCTTTGATTGTGGTGCCACCGATACGATGACGTTTGATATTACTGATATAACATCAAAATCTAGAGTTGATAAAACAAAAATTCACACAGCAAATGGGGAAACTCTCCCAGTTAAGGGAGGGGGAACCATTGAAATTTCAAAAACATTACGACTCTCTAGATGCCTCTATGTACCATCACTGTCGCACAAGTTATTATCCGTCAGTCATGTTACGAAAGAATTAAACTGTGCTGTATTAATGCACCCCACTTTTTGTCTTTTGCAGGATATCAGAACGGGGAAGATCATTGGGCGTGGTACTGAAAGACAAGGACTCTACTACGTTGATGAAGTTACTCACCATGGTTCTGTTCTGCTCACTCATGGGTCCAACGATAGGAAAGCTTGGTTATGGCACAGAAGATTAGGCCATCCATCTGTTGGCTATTTGAGACAATTATTTCCGCACTTATTTCCTAATAATAAAACTTTTCATTGTGATACTTGTATTTTGGCTAAGAGTCATAGAAAAACGTTTAAACCTAATGATACTCGAGTTGATTTTCCTTTTTCGTTAATTCATTCTGATGTTTGGGGTCCTGCAAAAATTGAAGGGGGACAAAATTTTCGTTATTTCCTGTTATTTATTGATGATTGTACTCGTATGACATGGACTTATCTTTTAAAAACTAAGTCTGAAGTGTTTACCAAGTTCACATCGTTTTGTAACATGGTTAAAACTCAATTCAAACAGGACATACAAACTCTTCGATCCGATAATGGGGGAGAATTCTGTAATACTTCCATGAAAAACTTCTGTCAAGAGCGGGGAATCATTCATCAAACCTCGTGTGCTCACACTCCTGAACAAAATGGGGTTTCAGAACGTAAAAATCGATTCTTGTTGGAAATCACTCGTGCCCTGATGCTCGAATCACGAGTCCCCAAGTCTTTTTGGCCAGAAGCAGTTGTCACTGCCACGTATCTGGTTAATCGTCTCCCAACCCGGGCTTTAGCTCTCAAAACTCCTCTCTAAACACTGTCGACCTTCTATAAATTGCCTTCAAATCTAACTCTTGAACCTCGAGTATTTGGGTGTTCTGTTTTTGTTCATATACCAAAAATAGAGCGTTCAAAACTTGATCCTTGTGCAGAGAAATGTGTGTTTCTGGGGTATGGTGTCAATCAACACGGGTATCGGTGTTATAGCCCGAGTCGGCGTCACATGTTCACAACAATGAACTGTGACTTCCTTGAAACTGAGTTCTTTTACCAGACCCATCTTCATGGTCAGGGGGAAAACGCAAATGACGCATTAAGATGGATGAGTTGGGCGCCACCTGTGAATGGTGCTTCGACTGATACATTCACTCCGGAGACTGATAGTCCTGAAGAACCGGAAGACAGTACCACTCCCACCAACAATGATCCTCCTCAACTGATATCCGAGGTAAGTGGCTCTGAATCTCCGGATAATTCAGATAACTCTGATGTGTGTGCTGATGAACAACAGGAACAGGTCGAGACGGAAATTCCAAGTGTGACCGAACCCACTCGGTATGAGCTCCCTCATAGATCAACTAGGGGGATTCCACCCAACAGATACTCACCTGAAAGAAGTTCAAGAGGATCAAGATATCCAGTCGCAAATATTGCAAGAAGAAACTTAGTCCCGGAAGCCAGGTCCTTTGCAAACGCGATCTGTTCTGAAAGAATACCAACAAGTGTTGAAGAAGCGCTTAAGTATAAAGAATGGAGAGAAGCAATTGGTACTGAACTTGAAGCCCTAAAAAAAAGTGAAACATGGGAAGAATGCGAATTGCCTCCAGGAAAGAAACCTGTTAAATGTCGGTGGGTGTTCACTATCAAGTATAAACCTGATGGATCAATCGAAAGGTATAAAGCCCGATTAGTCGCAAAGGGGTATACTCAGACTTATGGAATTGACTATTGTGAGACATTCTCACCAGTAGCCAAAATCGATACTATTAGAGTTCTCTTCTCAGTTGCGGCAAACAAGGATTGGCCATTACACCAGTTTGATGTTAAGAATGCCTTCCTACATGGAGAATTGAAAGAAGAAATATACATGGAAACTCCACCTGGAATTCATAGCTCCGAGTCCAGTAAAGTTTGCCGACTAAAGAAATCTCTGTATGGTTTAAAGCAATCTCCCCGAGCTTGGTTTGGTCGGTTTACCACAGTAATGAAGAAATATGGCTACAATCAAAGCAATTCTGATCACACTCTATTCTTAAAACGAAGAGGTAAACTCATAACCTGTTTAATAATCTATGTTGATGACATGATTATTACAGGAGATGATTCAGAAGAAATGACAAACTTGAAAGCTAATCTTTTCAAAGAATTTGAAATGAAAGATCTGGGAAGACTCAAATATTTTCTTGGAATCGAAGTTCTAAGATCAAAGTCAGGGATTTTCATCTGTCAACAGAAGTATGTCCTTGATTTACTAGCAGAGACGGGAATGCTAGATTGCAAACCTGCAGATACTCCCATGATTGCTAACCAGAAATTGTTCATGGAAGATGAAGCTGAACTGGCAGATAAAGAAAGATATCAGAGAACAGTGGGTAAGCTGATTTATTTAGCTCATACTCGACCAGACATTGCATATGCCGTGGGGGTTATAAGCCAATTCATGCACCAACCTCAAGTCCAGCACATGGAAGCGGCTCTACGGATTATCAGGTATCTCAAGGGAACTCCTGGACACGGTGTCCTATTCAAAGCAAATGGGCACCTGAAGATTGACGTTTATACTGATGCTGACTGGGCAGGTGACAAAGGTAATAGGAGATCTACATCAGGGTATTTTACTCTAGTGGGAGGAAATCTTGTTACATGGAGGAGTAAAAAGCAAAAAGTTGTTGCTCTCTCAAGTGCTGAAGCTGAATTCCGAGGAATAGCACGAGGATTAGCTGAAGTTTTGTGGCTGCGAAAACTATTGTCAGAAATTGGGTATCCCTCAGGAGAAGCCAGCAAGATTATGTGTGACAACAAAGCTGCTATCCAGATCTCAGGAAATCCAGTTCAACATGATCGCACAAAACACGTTGAAGTTGATAGACACTTCATCAAAGAAAAACTTGAAGATAAGATTATCGAGCTTCCGTTTGTTTCATCAAAGGATCAGCTTGGAGACATCCTTACAAAGGCGGTTACCGGAAAGATCTTCGCTCACTGTCTTGACAAGTTAAGCATTGGAAATCCCACTACTTAGCTTGAGGGGGAATGTTAGAATGTAGGCCTAAATCAAATGTAAGCCCAAGCCCGTATGTGGGCTTGAGCCCGTTAGGTTTAATTTTCTCTATAAATAGGTGCTTAATGTAAACATTTGAAGTTGATGAAATACAAAATATTCTTCCACAAACCCAATTACTAATTTCTACATATGAACATTAAATTAATTTGAAAATCATATATTACAATTTATATTTATATTTACATCTACGAGACCCGAACAAAAATTAACCTGAAAACCCGTCAACCCGTCCATTTTCCACCTCTATAAAAAGAAAAAGTTTGAAACAGATGAAGTCTTCCTCTACTTAGTTTCTATGGTAATAATATGTGGATGCTATAAAACGCGATTTGTCTGGCAACATAAAGATAACAACATTAGCTTGAAGTAGCAATCTCGCGACCTCACTGCTAACCCCTTTCACAGTCAGGATCTGGAAATATATATTTTTTTATTGTAATGACTATTTGAGCTGGTAAAATGTCCCCGAGGATCTTGAAATGTTGCTTGGCATAGTTATAGCATCTCTTTAACAACATCAGTCTGCATTTATAAGAGGCGTAGCTATTTCTTGGCATAGTGATTTCTTGGCATAGTGATGAGGTCATGGTCAAGTATCAGTTGGACTACGTCAGTGATAAATAATCATCACATATATGTGGGGTAACTTCATGAAGCATATATGAATGTAAACAAATAGAGGAGGCAAAATGGGGGTCTAGCGAGTTGGCTAGTGCCTAACGCCCTAACGAGATCAGTCGTGTTGTAACATCTTTTTTCTTTTGACAGTGTTATATAGCTGAACCTTTAGGAAAATGAAGTGTAAGTGATGGGTTGTGTTATATGCTAAATAAAACTAAACATCGCTTCGTGTTCCATTTGGCTTGATTTGAGTTTGTAATTTAAATATTAGAACTTTAATCACTATTCTCGAACGTTTGATTTACCTTTTGCTATGTTTACGCTCTAATAGAATATAAACTTCATTTTGGGTTGTATTGGATGATATACACGTCTTATAAGACATTTTAATCAAAATTTATCTGTGTTTATTGCAAAAACATTTGTGGTCTCGACTTTGGTATTACTTTAACTTTGCATAAGAATAAAAGATTATCATTAGCTCATAACTTACGATAACATCTTAAGAAGGGAAATTTCAAATTAACTGGTGGTGTGGTGGCGTTTTCTGGCAAACGTCAATACAGCCTTGGTGGTTAGGGACATGAAACATAAAGGCGGAGGTCAAGGTTTTATCCTTGCCCCAATCCCCATTGTCCTTTGGTTAATATATTACGACATATACGTTTCCAATGATGGCCGCTACCGCGTCATTCCCCTCACTTATGTTTGCAAACCAGGCAAATATACAAATGCAAGTTTGTATTTGTATTGCAGTGCAGGTTTGTGTCATTGACCCGAAGAACAACATAAAATGTTTGATTTAAAAACATGACTCTATATTCGAAAATTTAGATGCTTAATTTAAATCGGCAAATATAAAGGAAATTAAGGATGCCATTCTTGATGCCACATGTATCGACAAATATTAAAAGCATGATTAAAACAAGTTACCAATAGATTTATAATTGGAGAAGATACACAAGAATAGTGAGTAACATATATAATTGTGTATCCACTAAAAGAATTAGCTAATATAAAGGTAGATTTTAAATGTAGAGTAACTACTTTGAACATTTTGTAGAATTGTGACCGTTGCATAATGCTCATTGGAAATTTCTATTTCTGTGAAGAATAGAAAATATGTCTAATGTTATGAAATATATGTAACAATCATCATTGTTGTATATATTAGTGTATTATTGGTTTAGTGGACACGTGGCAGGTGATGCGGATTGGAGACCCAACTAAGTTTCCAAATTATGGGATCAACTGAATTGTGGGGGTCAAGGGGCCGCACCCCCTTGGATCCTAGCGAGAACGCTCCTAGCGGGGTCCAAGGGGCAGAGCCCCTGGCTGTAGTTTTCATTTTGCCTAAAATTTCGATTATTCTTTGAATTATCCCATAATAATTTCGTGAACCCGTAACAATTTATAAGCTAAAATATTGTCTTCGAAAAATGATATCCAAACACGATTTACAAAGATTATATCTGGTCATTGATCATACACCCTGTTTCATATTTACAACAATGATATTCCCAAATGTATTTCAAACTTGTGCGTTGGGAAAAAGTATCATATTCAAAAATTTATATCTGAAAATAAGTGGTTTGGTAATAGTAGTCGTATATTTGAAAATTAATCTTCGGTAAGATCATCGTATTTAAAAATATTACAATCATTTTTATTCAAAAATGTATGTTAAACTTTGATCGTATTCAAAAATGTACTTTAAAATTAGACGTTAGATAACGGTTATCTTATTTGAAATTGAATTTGAAAATTAGCCGTTAGATATCGATCATCACGAAATTGTATTTGAAAATTAGTCTTTGGATATCGGTCCATACACCAAACATATTTATATACCTCATTTTCTACATGCCATTTCCTCATCATCTTACCATATTCCTCTCTCACAATTCAATATTTGTCACTCTTATAATTTGTCTCGGTCTACTTTTTCTTTCCTTTCACAAAGCTTTTTCATTTCCCAATCTTGATATAAGTTCTTTTCCGATCCTACTTCTAAGTGACCATTATGGTTACCTATTTGTGTTTGATGGGAGTTACTTTGATCATATAGTTTTCTCCAAATATAAGTGCACGAAGAATGTTGTGGTCGACAGTCCTCACGGGGCTGAGAAAGGCTTCAAAGAAATTGGGATACATGAGTTGTACACAACTACACATATCCAGCGTGAAGGTAAACGAATTTCATCTTTTACTGTGACATTCGCGAATTTCTCGGTATTTTTCTATCGCTCCGTATTCGTTTTATTTATTTATATTCGTGTTTTGACCCTATTATATTTCTTTTATGTTTATCGTATCCGTATTTTATGAGTTTCGTATTTGTATTTTATGCGTATTTATAGTTATCGGGTTTATAGCGTGTAATTCGGATCCTTATGTCGGAAACGTTTAGTTTTAAGTGCCTTTAGTATAAGTCTAGTATGCTCTTATGATAAGTTTAGGGGATTTATGCCTTAATTATATGATTTAAATTAACGTTTAAAAATATTTCATTTTTAATCTTTTCGGAAATTTTATTACGAAACTAGTCCTACGCAAGATTTCTATTGCAAGTTTAGTCCTCCACCAACCTTTTGTCCTTATTAGCAAAAAAATCAGATTTTTGTTTTGTCTTATCCTTCCTCTAGCCTTCTTCTCCAAGCAAGATACACACACACACACTCTCTCTACTTTCTCTCTCTAAAACACCATAAACACATCACCTTCTCTCTAGTTTTCCGGCAAATCCGACCGTCAAAACTTAGATCCGAGACCGGATTCTTACTCCTTATCATCATCTTCATCTATCCTCCGAGTTTCATTCCGATCAGGTAAGTATTTCACCGTTTTGATTTTAAACTTTATTCCATTTTTGAGTCAAACCCGTAATTATCATTTTTAGCCGTCCAAACCGAGATTTTATCGAATATTATTGTTCCTTTATGTATTCTGGACATATGGTATTAATTAGGGGTCGAAGGGACGTTTAAAACACTCGAAAACCCGTTTTCCGGTCATCTTCTTCGTAACATTTCCGGTATGGCACGTAATTGACCTCACACCCACGTAACTTAAATTACGTTCACGTAAATAGGATATTACGTTCACGAAATACTCCTGTTACGCTCACGAAAGTCTTATAGTGTTCACGTAATTCGTAAATTACGTTCACGAAACTTAGATTCCTAGTCACGTAATAACAAGCTACGTTCACGTAATTTTATATTGAGTCACGTAATTCCCATGCAATTTGTTACAGATTCCATATTCAAGTAATTGCTGTTATGTGAATGGTCCACGTAATGGTTGTTTGATATGTAAGTTATTATTACTATTACCATTACTAAAATAATTTTACACTAAGTTATTATTATTATTACTAAAATAATATTTCACAATATTTAACTTTCCGAAACACTTGTTTTTCCGTTATATCGATATACCTTTGGTTATTTTAAAACCCGTATTAAACGTTAATCATTAAGGCATAACCCTACTAGACTTAGAGATACTTAGACATATTTTATTTACGTGATGTATAGGGCACTTAGACTTTGAAGCTTGACGGTATCGTATTATTTCCCGACATTTAAGGATTTGGATTGCTTTGCTATCTGTGAGTTATTCGTTGCCCTTTTTACCGCTTTTATATTTTTGGGCATGATTAGCGTTAAACAAAAGTATTTTTGTATGTATTATGGTATGATATTAAAATATGCATGGGTACGATTTGTACAATGTATATGTATTATGGATATGATGCTTTAGATGATCTCTCCCTATACTTGTACCGCCTTTGTGGTAGTACAAGGCCCCATATACACACCTGTTAACTATTAGCCGTCGACATATATATAGCGCTATTTGGGTCTGACAAACCCTCACTCTAATACGTTATTAAGATAAGGGAGGAGCCCTGTCCGTATTAGAGTCTTATGATCGATTATATTTATCCGAGAACAACCTAGCTTGAGATACTAGGTGGGGTGGTTGCCTTTATTGTTGAGGTTCGGGTGTATTACATATTCCTAAAAGCTGTACTCTATCCAGGTTGATATTTATGCTATGATATGATTGTTATATTTTATGAAATGAGTCTGGTATTTTATGAAATGTTTATAATACCGTATGGTTCAAATGTGAGTATTTTTATCAAAAGGTTTTGTAAACCTCAAGTATATTTTTGAAACATCATTTTCAAAAGCCTTATCTTCAAATCTTATCTTTTGGGTCAAAATTTATTGAAAACCTTTATCCTATTATGTTTTATTTATAAATGCGATTAATTCACCAACTTTATGTTGACGTCGTATTTTTAACGCTATTTCAGGGATTTGAGGTTACGTTATTTGATGCTATGCTTTATCTGACTACGTGGGATTTTGCTGGAATTTATTTTGTTTTGTAATTCCTTAGTTTCCCAAACTCTGTAGTCGTATTTTGATATTCGGATTACTGTAATAAGCTTTATACTCTCATAACTCTTTATTCTATGTTGATTATGTTTGGTTATTTATGTTTGATGTAACCTTGAATCTCTGATACCATATACACTGTACACCTCGGTTCCGCCATTTCTATGCGGGGTGTGACAGAAGTTGGTATCAGAGCCAATGGTTATAGCGAACTAAGTGACCTTACTGAATCACTTAGACTATGACCTAGGCTTTTGGACCTATCTGATTTACTCTATGTGCGCAATTTCTTTCTTATGTGGGCCTGTATGTGATCTATGTGCTATATGTGCTTTTATTTTGCTTTTATGTTTTGAGGCCTGCTCGTTTTAGTCGCACATACAGTTTATCGTTCTGATTTATTCCGTTTGATATTCGTAGAAGATGCCGCCTAAGAGAACTTCTTCTAGAGCTACTTCTACTCGAGCTACATCTACTAGAGCTACTCCTGCCGCCCCTGCTACGAGAAGGTCGGCAAGGCGAGGTCGCGCCCCTGTGAGACCGGGTGCTACACCTCCGACTTCCACTGCTGTCCCCAATGCTACTTCTGCTACTCCAGACATCAGTCAGCTGATTGCACAACAGATTGCAGCAGCTATTCCAGTGATTGTTGCTCAACTTAAGGAGACGCCAGTGCAAGAGCCTGACTTAGGGTTTGAAGAACCCGTGATGCAAGATATTGGAGATGAAGGTATGGCGTCTGGGCGCGATGGATCCGATATTGGTAGAGCAGTACATGTTGGAGCTGGAGGACCTCATATTGTTATTGAAGATCCACCCAAAGGCTGTTCGTACAAGGCCTTTCTAGACTGCAGACCTGCTGAGTTCAGAGGTACTGAAGATGCAGTTGCCACTCTCCAATGGTTTGAGAAGATGGAGTCAGTATTTGACGTTTCTGGATGTGCTGATGAAAGCCGTGTGAAGTATGCCACCTATCTATTCCAGGGTAAAGCCCTCACATGGTGGAATTCTGTTAAGAAGGTTCAAGGTCGAGCTGCTGTCACCTTGATGACCTGGGAAAACTTGAAGGTGTTGATGAAGAATGAGTATGTGCCGTCGTCGGAGACGCAGCGTTTGGAAGACGAGTTTTGGAACCTAACTATGCAAGGTTCTAACTATCGGGGGTATGTGAACAGATTCTATGATCTGTGTGTATTGGTTCCTCGTCTGGCTCGTACTGAGAACGAGAGGATTGAACGGTTCGCGAATGGTTTGCCGCAGACTATGCGAGACCATATTATTTCTCATCTTCCGGGTACACTTCAGAGCGCCGTTGATATTGCCGGTAGGTTGGTCGCTAGTGCTATCCGTGGTGGTACACTGCAACCAGTTGTGAGCCGTAGGGATACTGGAAGATCTACTAGAAGAGATGGGAACAACTCGAGGAAGAGGAACCGTAGCCATGAGCAGAGGCCGCAACTTCCTCAAGTGTATGCACTGACTGGTACTGAAGCTGGCTCGCAAGGTCGATATCCGAAGTGTGACACTTGCCGTAGTGCTCATGCGCCCAATGTAGCGTGCTGGGTTTGTAAGCGCTGCAAGAAGCTAGGGCACACGGAGCAGTATTGCAGAAAGACTGTTGGAGCATGCTATGAGTGTGGAGAAATGGGTCATCTCCGTCAGCAGTGTCCCAAGTTTAAAGGACCTACTTCTCTTCCTACTCCCGGAGCTGGTACTAGTGCTAGAGGGAATCCTGCTAAGAGCAGAGCTTTTGCTATGGAATCTACCGAAGCTCATCAGGATCCTACAGTTGTTACTGGTACATTTCTTGTTGATGATTATCCTGCTTTTATTCTGTTTGATTCGGGTGCCGATAGAAGCTTCATTTCTAGTGACTTTCGCCCCTTAGTAGACCGTGTCTCTAGTCCTTTAGAGCCTGCCTATGAAGTAGAAATAGCTGATGGTAGATGTGCCTCTGTTAGGGAAGTTATCCGTGATGTTTCTCTCGTTTTAGCCGATACTTCTTTTGCCATCGACCTTATTCCTATGAAACTCGGTAGTTTCGACGTCGTAGTCGGCATGGATTGGTTGGCAAAGCATAAAGGAGAGATAGTATGTTATGAGAAGCTTATCCGTATTCAGAAGCCGGATGGAGACAAGTTGGTTGTGCACGGAGATAAGTCCGGGAAACGCCTTAAAGTTATTTCTTGTTTGAAGGTTCGCGAGTATGTCCGTCAGGGTTGTTCTTTATATCTCGCTCACTTGGTGAAGAAAGACTCTGCGATAAAGATTGATGGTGTGCCGATTGTTCGCGAATATTCTGACGTTTTTCCTGACGATTTACCTGGAGTCCCTCCCCAGAGACAAACCGATTTCCGTATTGATCTTATTCCTGGAGCTGCACCTGTTGCTAAGGCTCCGTATCGTTTGGCTCCTTCCGAGATGCTCGAGTTGTCGAAGCAAATTCAGGAATTGGTAGATAAGGGTTTTATTCGTCCTAGTTTCTCCCCGTGGGGTGCTCCTGTTCTCTTTGTTAAGAAGAAGGATGGCTCCATGCGTTTATGTATAGATTATCGGGAGTTAAACAAGTTGACTGTGAAGAACCGTTATCCCCTTCCTCGTATTGATGACTTATTCGATCAACTTCAGGGCTCTTGCTATTTTTCTAAGATCGATCTTCGTTCTGGTTATCATCAGTTGAGAGTTCGAGAAGATGATATCCCTAAGACTGCTTTCCGTACTCGGTATGGTCATTACGAGTTCATGGTGATGCCGTTTGGTATGACAAACGCCCCTGCAGCATTCATGGAACTAATGAACCGTATATGTCGTCCTTATCTTGACAAGTTCGTTATCGTATTCATCGACGACATTCTTATCTATTCCCGAAGTCGCAAGGAACATGAAGAGCATTTGCGTCTTGTTCTAGAAGTGCTTCGAAGAGAGAAATTGTATGCGAAATTCTCTAAATGCGAGTTCTGGTTATCTGAAGTTCAATTCCTTGGCCACGTGGTTAGCGCGAAGGGTATTCACGTTGATCCTGCTAAGATTGAAGCTGTTAAAAGTTGGGTTGCACCGAAGTCACCGACCGAGATTCGTTCATTTTTGGGTCTTGCTGGGTATTATCGCCGATTTATTGAGAATTTCTCCAAGATTGCTTCACCGATGACTAAGCTGACTCAGAAGAGTGAACCATTCGTTTGGGGTCCTGATCAGGAAGAAGCATTTCAGATATTGAAGCAGCGGTTATGTAACGCGCCTATTTTGAGTCTGCCAGTTGGTTCCGAAAATTTTGTGTTTTATTGCGACGCTTCGCACAAGGGTCTGGGTTGTGTGCTTATGCAGAATGGTAAGGTTATAGCTTACGCTTCGCGTCAGCTGAAAATCCATGAGCAAAATTACACAACTCATGATCTAGAGTTGGGAGCTGTCGTCTTTGCATTGAAGATTTGGAGACACTATCTTTATGGGACCAAGTGTACTGTATTCACCGATCACAAGAGTCTTCAACACATATTTGATCAGAAGATGCTGAACATGAGACAACGACGATGGGTTGAGTTACTGAACGACTATGATTGCGACATTCGCTACCATCCTGGTAAGGCGAACGTGGTTGCTGATGCACTAAGTCGTAAGGAAACGGTCAAACCTGTTCGTATTCGTTCCATGGTGATATCTATTCAGACGAGCTTGAAGGCTCGGATTATTCAAGCACAGGAAGGTACTATGACTGAAGACCGTGTGAAGGATGAAAGATTGTATAAGTTGGCATTGGAGTTAGAACCGAAGGAGGATGGAGTTCTGTATTATCTCGAACGTATTTGGGTTCCGGTTAGTATCCGTCAGTTGATTCTGGACGAAGCCCATAAGTCGAATTATTCCATTCATCCGGGTTCCGACAAGATGTATCACGACTTGAAAGATTTTTATTGGTGGCCGGGTATGAAACGCGAGATCGCCGAGTATGTTAGCCGATGTTTGACTTGTTCTAAAGTGAAGGTTGAGTATCAGAAACCATCTGGGTTACTCCAACAACCGAAGATTCCCGAGTGGAAATGGGAGCGCATCACTATGGATTTTGTTACGAAGCTTCCGAGATCTTCGAGTGGTTATGACAGTATTTGGGTTATAGTTGATCGTTTGACGAAGTCTGCTCACTTCTTACCGATTCGTGAGAACTATCCGATGGAGAGATTCGTACGTTTGTATATTTCAGAGATCGTATCGAAACATGGTGTTCCAGTATCGATTATTTCCGATCGGGATGCTCGTTTCACTTCTCGATTTTGGAAGACATTTCAGACTGCTATGGGTACACGGTTAGATATGAGTACCGCCTATCATCCTCAGACCGATGGTCAGAGTGAGAGAACTATTCAGACTATGGAAGATATGCTCCGAGCTTGTGCTATTGATTTTGGTGGTAGTTGGGATGTTCATCTGCCGTTGATCGAGTTTTCGTACAACAACAGCTATCACACGAGTATCAAGTGTGCACCGTTTGAAGCTTTATATGGCCGTAAATGTCGATCACCTGTATGCTGGGCAGAAGTTGGAGATAGTCAGATTTCCGGTCCGGAGATTATTCAAGAGACCACTGACAAGATCTTCAAGATCAAGGAACGATTAGTTACTGCCAGAGATCGACAGAAGAAATATGCTGATAAGCGCAGGAAGCCTCTCGAGTTCAGTGTTGGAGATATGGTATTGCTGAAAGTATCTCCATGGAAAGGGGTTGTCCGATTTGTGAAGCGCAGCAAGCTGAGTCCGAGGTACACGGGTCCGTTCAAGATCTTAGCCCGTGTCGGCCCAGCTGCATATCGACTTGAATTGCCGGCAGAACTGAGCAGCGTACACAATGTATTTCATGTATCTCAGTTGAAGAAGTGCCTGGCTGACGAGACACTATTAGTTCGCTGGAACTCCCGCTTCGGAGCTGAGTTCACGTGGGAACGCAAGGATGAAATTCTGCGGAAGTATCCTCACCTTTCTCCCGGAAGTAGTACCCATTGATAATTTCGAGGACGAAATTTCTTTTTTACTTGGGGAGACTGTGACATTCGCGAATTTCTCGGTATTTTTCTATCGCTCCGTATTCGTTTTATTTATTTATATTCGTGTTTTGACCCTATTATATTTCTTTTATGTTTATCGTATCCGTATTTTATGAGTTTCGTATTTGTATTTTATGCGTATTTATAGTTATCGGGTTTATAGCGTGTAATTCGGATCCTTATGTCGGAAACGTTTAGTTTTAAGTGCCTTTAGTATAAGTCTAGTATGCTCTTATGATAAGTTTAGGGGATTTATGCCTTAATTATATGATTTAAATTAACGTTTAAAAATATTTCATTTTTAATCTTTTCGGAAATTTTATTACGAAACTAGTCCTACGCAAGATTTCTATTGCAAGTTTAGTCCTCCACCAACCTTTTGTCCTTATTAGCAAAAAAATCAGATTTTTGTTTTGTCTTATCCTTCCTCTAGCCTTCTTCTCCAAGCAAGATACACACACACACACTCTCTCTACTTTCTCTCTCTAAAACACCATAAACACATCACCTTCTCTCTAGTTTTCCGGCAAATCCGACCGTCAAAACTTAGATCCGAGACCGGATTCTTACTCCTTATCATCATCTTCATCTATCCTCCGAGTTTCATTCCGATCAGGTAAGTATTTCACCGTTTTGATTTTAAACTTTATTCCATTTTTGAGTCAAACCCGTAATTATCATTTTTAGCCGTCCAAACCGAGATTTTATCGAATATTATTGTTCCTTTATGTATTCTGGACATATGGTATTAATTAGGGGTCGAAGGGACGTTTAAAACACTCGAAAACCCGTTTTCCGGTCATCTTCTTCGTAACATTTCCGGTATGGCACGTAATTGACCTCACACCCACGTAACTTAAATTACGTTCACGTAAATAGGATATTACGTTCACGAAATACTCCTGTTACGCTCACGAAAGTCTTATAGTGTTCACGTAATTCGTAAATTACGTTCACGAAACTTAGATTCCTAGTCACGTAATAACAAGCTACGTTCACGTAATTTTATATTGAGTCACGTAATTCCCATGCAATTTGTTACAGATTCCATATTCAAGTAATTGCTGTTATGTGAATGGTCCACGTAATGGTTGTTTGATATGTAAGTTATTATTACTATTACCATTACTAAAATAATTTTACACTAAGTTATTATTATTATTACTAAAATAATATTTCACAATATTTAACTTTCCGAAACACTTGTTTTTCCGTTATATCGATATACCTTTGGTTATTTTAAAACCCGTATTAAACGTTAATCATTAAGGCATAACCCTACTAGACTTAGAGATACTTAGACATATTTTATTTACGTGATGTATAGGGCACTTAGACTTTGAAGCTTGACGGTATCGTATTATTTCCCGACATTTAAGGATTTGGATTGCTTTGCTATCTGTGAGTTATTCGTTGCCCTTTTTACCGCTTTTATATTTTTGGGCATGATTAGCGTTAAACAAAAATATTTTTGTATGTATTATGGTATGATATTAAAATATGCATGGGTACGATTTGTACAATGTATATGTATTATGGATATGATGCTTTAGATGATCTCTCCCTATACTTGTACCGCCTTTGTGGTAGTACAAGGCCCCATATACACACCTGTTAACTATTAGCCGTCGACATATATATAGCGCTATTTGGGTCTGACAAACCCTCACTCTAATACGTTATTAAGATAAGGGAGGAGCCCTGTCCGTATTAGAGTCTTATGATCGATTATATTTATCCGAGAACAACCTAGCTTGAGATACTAGGTGGGGTGGTTGCCTTTATTGTTGAGGTTCGGGTGTATTACATATTCCTAAAAGCTGTACTCTATCCAGGTTGATATTTATGCTATGATATGATTGTTATATTTTATGAAATGAGTCTGGTATTTTATGAAATGTTTATAATACCGTATGGTTCAAATGTGAGTATTTTTATCAAAAGGTTTTGTAAACCTCAAGTATATTTTTGAAACATCATTTTCAAAAGCCTTATCTTCAAATCTTATCTTTTGGGTCAAAATTTATTGAAAACCTTTATCCTATTATGTTTTATTTATAAATGCGATTAATTCACCAACTTTATGTTGACGTCGTATTTTTAACGCTATTTCAGGGATTTGAGGTTACGTTATTTGATGCTATGCTTTATCTGACTACGTGGGATTTTGCTGGAATTTATTTTGTTTTGTAATTCCTTAGTTTCCCAAACTCTGTAGTCGTATTTTGATATTCGGATTACTGTAATAAGCTTTATACTCTCATAACTCTTTATTCTATGTTGATTATGTTTGGTTATTTATGTTTGATGTAACCTTGAATCTCTGATACCATATACACTGTACACCTCGGTTCCGCCATTTCTATGCGGGGTGTGACATTTACCTTAATGCATTCAGATTAACTTTGTGGTTTTCAACGACCACATTAACTTACAACTTAATTTTGCTCATCTCGTAAGGACTGCTAACATGAATAATAACAGTTTCACCAATATATTGCTCAGATCTCCATTTTGCCTCAATAATTTCCTCCTTGGGTCATTTTATGACATTTCAGTAGAAGATTTTTCTTTTTTAAAAGTCGACGAACAACCTTTGTGGGAGGGCTACCAAATTTGCTAAGCTTATCAAAATATTGTTTGAGATACTATCCGTTTCTACGGTTGATCTTTTTTACTTGTACCTTGGCAAAAATAAATATTCCTGTAAAAATATGTTTCTCCTGTGTTTTTACACCCACAAAACCCACAATTTTCATAAACGTTTTTCGATTATCTGCTTATTATTCCGATTGCTTGAAACCAAACTTGGTGGTCCACGTTGTTAAAACTTCGCCGATTGTCGAAATGACTAGCTTCTCAACACCCAAGTCACTAAAAAACTGGAATATAAATCGTCATTACAACTTTATAAGTTCAATTTTAATAATGACGATTTAAATTCGAGGTTTTAAAAAGCTAGTGATTTCGGACATAGATGAAGTTTTAGCAACGTGGACCAACAAGTTTTCTTTCACCCATCTTATGAAATAAGCAAATAATCACTAACGACCATTAGAATTGTGGTTCTTTGCCGGTGAAAATATGCATGAGAAACGTGTTTCTGAAAACCAAGAACAACTAGTTTCGCCAAGAAGTTATAAGAGAGATGGTAGAGTATCTTAGAAAATATTCTTGTAATTTTAGGAGTTTTTAAGCTTCCCACAAATAGTTTGTTCTTCCACTTTGTGATGAAGTCTTCTACTTTGTTGATGATCATAATTTCAAGACTTAACGAGGTATTTAATGAGGAAGAATGAAGCTTTGAACAGCATACTGGTCAACGGTTATCTTTATGATGGTTATTCTTACCAGACAAATAAAATTAAGCCATGTTTCAATGTTGTCATGGAAACCGCAAACAGTATTAGAGTGCGTAAAGTGAGTGATGGAGTTTGTCCACTACCAATAAATCGATATTGATGATTAATCGAATGTAGCAAGCAGTTGAAGAAATGTGTGAACTTTATCAAAGAGGGAAAGTTGTTTCTTTGTTTTGAGATTTGGCAATCTTAAGCATAACGTACAGCTAAATTGTAAAATGTTTGGGAATTTTTGTATGGCCTATTCTAAGGTCTATACTACTATATTTTCATCACGACCTATCGTATTTTAAGTAAGAGAAACGGATTTGTGATGATATGTGGAGATACGTACTACTTTTTCATCCCGGTCGATAACTATTAACTACTTCATAAATAATTACGATTTGCATTCTTCGTTGAAGACTTGGAATCATCATGTCACCTGTATCTGTTCAGTGAGATCTTCACTTTGTTAAGTTGGAATGGAGAGCACAACTAAGCATAACTGTAGTCCATAAAACATAAGTGTTAGCATCTTACAAAGTTCAAAGATTTATTATCGTATATACCAAAAAGTGCAAAGATAATACAAGGTTAATTTGTTTTCAAATGATATTAGGTAACCTACTATTATATTGAATGCTAATAGTAAAACTAGTATGAAGAAAAGTAATGTAGATGGAGGTGTTACTAAGATTGATTCCAATTTTGAGAAAGGAGGAGTCAAGTCACTCAAATGCTTGTGTAGTTAATAAGCATATGGAATTTGTAAAAGGAGAGTTGCATAGGATAGAAATATACTAATTCTACAAACATACTACCAATTTTCCACATAATAGTAATAAACTTTCAAATAATTCCAATTAAATAAAGTTTTTACCTAGAAATCAGATGGGTTAAGTCTACTAAATAACAACTAACTTATTAAATTTTATCAATATAATACTTAAAGTATTTTTATTATTTGTATAATACTTAAACCATATATTTTTGTTTCGATGTCATACCTAGATAATGGGTAACCTGTTTAGCCGGTTATTCTTTTTCAGAAAAATGATTGTTCCTTTTAAAAAAAATATCACTATGGTATTCATTCCCAAAACCTTTGATCTTTTGAGAGTAATTGTTAACCATCTCAACCTAGCAAAGATATATTATACTAAAAGTTAAAATATTAAAAATATATATCATATAAATATATTAATCATCATCTTCATTGTACTTTGCAACAATGAATACCTAGGGGTACTCTTAACTCATAAAAATCCCGCGCTATGATTACCTACGTTTGACATTAGCAATCCATGCATAAAATCACCTATTATGTAATTGAAAATAGCAATCATTGAAAACCCAGAACATTGTCAACAAATGACAAGCTCACATTGATATAAGTGTTGAAATTCCACAATACATGTGAGCATCCACACAAAGAAACCTTCGTTGTAATAGTAATCACATTGTAATTATACCCACAATTGACCTGGTATAATTATTGACATGTCCTTGAATTCCTCATCTCTAACTCAGCGAAACGAAATTGAAATAGGTCATGATGCGGAATCTCATGACCTGAGTTGAATCAAAACAAACATGAGACTTTGAATTGTGAAACCGAAATTGAACAAAACTGAAACCGAAAGAGTTGATAAAACAACAATGAAAGATTTCATTTGATAGTGGTGATTACAGGTTTTGGATCGAGCTTGTTACAACTGACATTCAAGCTGAACGGAACCTCTTTGAGAGAGTTCCGGGTTCAAAGACAACAAACTCTAACAACCTATCACACTATTTATAGACAAAATCTAACATATAGACACTCTACGAATTAAATTATTACTACATTATCAACATCTTAATTTCACTTCAGGGAGTTCACTTCAGTTCTGAACTAAAGTCTTCAGCCTCCGAATTGATATCTTCAATGCTGACTTCTGTTGACTTAAGTTACACCTTAGCTTATTTTCAGTTCAGAGGAACTTCATTTAGTTCAGAGTAACTGAACTATCTTGTTCTCCGAACTGAAAAATTCACTTCGATTATTCTTGATGATTTCAGTTCGGACCCTCTACGAACTGAAATAATTTTTATTGCAACACACTGAAGACTCCATAGCTTCATCCATTACATTTCTTGGCCCAACAATTATAAACTTGAATAATATTGAATCTTGAATAACATTGAATCTTGTATCACGTTGTATCTTGTATCACATTGTATCACTCAAGTAGTAAACATATTGCACGTATTGTCCACAAGTAATAAAATAATAACAATTGTAATTGAAGCTAATATTCCCCCAAAACATTTGAAAACAGTAAAATAGGGGCTACAGAACTCACCTCAAGTCCTTGTAATAAAGCTAGAGTAAGATATTACGCAATGCAACTAAATGAGTACGAGCTTCCTAAATTAGAAAGATACAAATACGAGGGTTAGACTGACTCCATAATTTTATTTGTTGGTAATTACAGAATTAAGAAGTCCCATGAATAATTTTGTGACCTATCGAAGCGCTTAAGTATTTTATGCCAAAATGTAACTCACGAATGGGTCGGAAAACTGAAAATTCAGGTGACCGGTATTTTACCCAATTTTATAAAATATTTCAACACATCAAAACTTCGCAGAAAAATTAATATAAGTAAAAGACTCATTAAATATATACCAGAAAAATTTGCAAGGTCAAATGAGTAATATCCTAAGAGTTAAAATTCTACAAAGAAGACACAACAGTTTACCCGAAAGGTTCTAGATTATACCAATGTTCGCATTTGCACGATTTGACCAAGTTAGACTCCAAACCAGAACTTGAGACCACTGTCAAATGAGACCACTGTCAAATGAAAGATGACTCGAAATGTTACAAATTGGATAAGGATATGTATTCTAAATTCCACTTTATGACCAAGTTATGATCAAATGAAGTGAAATGAAACTATTTAGAATTCACTAGTAACTTTTATAACATGACTCGAAAAAATGTTTTTAAATAGTAACGATTACATAAATTAACCATCAACCCCATATCTTATATTTAATATATAAATAAAGGTGTCATGTTTTAAAATTTCAGTTTATACACCTTTAAGTCTTAGTATACATGAGCACAAAATCGGATATATATATATATATATATATATATATATATATATATATATATATATATATATATATATATATATATATATATATATATATATATTACCAACACAAAACGCAGATTAGACCAACGTTCACTAGAAATTAGTTTTAGGGACTTTGAAATTGAATTAGACCATAAGTCTTATATTTCTGAAAACTGGACTCTCAGGGCTACAAGATAGCCATATCCATAGGACTCGATCAATTTGGATATATTATAAATGAGTTATGGTTTGTGCAAAACTGACTAAAAATTTGATCAGATTTCTCAAAACGTTTACCAAAGATACAACAATTCATGAAACCCGTTTTTAACCCATTCAAGACTCAAGATTTATCAACAACACTTCAAAACCCTAATATTAAACCAACTCATTCCATAATTTTAAGAATCATAATCCTTCCATGATTTACCAAAACGTTTTTATAAACAATAACCAATCAAATTTAACAAACCCTAATTAAAAATCTTTTCAATTCATAACCCTAATGACCAAAATAACAATACAACACATACTAGAATTAACAAACGAATACCATGACAACCTATATACGTATAAAACAACACTAAACAGAAAATTGCCAATACGAAGGAGGAAAGAGTGTGTGAACTCCCGACTGAAACAAGCAGAAGGCGTGTAATGATAATGATCGATTTATGATTGTTTCTGCTTGTTGCTTGCTGTCCGAAACAAAGAAAAAAGGGAGATGATTGTCGTTGCAGCTGCTGGAGTCGAACAAAGAAAGAATAAAATGGAAGTTTCGATCAATTTGGGAACAGTCGATAGGCTTGGGGGGAGGGTTTTGATGTTCGACCGGTTTGGGTCGGGGGAGGGGGGGTCGGTTTTGATGATTCTAACAGAATGGGTTGTGAATATTTGTAGTATGGCTTAAATCAATGGGTTATGGATCAAATGATTTCCCAGTGGATTCGATTTATAATACGACTAAACAAAACGATGATGGACTAGACTTGGATTATTAATTTCTTGTTTACAAAAAAAAGAATCGAGAATAATAAAATGAAACCAAATATGAAATACGACTCCATATTAGTAGGAACATCTAAATGTAGGAAATTCTTATCCGCTTTAGCTACTAACCAGTTGTGACTACTCAAAGACCTTTAACCCTTAAAACAAAATATCACCTGAGTATCTTAATTATGAAAATCCAGCTTTACAAACGAAATCTCAGAATTACTAATATTGACCAAAATAAAAAGTTCTTGTTTTCCTGTTATTATAAAACCAATACAATCAATTAAGAAACGTTAAATGTTCTAAACATAGACGTAGAAACTCGGTACTCATGCAAAGGTGATCTCACACCCCGCTCAGGCGGAAACCCGAGGTGTACAGTCAATACAGTATCAGAGATTCACAAGGTCACAACAAATCATAAGTTACAATACAAGCTTCATTAGATAAAATGGAATTTTGACTACAAGGTACAAATCCGAATCAAATTACATTAAGAAGACTAACAAATTTGGATATTAAGAAACTAATTACAAAGCAAAAGATAATCAGTTCCAGGGCAAATATCCACGTAGTCTAACAAAAGCAAAGCTTGCAAATAATGTGTAACCTCAAATCCCTGAAAAGCGTTAAAAAGAGACGTCAACATAAAATTGGTGGGTTATACGCATTTTCATAAAAATACGTAAGTATAAAGGTTTAAGTAGTTTTGACCCAATAAAAATCAGTAATAAAATGATAAAGGCCATAAATAAATAAATATATTGTGACATATCTTGAATCAGGGAGTCTAGTAAATCCTGTAAACCTTAGATATCCATATTGCACCTGAACCGTACTAAAAAGGCAACTTAACCCTCAGCCTTAGTGTGTCAACTAAGGAAATCTCGTAAACTAGGCGGTCATAACATCGACCACTAGGGTCCGCGCAAAGGTCAGCACCCCTAGCAGCAATGAGTGGTTTGTAAAACCCTTATAGATCTATATATATATATATATATATATATATATATATATATATATATATATATATATATATATATATATATATATATATATATATATATATATATATATATATATATATATATATATATCGATGGCTCAAAGAGTTAACAGGTTTGCATTGAGGGCCTTATACTACCACCAAGTCCGTATAAGTAAAGGGACACATAATCTAAAGGCACATAATCTACCAGCCTAATCAAGATATATAAAGTAAGTATTTGACAACGCTTAACATGCCCGAAGTAAAATAAAAATTAGAGAAAGGGGCAACGTATAACTCACTGATAAGCAAATAGCAAGTCGGGTAAAAAGATAATCAAGCGGATGAAACTCCAACGCCTAGTGCCCTAGCAATAACACAATCAATAAGTTTAAGTATCTCTAGTCTAGTAGGGTTGCCTTATACGATTAACGTTATGTGTTATATTTATAATAATATATCGTTCAAAAATAGTATTTTGAGTATAATATAACATAACTCGTGTCAAACGACAATCTTATACTTTAATTATAAAAGGGTTTAAGATTACGGTCGATTTATTGGAGAAACGTACGTTTAAACGAAAGGTTATATGCTTTTATCCAAAACCGTGTTAATAAATGTCATATTTGAGATTGATATGTGGTTTGGGGTTAGAACATAAGATTTGAAAGGGTGTAACACTTTACGTATGTTATAACGTCATTATAAATGGGTTCGATCAAAAACCTAAATAGTTACACTAGGAACATTTACACTAGGAACAGTTACACTAGAAACAGTTACACTATGAACAATTACACTAGAAACAGTTACACTAGGAACAGTTACACTAGGAACAATTAAGCTACGTAACTAACAGTTACGCTACGTAACTAACAGTTACACTAAATCACGGAACAATTTAAAACGACTCGTTTTCGACGATTTTTGGACTGAAAATGATATATTTTTACATCTATGGTCTTAGGATATGTTTGGGCAAGAAGGAAAGGTTACGTAATGTAAACGAGAACGAAATATGAAAATAGTGTGATGTTGCGCATGTGTTGCGGTGTTGCGCATGAAATGTTGCGGACTAAAAGAGTTGCGATTTTAGTTGTTACAGATGGGAAGTGTTGCAGACTAAGGTGTTTCGTACCAAGTTGTTACGGGTCAACAAATGTGTTGCGGATGAGACTGTTGCGGACAAGAGATGTGTTGCGCTGATGGTTGTTGCTGACGAAACAACATGTTGCGCTGGGAAACTGAGTTGTTACTCCCAGACGAACAGCAGCAACAACTGCTGTTTCGTGGGTCGAAACGGCTCGGAAAGTTCATAAAAATTGTAAGTTTGAAGTCTAGGAACGATGTATTAGTTTTTAGAGAGTTTTTGGCTAAAGATTCGGTCCAAAACATACCTAAAAACATCACTTTAGTTGGGATTAAATAGAAAATTTGGGTAATTTCGTTTTATAAAATTCCGGTATAAAAATGTTGTAAATTCAGTTTCATTTCCCGTTTTATTTATGTTTATGTTTTCTTTGATTTAAACCTTTAAAAGTTAAAGAAAAAGAGAGGTTTAGGTGAAGAAAGCTTACCGAAATGAATGAAAACCGAGAGGTAGAATGATTTATGTGACTCGTATGTCGATTGAGTGTGATTTTCTTGACGAAATATGGTGTTTATGATGACGAATTTTACGGGTTTTGCTTAGAGGTTTTTAGAGAGAAGAGATGGTGTCTGTGTGTTTTTGAGTGAAAGAATGAGAAAAGAGAAGCAGATGGTGAAATGGGTGGGAAAAGGCCAAATGGGGCAAGTGGGTGTGATCCACTTTTTCCTCACAAAGGGACAAAACCCAAAATAGCAAATGGTCCCCATTTAACCCCAAGTTAAAGGACGGATTTTGCAAACTTTTTGTCGTAAAGTCCGGTTAAAGGACTAGTTTTGTAATAGAATTTTACGTAAGATAATTAACTTCGAAAAATATATAAACGTTAATTTTAATCGTATACTTAAAGGCATAAAATCCTAACTAACGAGAATACTTAATTTTACTAGGCACTTAAGACTAAATACGATTCCTACTCGGAACCCGAAATAATAAAACTAACAAGACAAAAACGTAGAAATACGAATACGAGGCGTAAATAAAATATAAATACGCGATACCCACAAAATACTCAAAAATAGTCAATAGGGCCAAAACGAATAACGAAAATAAAAGGATAAATAGAATAATTACGGGAATTTACCTTGGAAATTCGCGGTTGTCACAGGTGATTCTTAACATCTAACATGAAATTTAAGTTTAAAAATGATACATTAAACCTTCACATTGAAATTCACGTTTTAATTAACAAGTTGCAAAATTAAGATTATGTATATCACACTATCACATTTAGAAAGTACGAACTCAAGTAAAATTTTAAATAGGTAAAGCATTTTGGCTTAGAGACTAGACTAGAATAGTGTTTTTGGATGAATTTTGTTAAAGGCTCCGAAGAGATGGGTCAAGGGCATGGAGGATATCAAGGTGAACACTAGAATGTTGACGGTTTCAAGGATACTGACGAGGGTAGATTGAAGACCGAGTATGTGTTCATGGTAAAGAGATGTGCGGTTAAGTACATGGCTATTACAACATGGGAGTATCCGGTATGTGATGCTTACAAGAAGATTAAAAGAAAACATATGGCCTACGGGTTTCTTAATCAAGATGGTAAAAGACCTCAAGAAGAAGAAGGTGGTTACAGGACCTAAGTGCAAGCATTGCGTGGATTATGCGGAGATGCTTAGTATCGAGTTTATATAATACTTAGAATAAGCTGGAAATTGTTATCCAATTATTAATATTATGATATGTCATTCTAGAAGTATTAGTTATATGTATTAGTTTAGGTTTATGTTTTTTTTGTTATGATTTATTTACTTGGGCTTCAAGTGAAACTATCGTAATTGATTTAGGGGTTTCTTAACCGAGTTATAGTATGACTCGTACACACCCTCAACTACTATTTTTTTGCTTAATAAGAGTCGTCTAAATATTCGACTAATTCTCGGTTTTTTTTTTGCTTAATAGTTAAAGTATATTGAAATTCGTGGGTTCCCGTAAAGTTGTTGAAATCCAAATTCCAATATAAAAATTTCTAAAAAATCCAATCAAATAAATATTTCTTTCTACTCTTTCTGTAACTTTAATCTTCTTATTATATGCACACAAAAAAAGAAAGAGAAGACAGGCTAAATGAACATGTACTATATACAGATTTTTCAGATGGTTGTCAATCGAGAAAATATGGACACAGAATGGCGAAAGGGAATCCATGTCCTCAAGCTTATTATCATTGCAAATGCCGCTGGTTTATGTTCGATCACTTACTTATGTATCTTCTTAAAGTACTTTACTAGTCCTTAGACCCGTGTATACACACGAGCAGTTTAAAAATATTTATTTATAAACCTATATTATATATTACATTTTTTGGTAATTTATTAAATAATTTGTCACGTAATGAACAAAATATAACCGAAGAGAAAAGAAAAATGAAATGTTATGTAATTGAGAAAAAAATAATAATAGTATCATGTAGATAATTTATACTCGTGTAGATATACTGAAAATTTAAATTAATTAAATTTGTAAATTTTGTTTTTTGTTTATTCACGTACTAAATATATTTTGTTATAAATTTATTAGACTTTATAATGTTACATGCAATATTTTTAATTTGATTCAAAAGTTGCTATCGGTAAGTATAATTATGTATTTTTTAAATATACGTAAAATAAAATGTTTAAGAAGAGACAGTTAAAATATTTTTATATTTTTTTCACTATTGTTAGGATATGATCAAAAATCTAATTAGAGCTGACGGATATGATAATTTTGGTTAATATTAAAAAAATATGTGAGTCATGTATGTAAAAATTAAGATTATTAAGTAAGTTGTTAAAAGAAATTACTTAAAGATTAATCTTATTAAGATTTTTAGTTGATTGTGAATTAAATGATTAAATTTAATAAGTTATTAAAAGTAAAGAACCAAGTTTATATAATTTTTTAAAAATTTCGTTTTTAATACACTATATTTTATACCTAAGTAGACATACGACTAATTAAATTAATTTTTTATAAATTAAATATTCATATTTGTTAATCACATTTTATATTAGATTTAAAAATTACATGAAAATTAGACGTGATTACTATTTGAATAAAACCATTTAAACAATTGAATTATTTGGATTTGACGACATGGTTTGTTTATTTGGATTAGATTGGATAATAGTATTTTGGATTTTAACTTTGGTTTTGAGTTCATAAAGTAGAACTAAATATAAATTAAAATGTTAAAAACGTATTTATTGATCTAATTGTTTAGTTTTTTGAATGGGATTAAATGATAACCGAATAGTATGTTTTATTTCAATTGATTTTTTGTTTCATATAGTAGAACTAAATATAAATTAATTGGTTAGTAACAAAAAAAAAATATATCGATAATAACGAAAAACAGAAAGTCATTACTTTGTGTTTTGTAGAATGAATATAGCAAGACATTTAATTGCGTTTTGAAATTTTAAATAATAGGAGACAATTAAAATTGTGTTTTAAAATTTAGAAAGTTAAAAACGTATTTATGTATCTTTGGAAAAAATGAAAGATAAACGAGTGTTATTATTTAGTTTAAGTAAGTTTTGATATGTATTTGAAAATGGACTATTATTATCGTTATTTATTAATAAAGGTTATTAGAACTATATAGAAATATTTTAGTTAAATGGTGGAATTTTGTCTCAAAAAAAATAAAGGACTAAATTAAGTAAAATGTTAAAAGTAAAAAATTAAATTGATTTTATAAACTATTTAAAATTAAGGCTTCTATTAGTTAATAGAAGCTAATTTCTTAATTTTTTTTTCCTATATTAAGAATTAAGATATTAAAATTAAAATGATATGTATATCTCGATCTTGATCAACAGTTTTTTTATCCAGCAACACTTATGTAAGTAAATTTGTACTTAACAAATACGATGTGTATATATAGTTATAAATTGTAATTGTGTAACAAGGTTATAGGAAATAATAAAATTCCCTACACTTATTAATGTAAAACAAGATCACAGCTAATTATAAAACAAGATCACAGCTAATTATAGTTAGTGGTGTTGAAAAATAACTTTTTAAAGATGGAGATGCGGGGTATCGATCCCCGTACCTCTCGCATGCTAAGCGAGCGCTCTACCATCTGAGCTACATCCCCAGGTCTTGTTTACTTATTTTGTAAATTAAGTTTTCACATTTATTTTGTGATGTTATTGTTTGTGTCACTATTATATTTGCATCACGGCTTATCGTGCTTGAAGTAAAAGAAACGGACTTGTGTTGATCTGTGTAGATTGGTACTACTCTTTCATCCCATCAACCCGGCCATAACTATTAGCAACTTCAGCTAGAAAAATATTCCGATTTGAATTCTTCCGTGATGACTTGAGATGATTGTATGAGTTGGAATGCACGAACGAAAAATGTAGTTTGCATCCATAGAGCATATGTTTTAGCATCATACGAATGTAAAGATAATATAAGGTGTGTCTTGAATTATGTCTTAGTGCAACTTAAGGGGGTTTTGACCTAGCTAGCTTTTCGAGAAAATAGATATCGTGTTAACTAAAAGACGTGTTTTCATGGCTTTAGCTTAATACATAATTTTAGTCCCTAAAATTCTATTAAGCACCAAGAAAGCTTATTGCATTTTGATATATGATACAATTAGCTAATAAGCTCCTAGCTTGTTAAGATAGGCCAGTACACACTCTTAATGGTATGTTTTATTTACTCATGAAAACAACTGAGTAATAGGTAGAAATGATAGGAAAGTGTCAATCATGAACAAAATTGAAAGACATTTATTTTACAAAATAAGTAAGTACAAAGAATAAATGTGTACGCAAATACGCACCAGTTACTGAATATATAGGTGTTATTGCTACTTTTATATCATCTGAAAGTATGCAAGTAATTACACTTGGCAAATTAGTAATTTGACAGCATTGTACCAATGAAATTATATTTGTTATGTGTACTGAAAATGGAAAGGATGATAATCTATATGGAATTTTCGACCAAAGGATTTGAAGCCTCACGGTATATGATGTGTTATTATAATTTGTCTTTATAAAAAAAGTATGGCATTCGTGACCCATTTTGGAAAAGATACACAAGAATAGCGACTAACAAATATGAATTGTGTATCCACTCAAGCATTTTTTGAATGTAGAGTTACTAGTTTGGACATTTTGTAGGAATATATGGTCGTTTCATGACACTAATTATGAAATATATGTAACAATCATCATTGTTGAATATTTTAGTTTATTGGTGGTTTAGTGGACACGAGTTACATGATGCGGAATGAATATCCGGATAAGTTTCAAAATTGCGAGGGTCAAGGGGGTTGCACCCCATGTCTAGCGGGGTCCAGGAGCATATTTTAGTTCATTGGTGGTTTAGTGGACACGAGGTAGGTGATGCGGAGTGCATACCCAGATAAGTTTCAAAATTGCGAGGGTCAAGGGGGTTGTACCCCATTATGGGGTCCTAGCGAGAACGCTTCTAGCGGAGTCCAGGAGCAGAGCCCCTGTCTGCAGTTTTCTTTTTGCCTAGAATTTCGATCATCTCTTGAATTATCCCATAATGAATTTCGTGAAATTGTGACAATTTATAAGGTTGAAATATTGTCTTTGGAAAGTGATACAAAAACACGATTTACAAATATAATATATCCGATCATTGATCATGCACCCTGTTTCATATTTTCCAACAATCATATTCCCAAATGTATTTCCAAATTAAGCATTGGGAAAAAGTCGTCAAATTTAGAAATTTATATCTGAAAATTAGCGGTTGCGTAACCGTAGTCGTATTCAAAACGTATTTGAAAATTAATTATTGGTAATAGTTATCATATTTAAATGTATTTGAAAATTGGTCATTACATTCATTATTATTCAAATTATTATTCAAATATGTATGTTAAACTTTAATCATAATTAAAAATTAGCCATTGAATAACGTTTATCGAATTTGAAATTGAATTAGAAAATTAGCCGTTGGACATCAGTGATCATGTTTGAAGATGTATTTGAAAATTAGTTCGTTGTATTTGAAAAGTCATTACGGTCATTTTTATTCAAAAATGTAAGTCAAACTTTGATCATATTTAAAAATTAGCCGGTGGATAACAGTTATCGTATTTGAAATTGAATTTGAAAACTAGCCGTTCAATAACGGTTATCATGTTCGAAAATTAATTTGAAAATCAGTAGTTAGATAACGGTCAAAAGTTAACATCAAACATATTTATATGAGAAATGATATACAAACAAAAACTTTACAAAATCTTACATACAAAATGAGTTGTCATTTTGTGAATGGTGAAAAAGAATTGAAGAGATTATGAGTGCTTTTATATGATTGGTCACATATCAATAACTACCCATTTTGTGTGTAACTTTTTGTAAACTCTTTGTATGTGTAGCATTCCTCTATTTATATACCTCATTCTATACATGTCATTTCCTCGTCATCTTAGGATAACCTCTCTCATAATTCAATAGTTGTCACTCATATAATTTGTTTGGACTTCCTGCTCGCGAGGAAAGAAAGAAGAGCGACAAGTTTAAGTTCAGATTTGACTGTTTGCAGCATCTACTTTTTCTTTCCTTTCACCAAACTTTTACATTCGTCAATCTTCACTACAACAAATCAGACATACATAGAGGACAAAAGTCTTCCTTGTATGTAGAAAAGTCGTTGCTATACCCATATAGCGAGGACAATATCCTCCCAACGTGTTGTCGCTGTAGTGGCGTCGCAATAAAGTTTTTAGCGAGGACCTAAGTTTTTTATTGCGACGACACATAACTGAATTAAAAAAAAGGAAAATTAAATTAGAAATAACTATAGAGACGAATATATAGTCGCTATAATGATTTACTTATTTAATATATATATAATTCGTTTTTAAATATAAATAATAATTTATAATTAATATTTAATTAATTTAAAATATGTATAGCGACTAAAAAAAGCGTCGCAATAATTATTTCTTAATATATTATAAAATTCATTTTTAGATTAAAATAATGTTTAATAATCAATATTTAATTAATTTAAAATACTTATAGGGACGACAATATCGTCGCTGTTGGATTATCTATTGCGAGGAACATGTTCTCCCTATATTATCTGCATATTTTTTTTATAGAATCTTGTGTATTTACAACTTTTCCACCCGGTTTATCCGGACTATTTTCCCCTATTTTTCGCAAGTTTCTAGATTTACAAAACACATCAATACCATGAATAACATCAACAACATACAATTATATTAATCCTAGAAACGTTTTCGTTATTAAATCCGGACAAATGTTTCGAAATAAAGAAGTTTAAAACATAAATAGTTTTACTTGCATCGAAAGATGTTTATAACAAGCAATAAAACTACACTTCCTCATCATCATCTTAAAACTCTTGACCATCTTCGTCACTATCCTCGTTTTCATCACTTCTGTCACACCCCGCATAGAAATGGCGGAACCGAGGTGCGCAGTGTATACGGTATCAGAGATTCAAGGTTACATCAAACATAAATAAACCAAACATCATCAACATAGATAAAGAGTTTAAGGAGAATACTTATTACAGTCATCCGAATAGTATCAAAATACGACTACAGAGTTTGGGAAACTAAGGAATTACAATAACAAAATAAATTCCAGCAAAAAGTCCCAAGTAGTCAAGCAAGCATAGCATCAAAAGAGGTAACCTCAAATCCCTGAAAAGCGTTAAAATACGACGTCAACATAAAGTTGGTAAATTATTCGCAATAGTAAATAAAAACATAATAGTATAAAAGTTTTCCATAAGTTTTGACCCAAAAGATAAGATTTGAAGATAAGTCTTTTTGAAAAGAGATTTCAAAATATATTTGAAGTACATAAAACCTTTCGATAAAAATATTCATATTTGTACCATACGGTACCATAATCATATTTGTACCATACGGTACCATAAACATATTTGTACCATACGGTACCATAATCATTTCATAAAATAGCAGCTTTAGGAACATACAATACACCTGACCCTAACAATAGATACTGGCAACTAACCCCACCTAGTGTCTCAAACTAGGTTATCCTCGATAATAATACTCGGTCGTAAGATTGTTAACATGGACAGGGCACGCCATATCCAAAATAGTGTTAACAATGAGGGTTTGTCAGACCCTTATAGCGCTATATATACTTCCGACGGTACAAGACTAACAGGTGTGTATACGGGGCCTTGTACTACCACATAGGCGGTACAAGTTGGGTGAGATCATCTAAAGCATTCATATACGTGCATATACATGCCATAATACATACATAACATAAATACCTTTGTTTAACGCTAATCATGCCCAAAAAGATAAAAAAAAAAAGGGTAAAAAGGGCAACGAATAACTCACTGATAGCAAAGCAATCCAAATCTTTATATGTGTCGGGAAATACTATAATACCGTCAAGCTTCAATGTCTAAGTGCCCTATACATCACGTAAATAAAACATGTCTAAGTATCTCTAAGTCTAGTAGGGTTATGCCTTAATGATTAACGTTTTATACGGATTTTGAAATAACCAAAGGAATATCGATATAACGGAATAACAAGTGTTTCGGAAGGTCAACGGTCTAGATACGTGATCCTAATACTTACGTGCACTACAAGTCACGTAAGTATCAAGTTACGTGGTATACACGTGTTACGTGACATAGAATATTACTTGAGCCAAAAGTTACGGGATTCAAACAAGGAGTTACGTGAATAAGCTATGAATTACGTGACAAGGAGGTTACTTACGTGACAAGGCTACCAATTACGGGATATAGCACCATAATTACGTGCATGGAAGTATTTCGTGACTTCCAAGTCACGTAATTAGGCAATTACGTGCCAAACAGGAGTACTTACGTGAACATCAAAGGAATTACGTGATCATATGGACAATTACGTGAACGAAATGATAATTACGTGAACAATCAGCAGAATTACGTGACCAAGGGATGTATTACGTGAACGTAATAGGGGTATTACGCGAGCGTAATTCCTATTACGTGATATAGGGTGTTTATTACGTGATGATCATGTTTATTTCGTGAACGTAATCTCAGTTACGTGACCTGACGGGGTTTTTACGAAAAATAACATTTGGAAATCGATTTTAGAGTGTTCTAAGTGTCCAAATGATCTATAATCGAAACCCTATGTCCAGAATACATATAGGAACAATAATCCTTAATAAAATCTCGGTTTTGACGGTTAAAAATGATAGTCTCGGTTTGAATCAAAAATAGGTTAAAGTTTAAAACAAAAGTGGAGAAATACTTACTTGATCGTAATGAAACTCGGGGGATAGATAGAGGTGATGATGGTGATCAATAATCCGGTCTCGGATCTAAATTTGGACGGTCGGATCGCCGGAAAAGTTAGAGAGAAGGTGGAGGTGTTTGTGTGTGTTTTTAGAGAGAGAGTGTGTGTGTAGGTTATTACTTGGAGAAGAAGGGAATATGAGATAGAGACAAAATCAGATTTTTGGATAAGACAAATAAGTTGGTGGAGGACTAAAATTGAAATAGAAATCTCGCGTAGGACTAGTTTCGTAATAAAATTTCCGAAGGGACTAAAGATGAAATACTTTTTAAACGTTAATCCTAATCATATAATTAAGGCATAATTCCCCTAAACTTATCATAAGAGCATACTAGACTTATACTAAAGGCACTTAAGACTATACGTTCCCGACATAAAGATCCGAATCACATACTATATACCCGATAAACGCAAATACACATAAAATATAAATACGATACTCATAAAATACGAATACGATAAACATAAAAGAAATACAATAGGGTCAAAACACGAACATAAATAAATAAAACGAATACGAGTCGATAGAATAATACCGTGAAATTCGCGAATGTCACAGTCTCCCCAAGTAAAAAGAATTTCGTCCTCGAAATTATCACTGGGTACTACTTCCGGGAGAAAGGTGAGGATACTTCCGCAGAATTTCATCTTCGCGTTCCCACGTGAACTCAGCACCAAAGCGGGAATTCCAGCGAACTTTGACAATCGGGATCTTACTTCGTCGCAGACGCTTAACATCACTAGCAACGATCTCGATCGGTTCTTCAACGAAATGAAGCTTGTCGTCAATCTGGAGTTGCTCAAACGGAACTAATAATGTCTCATCAGCCAGGCATTTCTTCAACTGAGATACATGGAATACGTTATGTACGCTGCTCAGTTCTGTCGGCAATTCTAGTCGATACGCAGCTGGGCCGATGCGGGCTAAGATCTTGAACGGACCCGTGTATCTAGGACTCAGCTTGCTGCGCTTCACAAATCGGACAACCCCTTTCCATGGAGATACCTTCAATAATACCATATCTCCAACACTGAACTCGAGAGGCTTCCTGCGCTTATCAGCATACTTCTTCTGTCGGTCTCTGGCAGTAATCAATCGTTCCTTGATCTTGAAGATCTTGTCAGTGGTCTCTTGTATAATCTCCGGACCGGATATCTGACTATCTCCAACTTCTGCCCAACATACAGGTGATCGACATTTACGGCCATATAGAGCTTCAAACGGTGCACACTTGATACTCGTGTGATAGCTGTTGTTGTACGAGAACTCGATCAACGGCAAATGAATATCCCAACTACCACCAAAATCAATAGCGCAAGCTCGTAGCATATCTTCCATAGTCTGAATAGTTCTCTCACTCTGACCATCGGTCTGAGGATGATAGGCGGTACTCATATCTAACCGTGTACCCATAGCAGTCTGAAATGTCTTCCAAAATCGAGAAGTGAAACGAGCATCCCGATCGGAAATAATCGATACAGGAACACCGTGTTTCGATACAATCTCGGAAATATATAAACGTACGAATCTCTCCATCGGATAGTTCTCGCGAATCGGTAGGAAATGTGCAGACTTCGTCAAACGATCAACAATAATCCAGATACTGTCATAACCACTCGAAGATCTCGGAAGCTTAGTAACAAAATCCATAGTAATACGCTCCCATTTCCACTCGGGAATCTTCGGTTGTTGGAGTAGCCCAGACGGTTTCTGATACTCAATCTTTACCTTGGAACAACTAACATACTCGGCGATCTCACGCTTCATACCCGGCCACCAATAAAAATCTTTCAAGTCGTGATACATCTTGTCGGAACCCGGATGAATGGAATAGTTCGACTTATGGGCTTCGTCCAGAATCAACTGACGGATACTAACCGGAACCCAAATACGCTCGAGGAAATACAGAACTCCATCCTCCTTCGGTTCTAGTTCCAACGCCAACTTATACAATCTTTCCTCTTTAACACGGTCTTCAGTCATAATACCTTCCTGTGCTTGAATAATCCGAGCCTTTAAACTCGTCTGAATAGATATCACCATAGAACGAATACGGACCGGTTTGACGGTTTCCTTACGACTCAATGCATCAGCAACAACGTTCGCCTTACCAGGGTGGTAGCGAATGTCGCAATCATAGTCGTTTAATAACTCAACCCAGCGTCGTTGTCTCATGTTCAGCATCTTCTGATCGAAAATGTGTTGAAGACTCTTGTGATCGGTAAATACGGTACACTTGGTCCCATACAGATAATGTCTCCAAATCTTCAGTGCAAAAACGACGGCTCCCAACTCTAGATCATGCGTCGTGTAATTCTGCTCATGGATTTTCAACTGACGCGAAGCGTAAGCGATAACTTTACCATTCCGCATAAGCACACAACCCAGACCTTTGTGCGAAGCGTCGCAATAAACCACAAAATTCTCGGAACCAACAGGCAGACTAAGTATAGGAGCGTTACACAACCGCTGCTTCAATATCTGAAATGCTTCCTCCTGATCGGAACCCCAAACGAATGGTTCGCTCTTCTGTGTCAGCTTAGTCATAGGTGAAGCAATCTTGGAGAAGTTCTCGATAAATCGGCGATAATACCCAGCAAGACCCAAAAATGAACGGATTTCGGTTGGTGACTTCGGTGCAACCCAACTTTTAACAGCTTCAATCTTAGCAGGATCAACATGAATACCCTTCGCGCTAACCACGTGGCCAAGGAATTGAACTTCGGATATCC